>CM053598.1:38092549-38113897 GCA_028646575.1 Pseudocheirus occidentalis | reverse complement strand
TGCCTAATTACAGTTGAGGCTGGCACCTCTGTCCCAGTCACCAAGGCTCACAAGCTAGGTGTCACCCTTAACTCCTCATTCTCAGCCCCATACCCAACCCATCCAATCGGCTGTCAAGTTCTATCATTTCTACCTCCAGGGCAGGCTCTTGTTTAACCTCCTGCCTGGACTTTGGCAGCAGCCTACTGGTGGCTGTCTGCCCGCCCCAAGCCTGTCCCCACTTCCCTCCTCCACTCAACTATCAATGCCATCTTTTTCTAGTGCAACTCTGATCATGCCATCTCCTTATTCAATAAACTCCAGTGGTTCCTTATTATCTCTGGGCTCAAATATAAAATCCTGCACGACTTCTGATGCCCCGCACAACCTGGCCCCTTCCTTTTCAGTCTTTTTACCTCTTTCTCCCCTTTATGATCCAGGGTCACTCTAACTCCCCTTGGGGAAAGCTCCTTGGCTGTCCCCCATACCCAGAATGCTCTCCTCCTTCATCTGTACCTCCTGCCTCCAGAAGCCTTTCCCAATGCTCCTGACTCTCAGTGAAGGTTAACTTAAACAAACCCCTTGAGATTACCCCAATTGATCCTGCTTCCATCTTGTTTCTATAGTTTGCATGGTGTGAATTCCTTGAGTGGGGACTGGTTTTTTTCATTCCCAGTGGTTAGCACTGTGTGCCTTAAGAAACACTTGACAAAGTCCCTCCTTGTAATCCTATACTCGACACCAAATACTGTGACTGGGAGCAAGGCACTTTACCTGGCCTCAGTTTCTCAATCTTTAAGAAGGTGGTAAGACTAGATGATGCCCCTTCTAATTCTGAGATTCTCTGATTTATATAAAGTCTATTCAGTCTTTGAGAGCAGAGCAGACCTCAAGGGCCGCCTCTTCCAGGAATCCTAGAAGTCTATAGGCCCCTCTCCCTTCTAGGAGAGGGAAGCATTTCCATAGATAGCTTCTAATTATTTTCTGTGTGAATCCCCAACTCTGCTGAATTCCCCAGGGCAGCATCTAGTCTTTTCTTCTATTTTGTTCTCCAAACCCATCTCCACCCCCTCCAGGGCCTAACTGGGCCACGTGTGGAGCAAGCACAACAATGGGAGAAGGCAGCACTCCAGCTGGTCCACAGGACCTAGGGGAAACCCAGGGGATTCACTGAACTGCCTCCAAAATGGGGAGAGGACCCAGGTAGGATTCCCTCTACCCCCATCCAGAAGCTGAGAGGTGTAGAAGGCGGAATCAGAGCAGAGGTCTTGGTTTAAGGGAGGGCTAGAAAGCAGCACGCTGTGGGTCACTTTCCTTACCTCACCTCCCAGTTTTCTGGGCTGGAGCTGGTGGGGAGGTAAAAGGAGAGAGCTTTGTTCACTCACCCCAATAGGAACAGAGTACCCAAGAGCCTAAAAATCAGCTTCTGTCCCCACCCCCAGGACTTTGTGCCTTAAAACCAGGAAGGGCAACTGCAGAAAGGGAGGAAGAGGTCAGAGAAGGAGAGCCTAATGGGGGGAGCTGGGGCAGTCTGGCAGCAGTTAACCTTCCCCCCTCCCCACCTCCACTGACAGTCAGGGTTTATCCTCAGGGACCAGTGCACTCAGCCAGGAGAGGTCACTACCACGGTTGGGTAGAAGCAGGGGGAGAGCGTCCTTTTTACAGGAAGGGATTGCTCTGGTTCCAGGGCACGGCCATTCTCTCCTCCACCTTTGAACCTGCCCAGCAGGGTTATGCCTAGAGAGCTGGTAGGAAGAGGGGGATGTTATCCAAGTCCAACGTCTTCATTTGTCACATGGGAAAAGTGAATCCCAGAAAGAGGGGAGTGACTTGCTTCTCCTCCAGGCTCAGACCACTCACAGGGCACCTCAGTCATAACAGCATAGCTCTAGAGGCCAAAGGGACCTCAGACCATGAAGTCTGACTTTGCGGTTTTCCAATGGAGGGATCTGAAGCCTGAATCAGTTAAATGATTTATCTAAGGTCGGATGTACTGAGCAAGAGGTGGGACAAGAAACCAGATCATCTGATTTCAGAACCAGTGATCCTGTCACTGAGTAACCCCTCCAACTGCCACCCCAATCTAGTGCTTGGGTTCTTAAGTTAGGGCTTGTTAACTTAAAGAAAAATACTGGGTTTAAACTGTGGCTGTGCCATTAAGCTATGCTGTGACCATGAGATACTTCCTTTCTCTAGGTCTCAGTCTGCTCACCTGTGCAATGGGGAGAGCACCTGCCTTGTCTACCACATTAGGCTTTGTGGGAAAGCAAATGGGTCAATGAATTGAAAAGGACTCTGAAGTCAGAAGGCAGCTAGACTGGTAGGATGGTTTTTCCAATTTGCTGATGTTTGTGGTCTGGGTAGCCCTTGGAGGTTCCCTCCCTCCCCCTACACACAGACACTAGGGGCCCCAGCTGGAGGCTCCACTTCTCCCCTTGGGCCCAAGCACATTCACATGTGCTCTCACTCTTCCTTCCCCAGTACTTTATTTTTAGGCCCGAATTTGACTTTAATCGTTACTTAGCGGATTCTATTTCCAGCCCAGGGAGGGCAGCCCAAGGCAGGGAAGCAGTGATCTGTGGGGTGGAGGATGGGATGGGGGAGCCAGCCAGCTCACGTACTACCCCAAAGGGGGCTAGCAAATCCCCAAAGAAAGGAGGTTGAGGTGGAGGAAACTCCTTGGGAAGAGGAGCGTTAGAGTCATTATAATCATAAGACTGTACAGCTGAAAGGGAACTCAGAAATCACCCCTACTCACTTCACAAATGGGGAATTGGGGCCCAGGGAGAGGAAATGACTTTTTCAAAGTCACAGAGTTAGTAAGGGCACAATGCCCTTTGACCCATCTAGTTAGGGCCACAGTGGAGTTTGACCTCACCCACACACCCCTTAACCCTCTTTAAAAAAAAAAAAAGCCGATTAATGAATTAGTCAGAACCTCAAAGGGGGTGGAGGTGCCCCCTCCCCTGACCTAGGTAAGGTAGCTCACCCCAGCTTTGTCCAGAGCACTCTAAGAGAAGCAAGACAGGACCCAAGAAAATATCTTGAGGGACTGTGCTTTGGTCAGAGTCCTAGAAAGCAGGATTTAAGGCTATAGCTCCAGAGTCAGAGCTCCCCAAACTGAGCCAGACCATCAGTGGCCTTTCTCTAGAAGCAGTGGTTCTCAACCTTCTTAATGCCACAACCCTTTAATGCAGTTCCTCATGTTGTGGTGACCCCCAACCATAAAATTATTTTCGTTGCTACTTCATAACTATAATTTTGCTACTTTTATGAATCTTAATGTAAATATCTGATATGCAGGATGTATTTAAACTGAACATAACCCACAGGTTGAGAACCGCTGAGGAAAACCCTAGATTTAGACAGAACCAAAAGACACCTTAGCCTATGGTCACACAGCAAATAAATACTCGGGGTGAGATTTGAACCTAAATCTTTCTGACTCCAAAGGTCAGAACTCATGCACTGAGCCCTGCTGCTTCCTTCTAAAGCAAGTCCTTGGGAGCCCCAAGTGCTCTTGGGGCTGCTGAGATTCCTTTGGGGACTAGCACTCAGGAGCCACTTAGCCTGGTGCCTCAGGGACTGGCAAGAAGGAGACTCTGGCTGCTGCTCCCCAGCTCCAAAGAAGGCAGAACAGAAGGTGATCTTGATGCAGCAAGGCGCGTTCAGGGTAAACCTAAGGAAAATCTGGACAATGGGGTGAACAGCAGAGTTGAGCTCTAGGCAAGGCTGGACAGTTGCATCTCCACGGTTACTGTCTAATGTAGCTCAACTGAACAACCAACTTCACACACCACAGACATGAAAAACATGCCTGTAAAAAAAAAAAAATCAGATTTAAAAGTTCGTTTTGTTGAGGCCCTGCCAGTGTTTTCTACCCCTGGAGCCTGTCTATCTTGCCCATCTCTATGGCTGGCTCTCACAACAGATAATGGAGCACAGGCCAAGTGGGGTTACTCTCCCTCTGTGGCATAACTTTTAAGGAGCAGGAGGAGGGCCACCTTCTAGGGATGGCTGAAGCAGAGAGACCCTGCCTAGAGGCCAGAGTAAATGACTTTCTGTTGTTCCTTCCAACTCTTTGCTCTGATTTAGGGATCTGTGTGGTCTAACCCAGAAAATCTCAAAACCACAGTTCCTACCACAACCCCCTACTCATAAGAGACAGAGAAAACAGCAAGGGAGGGTGGGAACCAGAGCTCCAGTCAGGATGTCTGTCCACGTAACCCCCATGATCTCTGCTACTTAGGAGATGGCTGGGTTCAGCCCAAGAAGCTCCAAGACAGTAGGGAAGATAGCTGGGAACAAAGAACATGAACGTTTCTTAGAAAAATATCCCTCCTGCTCCAAGGATGACAGGAAGGATGGGTTAAGTCAGGACCAGGACCTCCCCCCCACTCCCCAAGCCAGCACAAAGACAGCACGTCAAAAGTCAAGAAGGTCAGAAGGGATCCCAGCTCTGCAAGCGACTAAATCTTTCTAGGACCAAGCTAGAAAAGATGGGGAGGTGGGGGTGAAAATCACCTCTAATCCCACCGTATTTCATCAGGTTGTGGTATGGGTGAGTCACCTACAAAGATCTCTCCATCTCTGGAGGAGTCATATTATGCCCCAGCTAAATCCAAATGACCCACAGGGGATGTGTCTCTGATAGTTAGAATGGACTGCACCGAACAATCCAGTGCCTAGACCAGTTTCCCTTATGACCCATCCCACTGGCAAAGCACCCAGTTGGAGTTAAGTGCTCAGTCTGTGCTTACAGAAGAGGGCTGTCCTCTCACCAGCCCTTGGAGGGTACAATTTAGGTCTTTACCCTCTCGCAGCTCCAAAGAAATATCCTAATAATGGTCCAGAGTCCAACTCATGGACCCCCAAGTTATCTTCTCAACAACGCTCTCTTTGGGGATCTATTTCAGCCTCAAGGCCCCTGATCTTGTCCTTCTGGATGGAAGACTCTTCCGGTGTCTCCTTTCAGTGGCTAATGAGAAGTGGGTACTCCCTCCCTCTCTTCCCCCCCCCCAGCCCCAGCACTCACACCCAGATGGAGACCTCCTGAGCCTTGACAAAGCTCACGGGGATTTCCCAAGAGGCCAAGCAAGCATCCCCTAGGGAGCCCGTGGGGATGGCGCTAACCGGATGTAAAAGGCTCCAGCTGCTTCCAGCCCACCAGAGCTCCACCCTGGTTATTAGCTCCTCCCCTTTATTTCAGATTTCCCATCTTATTTGGTGGGCTGGCATGGGGAAGGAGAAGGATGGGGCCTTCGCTGTCCCTCTCCCAAGGCTGGGACCCATATTTTAAGTCAGTTTTCCACAAGCTCCCAATGTGGCCACTTTAGGGAGCAGAGATCGTCAGGATCAGATGGGCTGAGTTCCACTAAGAGGAAGATGGCCTGGGATGCAGGGCAAATTTGTGGAATGCAGCCCCCTGTGGAAATTGTATGTCCTAGACTGATCTCAGGGGCTTCAGCATAGGCTCCAGAAGATGGGGATGGGATAGAGATGAGAATGTGGCTCAGGCCGGGAACCTCATGCCCAAATTCTGATAAAGCTGATGGTGGTCACTGAGGAAAGGACATGGAGGATCCACAGTTTTAGGGAGGCAAGTTGGATGGAACAGACTGACAAGAACTGGGAGTGAGGGATTTAAATGACTGAGCTTGGACACTGGACTCTTACCAACTCTCCTTTGAGAACCAGTTGGTGGGGAGCAAAGGCAACAGTCTCTAAGGAAGGCAAAGGCTAGCCCCAGCTCTGTGCCAAAGGACCCCAGGCTGGACACCTCGAAATCATGCCTCAAAAAAACCCAATACTGTTTCTTCTTCCTATGACACACACCAGGAACAGGGACAAAAGTCTCTGAAGAGATAAGTGCCTCACGTTCCTTTCTCCCCCACTACCCCAACTTTGCTATTAGCCACTGCTCTAAGAGCCTGGAAATCAGGTACTCTGAGGTGGTCATGGCAAGAGCACAAGGGACACTTGTGTATCTCCCTTGCTGGCAGTGGGCCCGGGGGCAAAAGCCACCCTAGTGACCAGTCAGGCATGAAGATGACATTCAACTAAAAAGTTAGGAACTCCCCTATTCATGCCCTCCATACCCTGCCAATCCCCTTACCATCCCAAATCGAAGGGGAAGGGGGAAGATGAAACGGGAGGGGGGGGGCAGGCTTCTGAACATCAGAGGCCCTAGCTAGCCATATCACCCTTCCTGTTCTGCTAGTTACCTTCTGTAACCCAGAATATGAAGAATTCTCACCCAGCACAACTGCTCTCTCCAAGGAAAGCCAGGGACACCAAGGGTTACCCCAACAGTTATGACCCCCCCCAAAGGTCTAATCACTCCCCACCCCCCACATTGACATCTTAACCTGGCTGATAGGATGGTTGCTTTGAAGAACAGAAAAAGTTTGGATTCCCCCAAACAGCCGAGACTTCAGAGCCCAGGACCCCAGTAAGAGAGAGCAAGTCTGAGAGAGATAGGAATGCCCTGGGACCAGTACCCCACTGAGGCATAAACTGAGCTGGGTACCTTCTGCCCATGCCTAGATCTGCAGCCCAGCTGAGCACATGTTAAGCCTGTCAGGGCCCAGCTCAGTCTTGGCCATTGCCTGCACAAAGAACAGTTCTGGTTTCTATTAGTCACTATACCTCTCTTACTGTCAGGAAGAAATGTAATGTATGACTGTGGCCAAGTCACTTCTGGGCCTCAGTTTCTTCATCTGTAAAATGAGGAAAGTGAAATAGATTATCTCTTAAACTCTTTTCCAGTTCACAATCCCATGACTAACTTTGGGCAAGCCCCCTTTTCTTTTTCATGCCTCAAGGTTTGCCCCAAAGTAAGATAAAGAGGTTGGCCTAAATGTTTTTCAAGGCCCCTTTTTGCCCTAATTCAAGGACCCCAGTCCTGGATGTCTAGCACAGGCCTAGGCTGATGTACGGAGTCCAGACAGAAGTGCTGTGGGGAAGGGGAGAGACACAATTTCTGTGTGCAAGACCAGCTCCCTCTAGGTGGTACAGGGGGCTTTGTTTCCAAGGCTGCTCTCCCTGGCTACCCAAGGATGCAGTCAGTGGGGCCGGTAGGCTAGAAGGAGCAGCCCGAGCCACAGAGAGTATCTCAACCTCTTCAGTGAGGGCAAAACCAAAAATTCTCTGAAGTCCTGGACTGGGTACAGGCAGCCCAAACTCTGGTATCTGAGCTCGAGTCCTAAGGCATGGGCTGGGGATAGGGGCTACAGGCTGGGGAAAGAGAGCATTGTCCCCATGCCGGCCTAAGCACCTCTGTAGTCAGGCTTCCACACGGTTACAGGGTAGAGGGTGGGGATGGGGGGAAATGGAAGGGGGAGAAGACAGAGCTTTGGGCAGTGCTGGCAAACCCCCAGAGACGATGAAATGGCTTCTCTCTCCACACACACCGCCCCCCTCGGTCCAGTCTGACCCCACCCCATGCTGGAAGCTTAATTCCTCCTCCCTCCATCAGCCACATGCCCATCCTGCACAGTCCCACTATGAAGGAAAGCTGGCATTACCCTGGGTCTCCGCCCCATCCCTGCCCCTCCGATTCCGGGACTGAGGCTCCAAGCTCTTGGGTGGAGGGAGATAAAGGGTTGGGGAGGAGGAGTTTGTCAGAGGCTCCTCAAGAGGGGGTTTTTTTCCCCAGTCCCCAGGGAAACCCCACTCGGACCCCCTGGTAGGCCCCGGGGCAGTGAGGACCCACAAACTTGGCGCTCCCCTCGCTTGCCCCAAGGGCTCGGGGCCCATCTCAGAAGATGGCTTATTCTCCGGTCTACGACGGTGACAGCAACTCCCGGGAGAATTCAAACCCTTTCGGTCCTCGGGTGGGGGAGGGGAGCGGACGCAGGGAGGGCGGGAGCTGGACAAGGACCGGTCGGTTCCAGGGCTGGCGATCTCCACCCAGACTCAGCCGCCGGGGCCAGAGCCCCCCCGAACACTGGGCACTCACCTCTCTCTGAGCGCTGCGGTCCGATCCACCTCGCCGCCGGCGACATCAGTGGGCTGCGGGACAGTCCATGCGGCCGGGGGCTGGGTGGAAGCGGGGGGGCGGGGGGCGTCCCCAGTGGGAGGGGTACAAAGGAGCTCTGGTGGGAGGAGAAGGAAAGAAGAAGCAGGAAGAGGGCAGGAGAGAGGACGAGGGACTGGAACCGGGATCACCGCGCGGCCCGGGTCGGGGAGGGAAGAAAAGAGCCGGAGGGAGGAGGAGGAGGAAACAATGTAGCCGCCGCGGCCCCAGGAGAGTTCCGCTTCCGAACGCCGCCGCCGCCAAGGTTCGATTTTGGAATGTAGCGCTCGCCGCCCGGGCAGCCCCGACACGCGACGTTCGAGTTCGGAACGCTGCGGCTCCCGGCGACCCCAGCCCTCCGGTCACCGGCGGCCCAAGCTGGAAGGGGGCTGGAGGGAGGAGGGGAGTGCAGGAGGGAGGGACGGAATCGACGGCTCCCGGGCCGGACTAGAGGGCCGGCGGCGGCGGCGGCTGCTGCCCCCACCCCGGGAGCGCGGCGGGAGGGGTGGGGTGGGGCGGGGCGGGGCGGGGGGAGGGGGGTAAGGGTGGCGGCGCGCGCGCGCGCGTCCTCTGCTGCGGTGGCCGCCCCCTCCCCAGTCCCTCTCCGGCTCAGCTGGAAGGAAGTTCGCAGGCCTGGCCGGAGGAAGCGGAGCCCGGATCCATCCGCCTGCAGCAGCGCGCCTGCGCCAAATGGGCTTGACCCGCTCGGGGACCGGGCGCGAGCGGGGAGGCTGTGCCACCTACCGGACGTCACGGGCATTGCGTGGGGGTGTGTCTAGGTCCCGGCGTCCCGAGCCCTTGACGCGGCCCCTTCAGCCCGGCATCACCGCCTGGCTGCGGACCCATTGGCTGTTGGACACTAGAAACTGAGACCTGCGCGAGATCGGGCGGCCAGAGGGATGGCGGCTCTAAAGACGGGAGCCGCTTGTCCGGCGGCCCCCATCGAGGTGGGCGCGGAGTCGGAGTCCCAGGACGGTGGCCCACTCTCTGCTCTTGACCTGCGGAGTGGTGAGTGGACATCGGTCCAGGTGGCTCCCTGAGAAAGTTCCAGGTAGGGGTCAGCTAGGACCCTGTGGAAAGAGAGGCTTTCATTGTTGCAGGGGGGATCCCTGCTTTGTTTTGTGATTAAGAGTGGATGACCTGAGACCACCCCAGAATAGGACTGTGAGAGCCAAAGGATAAAGGTCTAGAGTTCAAGTATTTATAGCTAGAGCCTTTGCTCGTGCAACCGTATGTGTGTGTGTGTGTGTGTAAGTAAACGTTCATTAAGTGTCTGCTATGTGCCAAGCACAGTGCTAAGCCTGGCGGTGTAAAGAAGGCAGAAGGTAGCCCCTTCTCTCAAGGAACTCACAGTCTAATGGCTTAACTGCCAAACTAAACCGATTGTGAAAGGTGGTCTGGTGGACGGGGAATTAGCTTTGTGTCCAAACTAGGAGCAATGAGGAGTTGTTAGAAAGAACAGAAACTTCTCCCCAACCTTTAGAGCAACCCAAAAGCTGAATGGGTGGCCTTAGGGAGAGGGCAATTGATTGGCAAGCCATTTGTCCAGTATGTCCTAGAAAGGATCCTTGTTCAGGGGTCAGTTTCTCTAGATGACTCCCAAACCTTAACAGCATAGATGAATTGTCCATAATCGTGGGAGGGACGGTGCTGGGTGCTGAGGGATGGTGCTGAGATGGAGGAGCCCTAGGAAAGGCTTCTCATAGAGGGTGGGACTTTAGTTGAGACTTGAAGGCAGCTAGGGTATCTCACAGAATGAGATACCCTGGATCCCTAGAAAAGACAGAGTGAAATTGAGGAACAGCCTCCACTGGTCAGATTGACAGGAATGGTGCAGTATGTTTGGGGGAGGATCCCTTTACCCCGGTGTAAATAAACTTCAGGGTTCTTGGAGGGCTGGGTTTCCTGGCCCTTAATAAAATGTAGGGTCATCAGATTTTATGGAGAGAAAGGGATCTTCTTTTCTCCCCCATGGGCTAGGGGAGGGTAGCCCTATGCTGAAGAAGTGGAGAGTGGGAAGAGTTTAAGAAGTCCTAGTCTAGATGACTCTTTCTACCTCCTCTTAAGAAGACACCTTGGGGACCAATGGATAGAGCACTAGCCCTGGAGTCAGGGGGACTCACACTAGCTATGTGACCCTGGACGAGTCACTGAACCCCAATTGGCTCAAAAAAAAGTTTTAAAAAATGACAGCTTAGAGGCTGCAGGAGTCAAGATAGACATCAACCCTGCTCTTCACACAGTTGCCTTAGGAGCCATCCCTTTGCAAAACTCTGAGGAGTTACTCCCTTTTTCTAAACCTTTTTTGGCTTCTTGTCACCACAGTATCCTTAGCCTGAACAATCTGCCTCCAACCTACTGACCATTAGTTCTGATTTTGGTCCTGCTGTTTCCTGATTTAGTACAGGCCAATTGTGCTGTTCCTCCTGATTGGAACCTCCCTACCTCTTTCTTCAAGGCCCAGCTCAGGGCTCACCTCTGCCAGGAGGCCTTTCTGTATTTTCCCCCAACTAAAAGTGATGTCAGGCTTCAGATTTTCCTGAAGCACTTGGTCTGGATTTTGCTTTTGTCCCATTCACATTCTGGGTTTTTTGTCAGGGTGGGGAGCCAGTTGGGGTTAAGTGACTTGCCTAGGGTCACACAGCTAATAAGTGTCAAGTGTCTGAGGCCTGGATTTGAACTTGGGACCTCCTGACTCTAAGGCTAGTTCTCTACTTACTAAGGACAGTGCCCTGTCCTTATTCACATTCTGCCTTTGTATTATTCTCCATTGCCTACCTGGCACGTTTCTCCTGATAGATTACAAACTCTTTGAATTTGTCAGGATAATTTTTCATCTTTATTTGCTACCAAGTCTTTATTAAAGGCCCCCCTGTGCCTGCTACTGTGTTAGATGCTGAGTGAGAATAACAAGACAAAGGATGAAGCCATCCCTCCTCTCAAGGACCTTCCACATTCAATTTGGGGAGAAAACAAGTTTATATATATATATGTACATATATATCTACCTATATATATGTGTATATATATTATATATATATAATGTAAAGATAATAAAAACAAAGTTAAAGAACTTTAAAGGCCTTAAAAAACCCCAACAACAACCCGGAGGACAGGTAGTGAGTCTTCTGGCACCTCCTCGTGCACTCAGCAACATCCCAGAATGTTAGAGCCAGAACAGGATCATAGAGTATAGAGCTCCTTTATTTACAGCTGAGGAAACTGAGGCTCAGAGAGATGTGACTCCCCCCAAATTACCCGGTTAATTAGTAACAGTAAGTAACAGAGCCAGGATCTTAGCTCCCCAAATGCAGGACATTATGCTGTGCCCCACTGAGGCTCAGAGATCTTTTAATCCTGCATTTTGGAGATGAGGAATTCCCAGATGAATTGCCCAGGGTCATGCTGCTAGCTAGCCTGGTTTTGGGCGGTTGAACTGAAATTTCACTCTTTAAGTTAGAAGTGAAGCAGGAAACTGGACCCCAGGCAACCTTTGCATTTCCTAGGCAAAGGATTCTGAGTAACCAGGGGGAAAGAATGTTCAAAGCCACCTGTCTCCCAGATTCCTTACTTGGGTTAGCACTGAGGCACTGGGATTGATGGGGGGGTGGGAGGGGAAGACCTGGTCTGAGCTACACTATCAGCTGATATTGGGGTAGGGGAGAGGGGAGAGAAGAGGGGTGAAGAGAGAGAGGAGAGGGAGGGGGAGAGACATGGGAGAGAGAGAGGAGAGAAGACAAAAAGAGAGAGAGTGAGACCAAACTCTGAGTGCTGGGTGGGAGGAATAGGTATGGAAGGTGATAGAAAGATGTCCTTCAGGAGTACTGAATTCTCCCCTCCACTGGGCTCCAAACAAAACTAGTCTTGGCCAATCCAGGGAGAGCCCAGCACTGTGCCTGGCTCTTAATAGGCAACAATAAATCCTAGTTGACTTACTTCTCTGTCCTTGTCCCTCTTCTACAAAGTAGCCACTGGGTACCTGAACTGATGCTAATTCACCAGAAAATAATAATGAGGAGTCAGAGCAGAATTAGAGTACTGGTTGGAACACTGTGTGACCCTGGGTGAGTCACTTGACATTTCTGTTCCTCAGTTTTCCTTTTTGGAAAATGGAGATAATGCTCCTGCTTGCCTCCTCATAGTGTTGCTATAAGGGAAGTACCATATAATGTTGACTCTCTATATGAGTGTGAACTATTTTTATTCTCACACCATGTTATAATGGAAGTGTCTTGAGAGGGGGGGCTGTTTGATTCTTTACATTTGTATCCCCAGGGCCTAGCACATAGGGGGGTCCTTAATAAAGACTTGTTGACTGATTTCACATGTATATGGTACTGCATACTTTATTTTTCTATTTTTTTAATTAAAAATCTTTTAATTAACAAAAGTCTTCCCCCCAGAAAACAAAAGCAAAACTTTTGTCACAAATGTACGTAAGCAAAACAAATTCCTACCTTGTCCAGAAAAATAGATGTCTCAATTTGCAGCCTGAATCCATACCCCATCCCATTGGGTAGCCTGCCTGGTTGATCCTCTGAAAC
Organism: Pseudocheirus occidentalis; assembly: GCA_028646575.1. Taxonomy (NCBI): domain Eukaryota; kingdom Metazoa; phylum Chordata; class Mammalia; order Diprotodontia; family Pseudocheiridae; genus Pseudocheirus; species Pseudocheirus occidentalis. Next base: position 38,101,357 of record CM053598.1, on the reverse strand, counting down.
ATGGTCATTCTTTGTGTTTTCCAGAGCATTTAGGGCTCATTTTAACTCTGCCTCAATTCACATGTCTTTTTTGTACTTTCCAGAGTCAGTCAATAAACATTTAGTAAGTGCCTTCACCAGGCACTGTGCTAAGCGTCCAGGATACAAAGAAAGGCCAAAGACAGCCCTTGCTCTCAGGGAAGGCCCTGAACTAAAAGGGGAGGAAGGGTCCAGAAAGTCTGCAGAAAGTGGGATTTTTATCTGGTACTTGAAGGAAGCTAGGAGACATAGATTGTTGGGAGACGGAATGTCTTGTTCTTCTTGTTCCTAACCGAAAAGGAAGCCAGTGTCACTGGAGGGGGGCAGGGAGAGAGAGAAGAAAGAGAAAAAGGAGAGAGGAGAGAGAGAGAGAGAGAAAGAGAGAGAGGGAGGGAGAGAGAGGGAGAGGGAGAGAGAGAAGACTAAAATGGCATTGCAGGGGTTGGGAATAGGGAGCTGGTGAATTTTATTTTCGTATTTAATCCTGGAGGTGACAGGGAGCCAGTAGAGTTTCTTGAGTGAGGGGTGATGGTGGTGACTTGGATCACTGACAGCAAGGATGCAAAGAGCAGAGAGAGACAAAGGCTTTTATTGGTCCTCTGGATCCTCACAGAACCAACCTGACAGTTGAGGTCCAGAGAGGTCCAGATTTCCTGAGGTTGCCCAGCAGATTAATGATAGATCCAGGGCTCTAACCCAGGTCATTTAGTGCCTAGTCTTAGGTCTTTCACTGGGAGGTGCTAGGGTGGAGATAATGGTCCCAAGTTAATGGAGTCTTAACAGAGAAGACTCCTTATTGATGTGGGGAAGGATCTTCCAATTTGACCAACATTTCCACATTAAGGGCCTTCTGTGTACCAGGTTCCAGGCTTGGCACCTGACCTGGGATGCCCAGGTGTTCTCAGCAATCTTAGTTTTGGGAGGGGGAGGGGATATATAACTGGTTCACTGATAAGGAAAGAACTGAAATGATATTGTTGGGTGAGGGGGCGGGACAGAGGTAGAGGTGGTCTAGGAAAGCTTTGGGGACCAGGTGCCCCCAGAGCTGAGCCTTGAAGGAAGCTCCGGCTTTTAAGAGGTGAGCCAGCCAGGAGGCTTAGTGAAACAGTCTGGCTGAAGGCCCAGAGAAGAGAGTTGGGGAACAGCTGTTAGGCCAGTTGGACTGGCCTGGAGAGTTCCAGAAGAGGAGTTTTGTGAACAAACCTGGGCAGGCTGGCGGGCAGCAGCAGGATTGTGGAGAACTTTCAATGCCAGCGTCAGGAGCCCTAGCCTGGGGTATGAGAAGCTTGTCAAGGCGGGGAGAATTTTTCTTTATGAACGTCTTAGTTTTGATATGCATAGAGGCACAATAAATTCTAGAATGTATTTGGATAATATATGTCTGGATGATGGGTACAGGAAGCTTTACTAAGAGCCAGGAGGGTTTAAAAGGTTGCTTAGAAACAGTGGGGATCTTGGAAGGCTTTTTAGCAGGCAGATCTGTGCCTTGGAGAGATTATTCCATGTGGATGGTAAATAGGGTGCCCAGGTTGAGGGTTACTGGGAGAACAGCCTGGAGAAAAGTATTTCCAGTCAGTTTTTGGGAAAGATATGTAGGAGGCCAGGCCTAGAATCCAGTTTTATGAAGCAGTTTGATCAGGAGTTCTTAAACCTTTTAACTTCATGAACACTTTTGGTGGTCTGAAGCTTATGGACCCCTTCACTGAACAACGTATATTTTAAAAATTCATCCTGGAAGGAAATGTTTGATTTTAGTTGGAAAATGTAAAGGTAACTCTTTTTCCCCTCTACCCAGTATCCTAGCTCCCAGGTTAACCTGATCTAGGTGGAAGCCCATTGCTTGTTGTTGTGGGTTTTCTCTCTTTTGCTGGGCTGGGCCCACCTCCCCCAATGGAAGTCAAGAGCCCATCTTGGCCTCCTGACCTTGGCCATGTTACTTCCCCCTCTCTGGGCTTCAACTACCTCCTTTGGTCAGTGAGGAATGTGAACTGGTGAAGGCTCCCTGAGGTCCCTGCAGCTCTCACATTATGATTATTGAGGGACCAGAGGTCTTGAGAAAAGAGGAAGAACAGGAAAATCGTAGGAGGAGAGGAAAAGGAAGAGGGTCCGCAGGGGACTTCTGCATTTAGTTAGACCATTAAAAGCAAAATTGATGCACGTTCTGATGAATTGAGCTGTGGTCCGGGTTGTGGTAGGCCCAAGCCCTCTGTGCCCCATAAGGAGGGCCTCCACCCGCCCCCATTCCCTTCTGCTCCCCAGCCAAGGGGGCCAGAGATGACAGTTTAAAGAAGTTGGTGTGAAGTGGTTTGGAACTCTGACTGCATGTTGGGCCTCCAGGGGCAGAAAACAGGAAGCCAAGATAAAAGCTTGATTTGCAGCCGAGTCCCCATCTACTTCCTGCAGAGCAGGTGCTCTAGACTGAGCTAGACATAAGAGGAAATAAACTGGGACCTGCTCTACCCATATATAGCATTGCTCCCTGTGTGCAGCTCCCTCCCTCCCTGTCTCTCCTCCCCCTCCTTCCCTGTGAGCCCTTCTAGGCCACTCCCCCGGGAATTCCCTAACAGGTGGATAGACAGGCCCAAGCCAGGGAGGGCCAGGCCCTGGGCCCTCTCATTTAGGACTGTTCTCCATTGTCACAGATGTCACCTGGCCTATTCTACCAACGCCACCAGGAGCATTATTCGTTTGTCATCACTATATTTCGATCATTCTGCCATCATCACCTGCCGAGGCTTAATTGCTGTTATCCATCTTCACTGCCAGCATAGGTCTCACTATCAGCACAGGTCGAGGTCTTCAAACCTTGAAGGGGGAGGGGTGATGGGGAAGGGAGTTAAGGCCTTGGCAGGGCTACACTTCCTGGTGTGCTCAGTGGTAGAGAACCAAATTACCTTTTTTTCTAGGCAGATTACACACTGCTTCTCCTCACACACTTTATGCTCTGCCTGTTTGCTCTTCCCCTAGACCATTATTCCAGCTCCCACCTATGTGCCTTTGCACAAGCTGTGCCCTACACCTAGAATGCTGTTCCTCCTCCACGCTGCCTCATAGACTCCCTAACTTCCCAAGAAGCACAGCAGGTTCCTCCTCCTAATATTCCCAATTGTTACAACCTCCCCCCATTACATTGTATTTATTTGACAATGTATACTTGTAACCCAGTATTTCCTCCTTTTAGAATGTGAGCTCCTTGAGGGCTTCTCTGTATCCTAGCACCCAGCACAAGGACCTAACTTATCACAGGCCCTCATTAATGCCTGCTGGATAAATCCTTGTTGCAGCCTATCTGATAAGGACTTCATTTCCTAAGAGGGTGATGGATTGGCACAGGAGATATGTTGTTTCTGGGAAGAGGAAAACCAGAGAATGAGAAGGAGCCGGGGGCAAAGGAGCAAACCCATATTCTGAGCAGCTCTAGGTGGATCCAGCTGGAGCAGAAGCAGAAGTCAACTTTTGCACATACTGGCGGCCAAAGTGTGGTGGAGACCGTTGGGGTCTCCTGTTGGTGTGGAGAGGCCAGCAAGTATTGGGGTCACAGCTGCTAAAATGTGATCATCACATCAAGAAAAAGTCTGAGAGCCTTGAAGTACTCTACAAATTCAAACTATCCTTATTATTTTAAATTATTAATAATAGAATACTTATTATTTTTAAATTATTGTAATTATTTTTATGGATATTTTCCAGATTATATTGGGGAAGAGGGAAGTATATACTACTTTGGATAATTGCTGAGAATGTTTCTCTTTTTTTTTTTTTTTTGGTTTCATTTTCAGTTCTAACCAAATGCTTGTGCTGATTCTGTACTGCTGTTTGTCTAGAGTTTCTGTTATTATAGTAATAACTGAGTTTCAGGGCTCTAGTTCAGAGGTCTTTTCTCCCCCCCTCCAATTTATTAAATTGTTTTTCTTTTTCAACATAAGAAGTTTTTTATTTCCCTTGCTTACTCAGTTCAAAGGGCTGAACCCGTTGGCTAAGGCCCACCTCTCCCAGTCCTCATAGATATACCTCATAGATACACCCCACAATTATAGGATCTTAAGCTACTAAGTCTCAGAAGATCAAGGAGTATCCCAAGTCATTGGACTGGAGCTTTTGAGCCAGGAGAAGTCTCAGAAGTCATCAAACCCAGCCCCCTTATTTGACAGATGAGAAAACTGAGGCCCAGAGAAACAAAAGAGAACTGGAAAAGTAGGAGAGAAATTTAGCAGAATGCCCCCAGGTCAGACATGAAGTCAAGTCCATGAGGACCTCAGTTCTGGATGGCTCAAAGCTGATATTAAAATGAGAGACTTCCTTAGAGGTAACCGAGTCATTCTGGGACCAGTCCCAGGTCATGCCTTTTTCCTCAGCAGGTTGTCATTCTGTGACTTGTTTCTCAAGCCCAAGCTGAGAACAGAACCAGGCTCTAGAAGAGGCATTTGGAGAAATCCCTGAGGGACAGATGCCTTTTGGGGAGAGTTGTTTGAGGGGACATGAGGACAGTGAAGATGAATGCAGCTGCTTCCAGGGTCTCTAATTGTAAGGGTTGTGGGGCTAACCCTCAGGGACATTAGTGATGTACCTACAGTTCTTTACCCGTGGGATGAGCCAAGAAGGATGGGGAGGATTTGGCAAAGGGTCTTTCTTGCCAGACCAGTGCAGAGTGTCTGCTGAGCTCCCCAAATGAGAATCAAAGGGTGCAGGGCCAGAGCTGGGGCCAGTAAGTGACCTGGATTCCAGCCTCTCCAAGTCTGACCTTCACACATGTGAGATGGGGATGCAGCACCACCTGGTGTCCTAAGTAGAAGTGAGCAACTGGATGTTTTACTGCCCAAGCAGAGCAGCACTTCCTCCCCCTCGCAGTCTCCATCCTGTTCCCTTGTGGACGCAGAGTTTGACCGGACCAGGAAGCTGGATGCGTCAGAATCATCGGTAGGTTAAACCCTTGGTCAGTTTCCCCTGAGATCAAGAAAGAGAGTTTTGAGGGGCAGCTAGGTGGCCCTGAAGTCAGGAGGACCTGAGTTCAAATCCAGCCTGACACCTAACAAAAAAACCCCAACAACTAGCCATGTGACCTTGGGCAAGTCACTTAACCCCAGTTGCCCTACCTTCTCCCTTCCAAAAAGCACAAAAAAAAAAACCAAACAAGAAAAAAAAAGGAGTTAGGGGCGGCTAAGTGGCACAGTGAATAGAGCACCGACCCTGAAGTCAGGAGGATGGGAGTTCAAATCCGGCCTCAGACACTTGACACAAAAACTAACCGTGTGACTTTGGGCAAGTCACTTAACCCCAACTGCCCTCCAAAAAAAAAGCAAAATAAAAAAGCAAAAAAAGAGTTTACTTCAGATATCTTCCCATCCCTCAGCCTCAGTACCGGACATTTCTCTTCTGAGTCTGTCATTGACTACTCCAAGTTTGCCTCTCGCACCACAAAACCACTGGGGTGAGCTTTTTTTCTCAGGAGTTAGTGCTACTAAGGCCTTAGGAAACGCATCCTCCCAGGTCTCCTGCCTATGAGCCAGTTCTCTTTCCACTGTGCTGAGCTCTCCCCTCTGTGAGCTACAGCATTTACAGTCCGAACCACACAAACTAGATCTGATTCTTTCCTGTTTCATACAGAGGGGGTGTGTGTCAACTCCCAAGTAGGATTTCAGAAAAGAAATGAATTCACACCTTTTTAATATGACCTTTTTAAGGTTGAGAACATGGCTCCAAAATGACTTTTAGAGGTCCCTGGTTTCACATTCTGGTGAGGGTTTGAACTGTAAGAGGTAAACTTACTAGAAAATACCTACCCTAGCTTAGTGTGCACGCACACGCACACACACACACACACACATATGCACGCGCACACACACATATACACACACACACACACAGAGTTCAGGAACTAGAAATCCTGGGAGATAGGCAATAACACTCTCAGTTGCCACATCTGTAAAAATGGAGTCCCAAAGCTTGGTATTTCCTACCACATGGAATTGTTGGTCCCATTTTACAGATGAGGAAATTGAGCACCCCCCTGCCCCCAGAGGCTAAGACAGGTCTCTAGGCCCCATGTGCTTCTCTAGGCGTGGCTTTTTTATAGAAGTGGCTTTGTCCTGTCAAGTTTGGATTCAGTCAAAGGACTTAGGAGCTTTGCTCAGGGTCCCACAGCTGGCATATGTGGGAGCAGGGGCTCCAGCTAAGGTCTTCTCACTCCAAGTCCAGTGTCTTCTCCATCATGGCAGCCTGGTGCTGATTGATTGCAAAGGCCCAGATGCTCTGATTTCAGGCTGACCTGTCCTTTTGGTCAGGGGCCCTTTTAGTCCTGCCCTCCTGCTCTCCTGTTGACCCAGCAGAGTTTGAGGATGGTTGGGTTTCGGGGTGTCGGTTGGTCGTTGCTTTGTTTTTGTCTTGTTTGTGAGACAGAGCACCCAGAAGGAAATCAGTTGTGGTTGGTTGGTATTTCCCCCAAGTTAAGTTAGCACACTATGTGCGGTGTGGGTGGAGATGGGAAGCTGGGGCAGTGGGAAAGAACATGCAGGGCTTAGGAGAATTGGAGAAGATGTGACTCCCAAGGCCAGTGCCCATGTGGTGCACACACACATGTTCTCTTCTGATCGACCCATCATGGTTGTATCCGCAGCCGATAACCCCCTTTCTTTGTGAGCCATGGGCTGGGAGAAGAAAGGGATGTCCTTGCTGCTAAGGCAGGTGCCCTAAGCTGGTACCTCTACCCATCCAAACAGTGGAAGCCCCACCCTAGGACAGGTGCTCGGACAGCTAACAGCTCAGCTTACCTGTAGGAGGGGGCTGGGCCCCTGGCTGATGGGAATAGAGAGGACAGGAAGAGCTATATCCAAGCCTTACATTTCTGGTCCAGAAAGGAAAACCAAAAGTGACAACCCAGAGCCTTAGGTCTTAGAGCAGTAGGTCCTTCACTCAATGCAAAAGACTGAGCCCATTGGCTAGCCTCCCCCTTCCCCCACCCCCCACTGTTAGACAGTCATAGACTACTAAATCTCAGATGATCGGGGAGTATCTCAAGTCATCAGGTCATAGATTTAGAGCCCGTCAAGTCCAACTCCCTCATTTGACAGATGAGGAAACTGAGGCCCAGAGAAAAAAATGTCTTGCTTGTGGTCACTGGCTGCATAGGTAGTAGGTGGCAGAGTCTGATTTCAAACCTAGGCCATCTGATTCTATATCCAGTCCAACCCAAGCTTGAGCAATAATTCCCCACAGACCATCCCTCTGCCATCATGCACCTCCTAAAAACAGCCTTCTCTCTTTCACACAATTACTTTCCTCTCTTCACTTTCTGAAAAACTTTCTCCATCAAATGTCTCCACTTCCTCCTCACTCCCACTCTCCTCAAACCCTTGTAATGTGGCTTCTGCTCCCACCTACTGAATCTGCCCTCCCCGAGATCAGCAAGGACTTTCTAAATGACAGATTCAGGGGCCTTTTTTTCCATTCACATCCATAAACTCCATGTATCCTTTGTGGCTCTGATCACACACAGATACTTCCCCCTTCTGCTTTTGCTGACCCCAAGATCACTCTGTGTACGATCTTCACTCACTCTCTGACTTTGACTGCCGCCTGTCCCTGACCCCATCTCTGACTATTCCCCTAGGCTCCAGGCCCACCTTTCCAACTGGATCCCAATTATATCTCAAACTTTTTCTCTATCCCAGTCTCCTCCTCCTGACTTGACTGTCTCTGGGCCCCCACCATTCTGTCTCTTCTTCTAAACCTTTGGGTTTTTTTGGAATCTCTCCCTCTCTTCTCCTACACAGTTAAAAGTGGATTCCACCCATCTATTTCCCCTGCCATCCTTCTACTACAAAAGTTCACCTCCCGCCCTGATTATTACCGGAACCACTGGGGTTTCTGTCTTCACTCCTCCCTCCAAACTACTCTTCACAGAGCTCCCAGAATCCTCTTCTCAAAAATCGTCAGTGCCAGCTTGAATTGTTTTTACCTGGAATTCAAAATCCACCCCAAGATGATGTCATCCTACATTTTCACTTTGATCTCATACCTCCTACTGCCTTCATGCTCCACAAGCTAGCCAAGGTGGATTCTTACCTCACCCTCTGCTTTCCCACCTCTGGGCCTTTGCTCAGACTATGCCCCCATGACCTTCTTCCCCCTCTTTGCCTGTGTTAAATTACTACCTATCTCTTACAGTCCTACACAAATACGCATGCCATCTCTTCCAAGTTCACTGGTCAATAGTGATTCTTCAGATCTTATCCTGTACTTTATTTTACAACTTTCTGATTTGCTTGTCACAGAACATCACACAATAATGTTTCTAGGTATATATCTTCCCTAAGTGGAATGCTAAGTAAGCATATAGCACCAAACTCAATGGATGTGATAGAATGTGAGCTCTAAGAGGGCAGGGACTATTGCAATTTTGTCTTTGTATCACCAACCCTTAGGACTGGGACTGACACAGAGTAGGGGCTTAATATTTCTGCATTGAATCGGTATTGGTTGGCTTTACTGAACTGCTCTCTGTCTCTGTCTCTTTTCTCTCCTCTCTCCTCTCTCTCTCTCTCTCTCTCTCTCTCTCTCTCTCTCTCTCTCTCTCTCTCCCTCCCTCTGCCCCCATTCCTCCTTTCTCTCTTTCTCCCCCCTCCTCATTCCTCCCCATATTTCCTCCCCATATTTCTCCTCTCTTCCCACCCCTCCCTTCTTCCCTCCCTCTCTCTTGCCCCTCTTCATCCTCTCCCTTCTCTTTTTTCTTCTTCTTCTTCTTCTTCTTCTTCTTCTTCTTCTTCTTCTTCTCCTCTTCCTCCTCTCTCCCTC
>CM053598.1:38062686-38082050 GCA_028646575.1 Pseudocheirus occidentalis | reverse complement strand
TACTGAACAGAAATGTGAAACAACTGGTCCAAAGTGCCACAAAGTCTCCTAACTTGACTGGGCTGGCCCGCCAAGACCCCGAGGGATCTGTCCAGGAGAGGGGAGGCCGGCTGGGAAATGCAAGTAGGCGGAGTCCCTTATGGGAGCTGTCCCTCTCTGGATGCCTCTGAGCTGTGACTGATTCCTTGGCTTTATCACAGGGCCTGGCACGCACACACGCACCCAAATGCCAGCAGAGATGAGAGTTCAGGGTGGAGCAGGTGCAAGAGGGCTCCCCCACCCAGTCTCCCACCCCCAACCTGGAAGGAAATTCTAATCTCTTCAGGGAGGGGAGACTTGGCCCTTCTCACGGCAACACTAACTCCAAGGCACGCAAGCTGGCTCCCAGCCCCAAGGGCAGACATGGGAGAAAACTTCCATAGAACTCAAGTCTCCCAGTCGAAACATCTCAGTGTTAGAAAGCAACACACACACACGCATGCGCATGCACACACACAGCCATGTACACCTGGTCAGTTTCAAATCCATGAAAGTTAACAAACTTTTAAGAGAGCCAAGGCATGACCACAGATGAATATGCAGCCCACACATCTGGCCAGGCCACATAACACACAATAATATGTGCACACATGCAAACCCACACCTGGCTGGTCTGCAAGCATCCCCTCTAATTAGCTAGCATATCTCTCCTAATGAGGCCCTTCTCTGTTCCAGCATCAGCATTGAGGACTAAAGGACAACATCTTGAATCTCCCCAGGATATCTGGGGGTCTCCCCCAATACCACCCCCAGCATGTGACCCTTCCTGATATTCCCAGTTACTCATGCCTCACCCCCCAAAATTATCATGAATTTATGTCTATTTTGTTTCCTTTCATTAGAATGTAAACCTTGTAAGAGCACGGACTATTTTTTTGTTGTTCTTTTATCCACATCACTTAACCCAGTGCCTGACACACAGGAGGTGTTTAATAAATGCTTTTTGGTTGATTGATATCACCATTATTATCATTACTCAAAAGGTAAAACAGAGCTAGTTCTAAAGCAATTCAAGCATGACATATATTCACTACATGACCTTGGGTAAATCAAGTCATGGCTCAGTTACCCCCATTAGTTACATTGTATCAAAACTACAAAGTAGGAGGAATTTTCTCTCTTAGGAAGGAGAAATTCAAGAGGAAATTCACCAGTCCCACCAATGAAATGACAAATCCAGTCCCTAGCCCCATAACTCATATACTCAGATTGATTTGTCTATATTCCCTCAGATCATCCAAGTGGTCATTCCCTCCAGTGATGCAGATATGCAATCATCCATGGTTACTCCTTCTGTGTGCCATATCCATGTTCTCCCCTAGGAAGCTCACTCTACCTATGAAGGGATCTGCCTTGATTTCACCAACATTCTAAGGATACCAGTGATGTCCATCCAATGACTATCACTACTATTACACTCATTGGTGAGTCCATCCCTCCATCTAGGATGATGGCTCTCATAGTCTTTCAGTCTAGGGCTCCCTACTTTTAAGAACATATGCTCTAAAAAGCCCAGCTTTCCAGGAGGACAAGGCAGGCTGGAGGTGCGGTGGACCAGATACCAACTAGGGTTCCATTCCCCACTGCCTGGTGTGTGTGGTAAATCCCTTTACTGCTCAGATGTTCTCATCTATAAAATGAAGCTGGTAATACCCACCCCGACATATCTCACAGGGTTGCTGTGAAGATCTTGCTTCAATACTGGATGGAAGTACTTAAGAAAGGAGATAACACCACACCAACATGAGATAATTATCATTGTTCTCAGGAAAGACAGGTAGGTATGCAGAGAGTGAAAGGGAGAGAAAGAGAGGCAGGTTGGAAATGAGCTGAGGGAGGAGGTTGCCTGCAGTGGAGGAGGAAAATGAAGGGAAAGAAATCAGGGCAGCCTATAGAGCAGAAGCTGCCAGTGGCCAAAGAAATCAGTGTGGCAGAGACCATCAAGACAGTCCTGGACCTTGGACAAGTCACTTTCTCTGACATGTCTCACTGTCAATTCCCTTTTTTTACAACCTGTAATTTCACTGAATGGGTTGGGAGATTCACTTGATCCAGTCTGTCTATCAACCTCACCCTTTGGACTAACAGATTAATCACTAAGTATCTATTATATTCCTAACATGTAGCAGGCACTGTGCTATGTGCAAGGGGTCCTGCCCTTGAGTAATTTATGTTCTTAAGGGAGAGACAACATGAACATATATAAAAAATATATGGAAAAGACATAAAATAAATATGAAGTGGGCTTGGGAAGGGGAAAGATCAGGAGAAGCTTCATGCTGAAGGTGGTGTTTGATCTGAGTCTGGAAGGAAGTAGGGGATTCTGTGAGGCTGAGGGGAGGGCAGGGGAAGCATTCCAAGCAAGGGAGAGAGCCTGTGTACAAAAGCAAAGAGATAGGAGATGGCACACCCCCAATGAAGGTAAAGAGAAGAGATAATGAAACGTCTCTTTAAACTCTACAGAGAAGTTGGAGGAGGCAGGAGGTGGTGCTTAGGACAGGATGTGGTCTATACATTGTCAGGTTCAATCACAATGGAATTTTGCTTGACTGTTTTTGTATCTCACGAGAGGTTCAGTAAGAGGTTGGGGCAGTCGAAACGACTAATATAAAAGACATAATAAAATTTTATAAATGGTTTCTCAGATAAAAATCTCCTATCTTAAATATATACAGAACTTTGTCAAATTTATAAGAATAAGAGACATAAATGGGCAGTTTTTGGATGAAGAAATCAAAGTCGTATATAGTCACATAAAAATGCTCCAAATCATTATTGATTAGAGAAATGCAAATTAAAACAACTCTGATATATCATCTCTCACCTATCAGATTGCCTAAAATTACAGAAGAGGAAAATTACAAATGTTGGAGGGGATGTGGAAGAACTGAGACACTAATACACTGTTGGTGGTACTGTGAACTGATGCAACCATTTTGGAGAGCAATCTGGAATTACGAACAAAGAGTTATAAAACTGTGCATACCTTTTGACCCAGCAATACCACTCTTTCCCAAGGTGATCAGGGAAAAAAGAAAAGAACCTATATGTTATAAGATAGTTGGAACAGCTCTCTTTGTGGAGGCAAAGAACTGGAAATTTGAGAGGATGCCCCTCAATTGGGGAATGGCTGAACAAGTTGTGGCATATGGTTGTGATGCAATACTACTGTGCTATGAGAAATGAAGAGCAGGGTGGTCTTAGAAAAACATGGAAAGCCTTGAATGAAATAAAGAAGAATGAAATGAGTACAGTTGAGAAGATGTTATACAGTACCAGCAATACTGTTCAAAGGATAACTGGGAATGACTAAGCTATTCTGAGTAGTATAAATATTCAAATCAACTACAAAGGACCTATGAAGCTATAGATAGAAGTACGAATAGCACGGTTTCACATACATTTACATATCTGTGTCAAATGGTGGCCTTCTCTAGCATGGGGTGAGGAAGAAAAGGAGGAGACAGTTTAGAACTTAAAATGTAACACAAATTTAATTTACTTTAAAAAATAAGAGACGGGGGTGGCTAGGTGGCACAGTGAATAGAGCACCGGCCCTGGAGTCAGGAGGACCTGAGTTCAAATCCGGCTTCGGACACTTAACACAAAAACTAGCCGTGTGACCTTGGGCAAGTCACTTAACCCCAACTGCCCTCCAAAAAGCAAAAAAGCAAAAAAAGAGAGAGAGAGAGAGAGACAGGATAATAATTGCTAACGTGTATATAACTCTCTAAGACTTGCAAAGTGTTTAACATATATAATCTCATATGAGCCTCATGCCAAGCCTATGAGACAGATGTTATTATCCCCATTTTACCGATGAGAAAACTGAGACTATGGGAGATTAAGTGACTTGTCCAGGATCACACAGCTAGTAAATTATTGAGGCAGGATTTAGACTCAAGTCTTCTCGACTTTAGGCCCTCTACTCAATCCACTGTGCCACTGCTATATCAACAAAATATATTTGAAAAATGAAGTTATTTTAAAACGTAAATAAAGCAGAATCTCTTGTCCTCAGGGAGCATGCATTCTAGTAGGGGAAAGAATATTGACCAACCAATAAACATTTATTAAGCACCTACTACCTGCCAGGCATTTTGCCCTATTAATTTCCCAAGCATCCTTTAAGATCCAGCTAAAAACCATGTCCTCTAGGAAGCCACCCTGCCGCAGAACTAGCATTCTGGCACAGGAGGATGTCATGCTGTGCATAAGTCAGAAGACCTGGGCTCAGACCCTGTCTCTGCACCTGCCAGCTGTGTGTCTTTGGGGAGTTCACTTCTGTTTCTCATCTGGATAATGGGAAGGTGCTTGTACCCTCATCCCCTCATAGAGTTGTGAGGAAAGCACTTTGTAAACCTTAGAAAACTCTGAGGTAAGTGTAACTTGTCATTATTAGTGTCTGTCCAACCAGACTATTAGCTCGGAGAGCAGCCATTTCTCATTCTCCTGCTTACATTCATTGTTGAGCCTGGCACATAGGAGACCCCAGGAAAGCCTTCTTTGATAAATTAATGAGGGAAGGTAGGAAGAGAGGGAATAAAAAAGAAAGGGAGGAAGGAAGGGGAGGGAGGGAGGAGAAGGTAAAGGAGGGAAGGAGGAAGAGAGAGGGAAGGACAGAGAGGGAGGGAAGAGAGGGATGGAAGGAAGGAAGAAAGGATGAGGGAAGGAGGAGAAAGGAAGGATGGGAGGTAGAGAGGAGAAAGGGAGGAAGAGAAAAGGCTAGGAAGGTTCATTTGCTGTCTTTGTTTTCAAATAATCAGAAATTTGGGCAACCCAAAAGTTGAAGGAGAGGTGCATGGTGGGTTTAAAGTAGAATGCAGCATATTGCCAATGATGACTTTCAAAAAAATACTCTTGAAAATCTTATCCAGGAAATACAAGATCAAAAAATAAGTTAGGCTTGTTATATGGTGAGAGCAAAGATTAGCAGATACATAAGAAGGAGTAAAGAAGGAATATTTGGGTTAGGGGGGGAAGCTTCATGGGCAGCTCTTCTCAGGAGGAATTCTGGGAGGATGTGGGCAAGACTCCCACAGGATGAGATGGTGTGGATAGAAGTTGGATTTCATTGTTAGAGGGAGTGCTCAACGTTGACCAGAATTCAACAGGCATTTATTGAGAGCCTTCTAAATTCCAGGCACTGTACCAAGCACTGATGATACAAAGACAAAAATGAAACCTTCCTTGTCCTCAGCGAACTTTAGACAAGTAACACTTGCTCTCTATGGGACCTCCTCTGTAGAATGAGGGTGTTGGACTTGATGACCCTTAAGGTCCTTTCCAGATCTAAATCTTTGAGCCTATGATCAATGTAAGGGAGGGCAAAAGAACTAAAAACTGGGGGAAGGGGAACTCAGAAAAGGCTTCATGGAAGAGGTGGCTCCTGAACCTGAGCTTTGAAAGCAGCCAGGTGTTCTAAGATGCAGGGAGAAGGCAGCATGTTCTGGGCACAGAGAACGGTCACATTTCCTCTCCTCTGGAAACTGAGCCTCAGAGAATGGATCTCTTTTTAGTGGAGTGAAAACCCCCAGCCCAGAAACACTAAAATTCTCCCCTTTCTGTGTATGGATGTACGTCTGTAAATGTGAGTCTGTGCGAGTGAATTTGCATGTGCATGTATGAAAATGTATACATGAATGTGAGTATGAACCTGTATGTGAGGTTGTGAACGTGAGTAAGAATGGAAGCAGAGAATATCAGGGCTGAAGTGGACCTTAGGGAATGAGGAATCATTGATTTTGAGCTGGAAGAAACCAAATCTTTCTAGCTTGTTTCACATCAATTGAATGTCTTCTGGTCCCATTGTCTCTTTCTTTACAAACCCCTCTCCTTAAATCTCAATGCTTAGAACAAAGTAGGTGCTTAATAAATGCTTGTTGATAGGTTGACTTCAACTCCTGCTCTTGATCCATCCCCCTGATTTCCCTATCAAATTGTCTAATTTACCTTTTCTACTAACTCTTTTCCTGCTGCCCCTGTGTTCCTTCTCCCTTAAAAATCTTCACCTAACCTGACCATTGACCATCCCAGTTATTATTGTATATCTCTCCCTTCCTTCTCAGCTCAACTTCTAAAGAAAGTCATCTGCAAGGATTCCTCCACTTCCTCCTCTCTCACCCTCTTTTAAACTCTCTGCAATTCAGCTTCAGACTTCAGGCAACTGAAACTGCTCTCTCCTAGGTTCCAATGACCTTTAGATCATTACCAGTGACTCAGCTGATGTCCAGCAGACATCTTAACACGTCCAAAACTGAACTTGCCATCTTTCTGCCTAAACCCTCTCTCATAACTTTCTTTTTATTGGAGAAGGCAACACCATACTCCCAGGCTGGCCACATAAGTGTCCTCCTTACCTCCACACCCTCACCGACCCAATCTGGGCTGCTCCCTCCCTCTGCCTCTTAGATTCCATGACCCAGTTCGAATCCCATCTTCTACAAGAGGACTTTCCAATTGCTTATTTCTTCCCCTTTCCTATTACCTGCCACCTACTCTGAATTTCTCTTATAAATTCAGAGCTAATACTTAGCTATTTCCATGTTGTCTCCCCCATTTAAAGGTCCTTTGGGGGGCATTTCTTTGTATCCCCAACGCTTAGCCCAGTGCCTGACACAGAGTAAATGCTTAAATCCTTATTGGGTGACTGACCAATTGAGGAGACTGAAAGAGAGTCCCTGGACCAGAGTTGACGTGTGAGAAGGAAGAACATGGCCATAAATACCTGCTCCTGGATTCCCTAGGCCAAAGCCCCGTGCCTCTAAGGGTAGTTCTGGTTCTTCTTGACCTCTCTCTTAGACACAAGAACTTCATTACCAACTGCTTGCTAGACATCTTCTCTTGCATGTCTGACCAGTGCCTCAAAATGGATAAATCTGAACCATCAATTTCCCCCTGAAACCAGCCCTTCCTCCCAACTCCCCCCTTTTGGCAGACCCCTCCACCTTCCTGTTTACTCTTCCCTCTCCCTCAGCCTCAACAGATGCTGAGTCCTTGAGATTCTTGGTCTGCAATATCTCTGGACTCCATCTCTTCCTCTCTATGCCCATGGTCACCACCTTAATCCAGTCCCTCCTTACTTCTTGCTTAGGTGAGTGGGACAGCCTCCTCACTAGTCCCCTCATCTCCAGTTTCTTTTCAGCTAATCATCTGCTGCCAGGTTAATATTTCTCAGACACAAGTCTGATCGAGTCATGCCTAACATATCTACTTCACATGGTTGTGGCAAGGATTAAATGAGATATACACACATACTTTTATAAAGCATTTTGCAAACCGTAAGTCACTATATAAGTCTCATTTCATTTTTTAGGATGCTACTCCTCTGCTCAGGAACCTCCCATGACTCCCCAAGACCCATAAGGCAAAGTCCAAATTCCTCAGCCTGGCATCCAAGATTTTCTATGTTCTTTCCTCAATCTCCTTTTTCCAGCTTTGTGTCCTATTCCTCTCTGAAATATATTTCACATTCCAGTCAAACTGAATAACCTCACGTCCCATGAATATCTCCTGTACTTTCCTATCTACTTATCTTTGTTCAAAATATTTCCTTTGCCCAGAATACCCGCCTCTACTTCTGTCAGGGTCCTAAATATCTTTCAAAGTCCAGCTCAGATATGACCTCCCTCATTGTCATCAAAAGAGATGATATTTGTAAAAGACTTAGTATAGTGCCTGGTCCCAGTGCTTAATAAATGCCCATTCCTCTCCCATGATTCCTTCTGTTATCCTCCCAACAGATGCGACTCCTCCCTCCTCTTCATCCCCTCCCTCATCCCTCATCCCTTATCCCTCATTCCTATTGTTATCAATTCTGCCTGCTATTGTGTTCCTTTCTTGTCTTCCCAGCTAGAATAGAAGCTCCAGGAGGACAGAGATTGGGTTTCTTAGTCCTTAGCACAGGGACTTACCCCAGTAGGGCTCAGGGAATGTTTCTGAAGCAGCCTTTATGAACGGAATGGAGTGGCATTTCAGATTACTTCTGATCACCAGACCAGTCCCCATTCATCAGCAATTACTATAGAGCTTGAAAGTCCAGCTGTGGTATGGGGGCAAGAAATCAGCATCTGGAGCTAAGAGCACCTGGGCTTAAATCTGAGGTCAGTTGCATTACCCATGTGATACCAGACAAATGAGTTACAACCTCTCAGCATCCATAACTCCATGTGTCAAATGAGAAGATCAGCTGAGATCCTTCACAGCCCTAAATCCCAACATCCCAACTCATAGGATGGAGAGAAGCCCTCTCAGCACCCACCCATCTGAAGCTGAGGAAATAGAAGCACATAAAAATAGCACGGCCATACAAAGTAGGGAGAGGGCTGAACTTGCCTTCCAATTCTGCCCCTGAGATATCTATCTAGCTCTGTGACCACAAACAAGTCCCTTGACTTTCTAAGCCTCAGTTTTGTCATCTGTTAAACAGGGAGATTTATTTAGAAGCTATAATAACTACTTCACAAAAATGAAATAGTGTAAAGCATTTTGCAAACCTTAACATGTATAGGAATGTTGATTATCCTTATCAAGTGTTAAGCATTGAGAGACAAGGTGATATAATGGATAAAGAGCTGGTCTCAGGAGTAGGGAGACCTGGTTCAAATCCCACCTCTGACCATACCAGCTGCATGGTCCTAGGCAAACCACTCTGTGTCTCCAACAACTCTCTAAGACTACAAGTCCCACAGCAGTCAATGACCATGCATTGATCTCATGTTCCATGAACATCTGTATGATTTCCTATCTACTTGTCTTTGTTCAAAATATTTCCCTCGCCTGGAATACCCTCCTCAGCCAATAAACCTACTATGTGCCAGGCATTGCGGTAAGCACTGGAAGCAAGGGATGGTCTTCATTTGGTGGGTGTTTCCCCACTGGGAGCTCCCTTCAACATGAAACAACAGGTCCCAACCAAATAAAGGAGGCATCAACAGCACCCACTTGAGCCTCTTCAGAGTGCAGCATCTGTCAAGCTTTCTGCTGGAAAGAAGATGCATCTTGCCTTCCCCTAGAAGGTGCCCCAGCCAGCCCAGAATGCCCTGGGGAGAGGTGGGGATGGGGTGGGACTCTGTGCTGGGGGCCTCACAATAAAATGTTTTCCCCTATCCTGATCTCAGAGGAGGCCCCTGCCTGCCCCCTCCCTTGCAGCCCCTGGGGGGGGGGGGGTCACACCTGCTGAGAATGATTAAGGAACTCCCTCCTTGACATGCAGTTGGGACAGCAGGTGTTCTTGGGATGCTAGAACCTTGACTATTAGGAGGAACTATGGAGCCCTGAGTAGCTGGGGGTAGGACAGGTGGGACCACTTTCAGGGTGTGCTTTTTTGGGGCTCTCCAGTAAACCACCCTATCCACCTCTCAGAGGCTAAGCCCAGGATCCCTGGGGGCAGTGGGTCCTTTCATTTCTGGGATGGAGGACAAAGGACTGTGCAGGTAGAGAATGCTGAGGGGCCACCTATCCCTGGGAGAAGACACCTAAGAAATGAGTCCACTGAGGGGTCAATGACTGATTTTGGTACCTCTCCTGAATGCAAGGTCCAGCTGGGAAGGAGGAAAGAGAGCATCAGGTTCTGAGCAAGAAGGAGGCACATCAGAGAGTACTGGGATCAACCTGACTGGGTCTAGACATGACCTACCTTCTGCTCCAGGACCAGCCCTGAGCAGGGTCTTTCTCAGTGGGAGTTAGTACACACATAGTCAGCCAAGGATAAGACCTTGTGTGAGGAAACGTGGAATCCCTTCTTGGGGCTGGAGAATGGGGAGGGTAGAGACTTGTACCTGTATCCCAGGTTCTAGATCATTTTTTTCTAGCAGGCGACTGATGAGGGGCATAGTGTTGGAATTTAGGGATCCCTAGTCCACACCTCTCACGTTACCAGTGGGGGAGCTGAGGCTCAGTTTAGGTAGGTGACTCTTCCAGGACCACGTGGAGGGCAGAGCATGGATCTGAAGCCAGGATGGGCTTCAGATGCCAGGCTCTTTGCTGTATACTCCCATGGCTTAAAGACAGACTGTCCTTCCTCTACACGTCTATGTTCTGACTTGTGGGAATCTGCACCCCGGCATGGATTCCCCAACACAGTCCAAGAAATGTAACTCACTTACATGCCTATAAGTCCAGTTAGAACCTAGTCAAGTCTGAAAGAGCCAGAGAGCCAGAGAGCCAGAGAGGAGAGGTGCTTAAGCACATTTAAGAGCTGACCTCCCTTTACATCCATAGTAGTTCTCTCCCCTTCCATGGGGCAGCGGGTGGTGGATGATCAGAGACCTCTCTGCTTTTGAAGAGAATTCTTCAAAGCCTAGTACCTAGCTCCCATGCTTCAGTTTCCCAGAAAAGAACAGGTAGAATAAGGAGTTCTGGGTTTAATGGCATCGCCAAGTAAGCAGCCGCCCACCTCTGGTGGGATGTGGAGGTGTCAAGAACATCATCAGACTGTCACAAAGCATGAAATGTCTCCACAAAAGTCCCCTCCCTTTGGCCTCATCTTTGCCTGGAGCCTAACGGTCCCTGAGAAGGGACATTTTCAGTCCCTGCCAGACCAGGGGCAGGGAGCTGATCAGACTCAGAGAATGTTAAAGCCGACAGGGACCAGCCAGACCATCTGGTCTAGTCACCCTCCCCCCACCCCCCACAATTGACAGATAGGGAAACAAAGGCTGAGTGAAGGAAAGATTCTTGGTGAGTTCATCACAGAGCTAGTGTTTGAATTAGCCATTTCAGCCCCTTCCCCCCCCCCATTCAGGAGTGTGGAGGGGAATTCTGGGAAAGCAGGCAGGTGAGGAGGGCCTGGGCACGGGGAGGGAGAGGTGACAGCAATCTCCACTGAAGGCTGGATTACGCTCTGCTCAAATAGAGGGGCTGGTGCTGCATCCCAGAAAGAGCTGAGCTCTGAGTTGGGAGGCCTTAGGATGGATCCCAGCTCTGCCACTGAGACCCAGGAGGCTTTGGCCAAGTCACTCCCCCGGCCTCTGCTTCCCTGTCTGTCAAATGAGGGGTTTGGACACCCAGAAGTCTAAGGCACCTTCATGATCCACAACCCTGGATTTGACACGGAAATTCTGTGAGAGAAGGGGTAGGAGGCATGGAACAGGGAAGCAGAGACCCGACTACAGAGACAGCCCTTACCCAGAGTGGGCCAACACTGTGCCCCTGGCCAGAGTATATCCCTATGCTCAGGCAGCAGGACCTAGAGTGTGTGGAGCATATGTCTGGGGGGCTTCCTTTGGGGGAAGAGGGAGGAAAAAGGAAGGGTAAGAGGTAAGAGGGCCTGTGCCAGAGGTCTGATCCCTGCTGCTCCAGCCTTGCCTAATGGGATACAGTTGCCACAGGGATATTCCTAAAGCACCATTCTGATGTAGTCATTCCTCTGCTCAAAAACCTTCAGTGGCTCCCTAGTGCCTCCAAGACAAAAATACAAATCCCACTGTTTGGCACTTAAGGCCTTTCACAATCTGGTTCCAATGTAACTCTTTCAGGCTTGTCATACACGAATCCCCTTTAACACAAACTCCATGGTCCAGTTAAATGGCCCCAATTGTTCTTCAGACACCACATTTCATTTCCACTGTCCTTAACTTTCCACAAGCTGTGACTCAGACCTAGAATTCCCTCCTTCCCCAACTCCACCTCTTAGAATCGTGGACCTTTTTCAGAGTTTTCCTCAAGTGCCAACCTCTTCCATGAGGCCTTTCCTGATTCCCTATATCCCTGCCAGCTTTCCCTTGCAGGAAATTAATAACAATAACTAGCATTTTAATATCGCCTCAAGTTTTGCAAAATACTTTACATATGTTACCTCATTTGAACATCAGTATTCATATTTTACAAATGAGGAAACTGAGGCAGAGAGTAATCACTTGCCAAGTAATCACAGAGAATAACACAGCTAGTAAGTATCTGCAACAGAATTTGAACTCAGATCTTTCTTTGACTCCAAGTCTCATGTTCTATCCACTGAGCTACCTGTCTCCTTAGGTTTATAAATACAATACATCATTATTTATATGTATATATGTATGTATAAATACAATATAGGTATTATATAGAATACAAATTATAAATTATATATAATAAATGTATGTATAAATATAATCTATAGGCATATATTCATAAACACAAGATGAAAGTACATATTTATAAATATATGATTATATGTGCATGTATATGCATATGTAAATGCATGTGTATGTACCTGTATGTATTGTATACGTGTGTGTATATTTACACGTTGTACATGTTGCTTCCATGGGCACACCTGGGAGCACCACAGCTCATGCTGAAGCAGGAGTTTAATCAATGCACGTTAACTGATGACTGGTGGGGGCACAATCCCTCATCTCCAAGTCACCCCTGAAACTGTGACTTCCCCACACCTCAGGAGATGTTTCCATGAGATCCAGGCTGGAAGGTGTCATCACCCAGTACCCAACCTACTAGTAAAGAGGAAACAGAATGCTCCTCAATGACAGATTGGTAACCCATCCCTGCGCATTCTGCCAGCCTGGGGAAAAATGAGACAGACCTTGAATGATGGCATCTGTGGGGAGATAAACTGGGCATGTGCTGCCCTCTTGTGACCAACAATAGACTCACAGCTTCTTTCAGCCACTTGGAGAGAGGAAAGGGAGCTCAGAGATAAGCTAGTCCAGCCCTCTTGCTTTATTAATGCAAACTGAGGCCCAAGAAGATGAAGTAATTGACCTGGAGGCAGCTATGTGGCTCGGTGGGTAGAATGTGGGAGTCAGGAAGACCCAAGTTCAAATTCTGCCTCAGATACTTACTAGCTGCATGATCCTGGGCAAGTAACTTCAGTTAGTTATTAAGTGCTATTAGGTACCAGGCACTGTGCTAACCACTGAGGACACAAAGAAAGGCAAAAGACAGTTTAATGGGGGAGAGAACACGTCATGTCTGACTCTTTGTGATCCCACTTGGAATCTTCTTAGCAAAAATATTGGAGGCATTTGGCATTTCCCAATCCTGCTCATGTTACAGATGAGGAAACTGAAGTAAATAGGGTTAAGTGACTTACCCAGGGTCAGATACTTACACAGTAAGTATCTGAGTTCCTCCTGACTCCAGGGCTGGTCTTGTATCCAGGTCACCTAGCTATCCAACATATAAAAGCGCTACGCAAACCTTGAAGTTCCACATAAATGCTAGCTGCGATCGCATCAGCATTATTGCCATGAGTCACATGACTGAGCTCTTCTGCCCCTGTGTCCAGAGTCTATCTGTCTTGCTCTGAAGCAATCTCAATGAGATGAGGCCACCTCCTGTCCCTGTGGTCCTACAGAGGAGCTCTCAGAGAAGTCCGCGTGGTGATGGAAAAGGGAGAATGATGGAGATGGGAGAGACCTACAGAGGTAGCTCTGGGCTGGGGTGGGAATAGTACCCCTAAAGAAAGAACTGGACTGTGTTAAGTGTCCCTTACAGCTCCTCTAGGGACCTTCCTATAATTTTCCTTTTTCTGTGACTCAGTTTCCCTGTGTGGCAGGTCCTGCTCTCTTCCAGCATAGCGTTCCACAACCTCAGGCTCTCGTGCTCATCTCCAATGAAGCATCAGAAGAGGACCTTGATGGAGAAACTATTAATAATAGTTTAATAATAGAGAAAGTATTAATAATCTGCTGCAAAAACAGTGCATGAAAGCTAGGGCATCGTAATAGCAACTTTTTTTTTTTTTTTGCTTTTTGGAGGGCAATTGGGGTTAAATGATTTGCCCAAGGTCACACGGCTAGCTTTTGTGTTAAGTGTCTGAGTCTTCCTGACTCCAGGGCCTGTGCTCTGTTCACTGCGCCACCTAGCCACCCCCATAATAGCAACTTTAATGCCCGATACAACAGCGATGCAGTCAGAAGGCCTGCCATGACCCAGCACACAAGCCTGTGAGGCTGAGAGACTTCTACAGTCACAGGGGCCTTATGGGGCTAGGAGGAATAAAAGGAGAGCAAGGGAGCTCGGAATCACTTTGACCTTGACTCGTTTCTTTTTGCCTCTTGACCACATGGGATCATGCTCAAACTCCAGGCTTCTTTTCTGAAAAAGCCTGACCTTCCTGCTGAGAGCCCCAGGAGAACACACTCCCAGGGTGGCTGCTGAAACACAGTCTCAGACTTAAGTCTGGATGTCCTCCACTGTTCTGAGATTGCCTCTCCCGAGCCAAACAGGGTGACTAGAAAATGATCGTTACATTTGCGGCTTGGTGTTGGCTTGTTTTTTCTAATTATAGAGCAAAACCGCTGGGTGTAAGTAAGCATGGTCCTTCACAGCAGTCTTCCTGAGAAGACAGTCCAATTCTAGATAGGCTGACATTGCTAAAAACAGAGGAAGAATGATGTAATGTAGTGTTGGACTGGAAGTCAGAGGAACTGGGTGTGCCTTTGGTCAAGTCACTCCCCCTCCATGAGTATAAGTTCCCTCACCTGTAAAAATTGGGGGATTGAGCTAGATCAGGGCTTCCTAGCCTACACTTGTGCTGTGACCCCCTTGTGCAATTGGGCAAAGCACAGGGACCTTTTTTCAGAATCGTATTTTTAAACAGATAAAAGAAAACATATGACTGCAAAGGAAAACAATTCTATAAAATTTAGAAATCAAAACCAAAAACCATGTTCATGGGCCCCAGATTAAAAACCCCTGGAGATGGTTTCTAAGGCCCCTTCCAGTTCTAGGCCTATGACCCTGCGGTTCTAGAGAGCACAACATGTGCTCTGTGGTTCTATAGGTAAGGCACTGAAAAACAGCGGTTGAGCCACTAGGAGCTCCCTGATTGGCTGAAAGAAAACCAGAGGTTATAGAATGAGTTCATTCAGTTGACAAAAATCCTAAAAACGCTTCCCAGAAGTGTTCTGACAGCATTTCTGTCTAGGGCAGAACTGTTAGCGACAAAGAGTATTTGGGGAAATTTAGACTCTAAGGTGGGGATCAGGAAGTTTTCTTTTCTATGCATGTCTAATTTAATTACTTTCTCATATTTTCTCTGAATTTGTATGGGAAGATCTCCAGCATGTTGAGAGGGTCCTCAGTGGCAGATTTGTGGGATGAGAGTCCTAGCTGATGGGAAGACATAGATGGGTTACGATTGCATCATCAGAAGAAAATGTACAGTTCTGTTGTTGTATTGGAGGTTAGCACAAGATGGGTAAGCTCCTTGAGGGCAGGGCCAAATAGACAGACAGAGTATTTATTAAGGCTTACTACACTAGACACTGTGCTAAATGCTGGAGATAGAAATGCAAAGCAAGCAAGGCAGTATCTACCCTCAAGGTGCTTACATTCTAATGAGGGAACACAACCCTTAAAGGGAAGCTAAAAAGAGGGGGGGAGGATCACAGTGTAGAGATACCTGGAAAGAGAAGAAAAGCCATGTGTGCCAACATATGTTATAACAGCACTTTTTGTGAGAGCTAAGAACTGGAAACAAAGTAGATACCCATTGATCAAGGAAGAGCTAAACAAAATGTGGTACATGAATGTAATGGAATATTCCTGTGCTGTAAGAAATGATGTGTGTGATGAATAGAGAATAGAAAAACGTGGAAAGATTTCTATGAACTGATGCAGAATAGAGTAAGCAGAGCCAAGAAATATATGCAATAATTGCAATAATGTAAATAGAAGGAACAACTCCTCATCAAAAAGTCAAAAGCAAAGGTAATAAAGTTACAAAGATCAAACAAGACTTCTATGAAGAGATATGAGAGGACAGCCCAACCCACCCCTCACAGAAGTGGGAGGTCCACAGGTGTTACACACTGCACAGGTTTTTAGACTTTTTCAGTGTATTGACCAGCTGTACAGATTTTTTTCCTCTTAAAAATAGTATTTGTTATATAATATGTCTCAATGGGATTGGGAGAGGGATACTGGGGATAACTCTGATGGTGTAAGAAACAAAAAAAAAAAAAAAGAGAGAGAGAGAGGTAGAGGCTTGGATCTAGGCAAGATAAGGAAAAAGCTCTCCTGACAAAGGTCAGGATGGTTCCAAGGGTGGAGTCTAAGGTTCCAGTGCAAAGGATGTGGGGAGGAGGTGAAAGGATGGTGGCCATAGTAGGGGTAGTAACATGGTTTGCAGGTGGCTGGGAAGTGAGGTAGAAGCCTGGATTGAGGCAAGATAAGGGGAAAAGGACCATTTTCCTCTTTGTCTTTGTTCCCCCAGTGTCTACACAATGCCTGGCTTATAGTAGGCACTTAATAAATGCTTGTTGATGTGTTTAAATTAAATTAAAATTTCAATTTAATTAAACTAAAGAAAGAGGTAAACAAAGTGCTATATGGAATTTATAGGAGAAGAAGTCATTATGAAAACAAAAGGAGGTGGGCCAGAAAAGGTTTTAGGCCAGGATCCATGGGGAGGTAGAATCCAGAGTAGCAGATTTCTGAACACAAGGAACTAAGCAAACTCAGAGACTCAGCCAAGTTAGCAGGTTCAACAACTTAAATTGGGCTTCATTGTTCAATGCAAAGAAAGTTGAAAGCTCTGAGACCAATGGGCCAGGAAACCAAGTTAGCCATGACCCTTTAATGTCCAGTGTCTTGGTATCCTCTTTCTTTTCCCATTTCCCTAACTGAGAAAATAGATCCTATCTATCCCAAGGCACATACATATTTATAGGTGAACCTGGGAATGGAGGGCCAACGAAACAGGCAGAAGGAAATATCCTGTGGTCCTTTGCCTGAAATTTACAAAAAGATGAATGACAGGGAGATGGTGTTGAATAAGAGGAATCCATGATTTGGCCTCATCTGGCCCAAAGAAATAGATGGTGTGGCCAGGCTCTGATGAGGTAAGGAAAGACAGAAAGGGGACAGAGAGGAGAGAAACGTCACCCCACACACACTCTGTGTCCCTTCAAATGGCAGGAGCCATCCAGGGAGCAATCGGGCCCAGACAATACTTTTGGGAAAGGGGCTCAGCCAAGGGGGTGGCTGATATTCACGGCCATATGTGAACCTGAGGATTTACAACCATCTTTGTGACTAACAGATGGTGTCCTAACAACTCTTTTTATTTCCTCTAATATTGTGAACTGCCTACTTGCAGGTGGGGAATTGGCCTCAGTGTACTATGAGGCACCAGATATTCTTATGGGAAACACAACAGAGGAGAGGGGAAAAAATCCTTCAAGGTGGTTCTGGTCCCTTTGTATCACAAATGCTTCTCTGAGGCAAGTGTCACAATTTCATAGGCAGGAAGTGAGAATGTCTGATTGAAGTGGGTCCCCATTAAATTCAGAGGTCGTGTCCTCCAGACCTATGCTTCTTGCCCCAGGGCCAGGGAAGCTAAAAGATAATCCCTCTGTCCTCAGACAGTTTAAATACAGAGGGACATTTCATTTAAAGTCCTGCTCAAATCATGGAATAAAAAGATTAGGTGGTCAGAATGGACCCTAACCAAAGGCAGTAAGGGTGGGGGTGGAATGGTACTGTCGGTGAGGATGAAGTATGGAGGGGTGGAGGCTGGGGTCATGCAGAAGATAAAGTCCTGCTCTCCACTGAATAGAACAATTGCATGGACTTTGGGGCAGCCCATCCAATAATTAAAGACATTGGGGGCGGTTGTGGGGAGTGGAGGAAGATAGTTTGGGATGAGCTATGAAGACTGTCTGAGAAGAAGAAAGATCAGGGACAGGCACGAAGACAGGCAGGCTTCCTGGGCACTTTGATCTCATCACTCTAGGATCCCAAATGCCCATGTGTGTAAATGTGTCCACATGTGAAAGTATACCTCAAGAGAGGGATCATGTGTGTGTCAGCAAAGGAGTTCTGAACAGAGATGAGGGCCGGGGAGGTGTGCATCTAGGGCACAGGTGAACAAAGGAATGTGTGAGAGTGGGGCTGGAGGATGAGAGCAGATACTGGATAGATGGGTAAGGTCACTTCAGCTGGAATTGCTTCTGTTTTGTCTGTATTTCCTAAACCTGGCACATAGTAGGTGCTTCAGAAACATTTGTTTAATTGAGCTGAATTGAAAAGTGTGAGTAAAAGGTGGGATTAGCAAAGGAATAAGTGTGTGGAGGGGTAGTTGAGCTGGGAAGAAGTGGAAAGGCTGTACAAGGAAGAGAGGAAGGGTATTGGGGATCCTATTAACTCAAGTTTCTGATCTTGCTGCAGTTCACACCCTCCAGGGGGGTTTATGTATACCATGTCCCCAAAGTCTTAGTGCAGGTTTTAAGCTAGACTTCTGGGCCACACTGTCTTAGACCTCCTGGGACTTTACTACTCCCAATTCTCCTCCCCTCCCACCCTCTTACTGAATCAAACCAGGGACAAGAAGGAAAACATTGTATCTGCCTTGGGACAATGCTGAGAGGAGCTTTAGTATCACTCCATCTGCACAAAGGGCCAGGACCAAATCTAAATCAATCCCTCACCAGGGGCATCATTCCCCACCATATCTCCCTATAGCGCCCACATGAAAAAAAAAATACACCAACCCAACTTGGTGATTGAGTGAAAATGGAGCACAGGGTTGACATGGGGAGCATTGGGTCCAACTCTAGCTATAGGACAACTAAACGATGAATAGATTGCTGGGCTTGGGAGTCACAAAGACCTGGATTCACATTCTGCCTCAGACACTGTCTGTGGGACCCTAGCCAAGTCACGTTCCCTCTTTCTACCTCAGTTTCCCCATCTGTAAAGTGGGGATACTAATTTTGACTACCTCAGTTTCCTCATCTGTAAAGTGGGGGTGCTAATTTCAGCCCACAAGGTTGCTGGGAAGATCAGATGAGAGAACATATAGTACTCCAGGAACTTTAAAGTGCTATATAAATGAGTTATTGTTATTAGAGAGGATATTAAACTGCAGAGTCTAGAGAAGAGCAGCTGCTGTTGGGAAAGGGACATGGTCTGGGGGAACAACCATAGCATTCCAGGGATGATTAAAGGAACTGAAAGAGAACAACGGGTAAAGGCTGAAATGCAGAACAAGGATTAGAACGGCATCCCCAGAAGACAGAGGAATGGATGGTTTTACAGAGAAGGAAGTTTCCAGTTACCATGAGAAAAAAGCTTCTCAACAATGGGAGCTTTTGAAAAGTAGGATGGGCAGCTTCGGGTGGTATGTGAGTCCCCCAATTGCCAGAGACTAGATTGCCACGCAGTCAGGCGTTATTTTAGAAAATATTTTACTACTATCTTGGGTTTTTTCCATCATTTAAATTTTATTTCCTTATCTATCTCCCCCTTCTCCTATCCAGTGAGCCACTCCTTATAATAAAGGAGGTGGGGGTAGGGAGACAGAGAGAGAGAGAGGGAGGATGAAGAGGGGTGAGAGAGAGAGAGGGAAGAAGGGAGGGGTGGGAAGGAGAGGAGAA
>CM053598.1:38044077-38062186 GCA_028646575.1 Pseudocheirus occidentalis | reverse complement strand
CTCATTCCCCGAACCCTTCAGTCTTCCCCCCTTCCCCCAAATCCTACCCTCCAGTATGTCGTTAACTCCTCATTCCTTTCTCTCCAGACTTAAATCTTCCCTGCTCATAAAATCCCCCCTCCCCGAAAGCCCGCGCCCTCCTCTAAGTTGCCCTTCCCAAGTTCCCCCTCCCCCCTTCCCCGGCCCTAGAGATGGACGAGTCTAAGGCGCTCGGGCCGGACTGTCTCTCCTCCCCCATCGTGGATGCCCTTAAAATCCTCGTACACTTCTCTCTGAAAACCTCCATTTTCCCTGTAAAATCTCCCCTTCTCCCCGCCCGTATACATTCTTCCTTTCCCTCCTAAAGCCCCCTGCCTGACCCTAGACCTCCATCCCCGAGCTCAGCCCGGCCGCCCCCAAATCCCCCCAGCCTCCCACCGAGATCCCCGAGCTCGGGCTTCAGGGGCCTTTGCCCCCAAAGTGACCGCGGCTCCTTGCCTCCGTAAGCCCCTTCCAGACCGGCGAGCCCCGCTGAAACGTTATACTTTGGGCAGTTATTGTCCATAATATCCCGGACCCAGAGACTGACTTCGCTGCTCCCGCCCCCTTGCCAATATCAGGCCCCGGAGGTACCACCCACCGGGTCCATTTCACCCTGGAAATAGACCACACTCTGGGCTTCAGAAATTCCCAGGTCGGAAAGATCAGCTCTCGGCCTCTGTTCTCCCCAAGTCGTGGGTACTGCCGAGCCCATTGCCAGGTGTGCCCAGGGCTCAGTCAGATGTTCGGCTTGGTCTCCCTTCTGCTGCTATGCCCACCCCCGTGCTCTGGCCTTATACCATATGGAGGCCCGTGGAAACTGAGACTGTGGTTTAGGGAGGAGGTGCCCCGCAGAAAGATGAGCTGCATAACCCCAGTGAAGGTATTGTAGCTATTCCAGGAAAGCAAGGCTGGGGAGTCCCCAAAGTGTGATAAGTATTCACAGCTGGGCCCCGGGCTGAGGAAAAGAGCTAGTGTTTTTGTTGTGATAATCCCAGTCCTGAAAATGAAAGAGATACTTGAGGCTGGAGCCCCCGAGTTGGGCCTAGTGTTTTCTTACTTGATGGTTTGAACACCCTAGATCTTTTCCTTTGTCGGTTTTCTCACCTTTGGCAGTGTGGTTTGACCTCTCCCTCATTCTCCCTGAGTAGGACAGAACTGGGGTAGGATTTTATAGACAACCCCTTTGGCAAAGCATAGTTGGCTGCCTTCCACCTTCCTTCCTTTGGCCCTGTTTCCAGTGCCCTTGAAAAGACAAATTTTCAACCTCTGTGGTGTCGATTTGGGGGGGGGGATAAAATTGCAGCAGTGGTGGAAGCAGCAACCCTCCAGAATAACTATGGGGTACAGGACTGGTCAGGATCCAGGGAGAGGGCAGGTGCCAGCCAAGGCTGGGCTGGATGTTCTCGTTGGTCCAGTTTTCCTAATGCCAGCAACATGTGAAAAACTGACAAGGAGGCTGTGCCCTTAGTGCCTCTGAACAGACAGCTGGCCTCTTTAGCAGCGTGGCATCTGGACGTAGTTTGACTTTTCCCATTCCTCAGCATGCAGGAGGAGAACTGGAGAGGTTTGGGATTACTTTTAAAAGCTGTGCTGTTTCATGGCTCACCTCAGAAACTTGGTATTTTAATCTGTTGGACCCTCCTGGGGTGTCAGTGAGTCTGGGAAACAGGCCTTAGGGCTAGCAGACTTTTGGAGGGAGGTGAACCTGGAAATCTTGCGTGTCAGGTTGGGCCATGACGTGAGTTTTAAAATTCTGTATTGGTCTGAATGAGGCTGCCCGTAAAAATAGGTTTTCACTTGTAAAATGAAATCTTTTTGAAAGGAATATACATACATTCACACAAACAATCTCTGGGTATACATATATATGTGTATGTATACACATTTGTGTATAATTCATTATTAATCCCTTTTGGACACTGAGATTTCAGCAGGCTTCTGGATGTGTGTTACCCAAAGAGGCCAACAGGCTTCATATACTGTTGCCATATGGTTTCTTCCTGTCCACTTTTCTCTTCCATGTCATTGAGTTACATGGAGCCACTTTGGCATTTGAAAGCAGGGAGGATCTCTCCTACCTAAGCTACCTTCCCTCCCAGTGGTCCTGTCCAACCTGGGCAGTGGGGAGAAGGCAAAGAGACACTGGGCTTTGCAGTAAGATTCCCTTTCTCTAAGGAGGTCAGGGCTGGCATGCAAGTGGGAGCTTTCAAGGAATTCTGCTACTCTTCCAGTTTCAGGGGAATCCATTGCATCTAGCTCTTAAAACTGGCTGGGAGACCAGGAAGGTTTAAGTTATGTTTATGGAGCTAAGAATATTATTATAAGCTACTTAGGGTTGATATAAACTGGATTTGGGGGGAAATGTGGCTTAGATTTGAAGCAATATAGTACCCTCCATTAGTTTAACATTGGAATCCATTCTGCACTGAGGAATAAAGCTGCCCCTTGATTTGATGGACAGCAGGATGTCATCTTGGACTCTGCATGACATTTCTGTAAAAGCCTCCTCTAGGAGGCAGGCCGGTCGCACAGTGGGTAGAAGAACAGAACTTGGAGTCATATTCTCGCCTCAGTTATGACATGTGTGACCCTGGGCCAGGCATTTCACTTCAGCCTCAGTTTCCTCATCAGTAAGATAGGGATGATAATAGCACTTACCTTCCGGGGTTGAGGGTAAAATGAGAAAACTTGTAAAGCACTTTTCAAACCTTACAGAGCTCTCTGTAAACGTGGATTACATTGTCTTCACCATCACCATCATCGGTATCATCATCATTCAAGGACTCTGGCCTGGAGGTGATCCAGGTCCTTCTAAGCTGTGCTCATGAAACCCAAACTCTGGCACCATCTCCCTAAGTTGGAGAGCCTTCAAGGACAAGGCCAGAGACCGACTTTATGTCAGAAGACGAGGCTTGTCACCGGGGCAGCTGTAGGGTGGCAGATAGTCTTTGGCCCTTTCCTAAGATGGTCTATGATCAGTATAGGAATCAAAAGGATAAACTCTATCAACAAGATAGCGCAGTTAAAAGCGCTAAAGAAACACTAAAGTGTACCTGGACATGTACATATAGATGATTTTAGGGGCTCAGAAAGTAATCTTTGACCTAAAACAAGTTCCTAAATCACTTTAGAAACCCTGTGATTGAGGATGACAACCTGTATTGAAATGTCAAGTTGAATCAGGCCTGGCCCCTACTGCAGCCACAGTGAAACATTTTTGGTGGCTATTAGGTACATATTTTTGTTACCCAGCTTGGCTACTTAGCCTTGGGGATAATTACAGGAAACTAATGTCACGTTAGTCAGCTGATCTTAAAAGGCTTTTAAAACATTAAACCAAATTCAACCTGAAGTTGTTAGCGATACCTTTATGGAATATTTATCCCCCTGGAGCTCTCCTTTGTAGGTACCTTTTCAGCCTCATAAAGTGGGAGTTGTGAAGGGGATGGGAAATCATCAGTGGGCATCCTGAGACACAGAGTTACTTTCTTTCAGTCATATGGGAAGGTGTGTGCAGTCACGCTGGCCAGAGCTTCCTTTTTAGTCACTCCTCTCTCTATTTAGTGAGCAATGCAGTTAGTCTAGAACCAACCAGCCAAGTGGAGGATTGCTCTACCTGAGTGGTGAGGAGAGAGAGAGAGGTTTGCAGGACAGGAATGGATGGAATGAATTTAAATTGGATGCCCATCAGGCTAACAGAAAGATTTGTTCCATGGGTGGGCCTCCAGGCACACTAGTCCAGGACTTTGGAGTTGGTGGAATAGGGAGCTCCCATTTCATTTTTTTCTTGGATCACGTGTGGTGATTTCATTGGAGTTGGAGAGAGAGCACAGTACTCTGTAAATCAGGGACCATTAGTAGCAAAACCTTAGGGGCCAGGTTTTTACTGTGAAGCAGTGGGCTTCTTTAGAACCTGGCTGGTGAGGACCATCCTGTCCTGCTGCTCTTTTACCTTGTAGAGAGAGATTGGGAACCGCCTCCTCTGCTAGGCAGGGATTGAAGGTAGATGGGACTAGAGCTTTGAAGTTCAGTTTAGGACTAAGCAGCCTTCTGGTTGGTACACACAATGTTCCTGAGCTGTGAAGGTTGAACAAGGTGTAGGAGACAGGTGCTAGAGCTAGACAGGGCTGGATCGGTTCTCTTCACACACAAGGGCCAGTGAGAAAGGTCACAAGGACTGGTTTTCTGACCACTGGCCTGCCAGATTCCTGTCCTGCACCCAGCCAGGATGACTTGTAACTTGTCATGTGCTGAGCTGCTCAGTCTAGAGGGTGTTATGCCTTTATCTTTGGTCATCATTAATTCAAGATCTGTTGCTGTTCATTGCGCCTCTGTGTCCTTTTTCCCTACATGACCTCCTTCTGCCTTAGAAGAAGCAGTGGAGTCTGGGTTTGGGACAGCAGAGAATTCATGCAGGGAAATGAACAACTTACTTGTTTCCTCACCATCATCAGTGACTGACTGTAACACGCCCCCATCTCTCCACTTTCTTTGGATCTTACCTAGATGATACCTATCTTTATCTCCCTCTCCAGATTGGGCTCCTTGGAAGAGAGCCAGAGCCACAGAAACTGTTTACTCTACTGAACTCCTTCCCAAGTCAGACTAGGCTTTCAGTGCTAGGTTGTTGGTACCGACAACCAGCCTTTTACATGGAAGAAATCTGTTTGTTGTTCTTCAGCAGGAAAGTGTTACTCATTAGCTGTAGTACGCAGGAGGTTTGGCCCATTTGTCAGGTACAGCCTCAGTTTTTTTCTTGATTAATAGCCATGCTTGGGGAGAGGGGAACTTGTTCTCAGAGCAAGAACAATAGGCCCCTCTTTAATATTCCCCCTGACATGACCAGTTTCCCAGGCTCCACATTGGCGAGGTTGGGAACCCAGTCCCTAGAGTTAGCTGCCTCTGTCCCTGATGGAACCTGCTAGCATTTCTATTGAGTCTCTCTCTTGTGTCCTAGATGCATCACTGTAAAAGATACCGCTCCCCCGAGCAGGACTCTTACCTAAGTCACAGATGGAAGAGGAGGAGGTCTTACAGTCGGGAACATGAGGGGAGACTTCGTTACCCATCTAGAAGGGAACCACTTCCCCCCAGAAGATCTCGATCCAGAAGGTGAGAGCCAATCAGGAAGGAGAAGGGCGGGGAGAATGGTGGGCAGCATTTTGTTATGACTCTTAGCATCCCAGGAGGACTCTCTCGGCTCCTCCGCCGGCTCTTCTTTCTGTGGTGAATTTAGGTGTGACGTCCTTCCTTGCCAGATCTTGGCCTCCTGCATTTTGCTTACCTTGGAGGTCCAGGCTTACTGGTATGACTTCATTCTGTTACTACTCTTCCCTTCTCTTCCTTTTTTTTCCTTTCCCCTAAATTATCATTTAATGCCACATCTTTGTCTACTCATTATGACCAGGGGAAGAGTTCTTAACTAAACACGGAAAAGAGAAAAATCACAGAAAGACAAAATAGATAATTTTGATTACTTGAATTTAAAAAAAAAATGTACATCAATTCAGTGTAGCTGGGTAAGAAGGTAAGTTGTTGATTAGGAAAAAAATTTGTATCAGCTCTCATTAATATTTGATATCCTCATAAATTGTTTATGTGAGGAATTATCACAAGTATATAAGACCAAGAGCCATTCCTGGTTGCTAAAGGGTGTGAACAAAGAGTTCTCGAAAGAAGAATTACACATTATTGAAAAATGTGAAAGATTGCTTTGTTTCACCGATATGCCGATCACAACAACTTAGACCTCACGCTCAGCAAATTGGCCAAGATGACAAAAGACTGAAATAGTCACTGTTGGAGGAACTTCAGAAATACAGGAGCAGCAGGATGCTCTGCTGGTGGAGTGTCAGTGGGTCCAGCTGTTCTGGAGGCGAGGAAAAAGCCTATTCCTTTGGTCCAGAGCTACCACCACTAGGCTCACACCCTCAGGAGTCAGAAAGAAGGGACCATTATTCATCCGATAATCCTAGTAGCTCTTTCTGTGCTGGGAGAGGAACTTGGAACAGTAAAAAAAATTCCATGGTTCTGTTAGACAAGTTGGAATGTGTTAGTAGACCGGAGTATTGCTCTGCATTAGGAATGGTAAATGTGAAGAGTTCAGAGAAGCAAGCAGAAAATTCAGACTGACCTAGAAAGATGAACAAAGCCAGAAAAGCACTGTGCACAGCGAGTACAACCACATAAGTGGAGAGAACGAGCCAGAGAGATGGACCGCTGTGGCATCCTTAGCACGAAGTTCAGCTCTGGAAGAGGCCACAAAACACTCCTGCCCTGCAGTGGTGAGGACCAAGGTCTTTGAGTGTTACAGGTGCTGTCACATGTGGTTGAGGTGTTAGGTTCTGTTGAGCTGCCTTTTTCCCCTGTTTTAATTCTTGGTTGCAAGAGATGGCAATCTGGCAGGGGCAGGGAGGAGGGATACATTTGTAACTGAGCAAGAGATAAACAACAAGGTATCAGTGTGTTTTAAGACGCCTTCTCTTTCTGCTCCAGGCTCACAACTACAACTATAGGTTACCTGTTCTGTACATTCTTAAAAGTGTTCTTGAGACCTTTTGCTTTTCTATCACAGTTGTTTTAGGATATCCCCCACCTCACCTTGAACTACCTTTATAACAAGAGAAACAAGCACAACCATCTGATAAAACTAACATGCTTGATTCTGTACTCATAGTCCTTTACCTCTCCAAGGAAAAGGGGAAGGTGTGCTCCTTTAGTGATCTAAGAATGGTCATCACAATTACAAAGCATTTACTTTTGTTTTAGTGGTCTTGGTAGGTAGGCCCTGTGTACATTGTTTCCTGATACATTTTCTTTATTCTGCATCAGTTCAGACAAGTCTTCTCTGAATTTCTCATTTTTATGTTTTTTTTCCACTCTGTCATAATATTCTGTTGTTCATTTACCCCAATTTGTTTAGCCATTTCCCAATCCGTGGACATTTTTTTGGGTTGGTTTATAGTGTTTTGCGTGCAGGAGCGCGCGTGCACACACACACACGCACACACACACACTGCCATGAATATTTTCATATATTATGGGGCCTTTCCTTTTGCTTTTTCTTATGTCTTTAACATCCTTGGAGTATATTGTCAACAAAAGCATCCCTAGATCAAAGAGTATGTAAGAACAGTTCAGTGATTTTTTTTTTTAATCAGGTAGTTTTATTTTTATTTTTTTAATCAATTTATTTTTTTTCAGTTAATAAAAATCCATTTTCTCTTTCTTCCACCTCACCTCTTGATTTTTTTAAAATTTAATTTTTATTTTTTTAATCAGCAAAAATCTGTCTTTTCTTGCTTCAACTTCCCCACCCCCTGCCTGAGAAAAAAAGAAAAACTAAACTCCCATCACAAATACATAACAAATAAATACATTCCTGCGTTGATTGTGTTTTAAAAAATCAGTCTCATTCTGCGCTCTTGAGCCCTTCACACTCAGAATCGTAGTGGATCATCATGCTGATCCGAATGACATCTTTCAGAGCCAACTGTCCTCACAGTTTTGTTGTTATTCTATAGATGGCTCACTTCACTCTGCTTCGGTTCCTACAAGTCTTCCCAAATTCTTGGGTCCTCCCCTTCATCTTTTCTTCTGGCACAACAGCACTCTCACACTTAGATCAGAGCTTGTTTCGCCATTCCCCAATTCAGAGGAGTCCCTCGGGTTTCCAGTTCTTTGCCACCACAAAAAGAGCTCCTTTACATCCTGGGTGAGGGGTTATTTTTCTTAAGGCTAAGCCCTCATCACATGCAGACTGTTCCTTGTTATCCCTCTCCTCTCTCTGCCCTCCAGTTTTTCTGTTTAGTGCAGTGTGCGCTCAGCTCTGTGTGTCTGCATGTGTGCCCATCATCTCTGTGACCAGTTCGCTAGATAACATGCCCCCTGCCCCCTTGTCCAACTTTTACTTGTGTCTCCCATGAAATGAGGTGATTTTCCCCCCTCTCTGCTCTCCCTTCCCCTCCCTGGTATATTCCTCTCCCTCTCCTTTTCCACGATTCCTTGAAGATCATCAAACATAACCAAACCACACCCAGGCTCTCTGTCTAATTAGATTTCCTTTATGACTTCCAGTCATGACTAGGTTTTGAGAGGACGCAGGGGCCACCTCTGCGTATTAGAATATAAACAGTTTATCCTTTTTGTCCCTTAGGATTGCTCACTCATGTATGTTCTTAGATATCTCTTGATTTCTATATCTGCCCTTTAGAGTTTCAGTGCAGCTCTGGTCATTTCACTAGGGATGTTTAGAGGCCCTCTCTCATTTTTCCCGGGTAGTGGATTCAGTTAGTTATTCTTGACCATAGGCTTTGCCTTATGAAATGTATTCTAAACTCCCTGCTTCTTTATCGTGACAGCTGTTGAACCTTGTGTGGTCCTGACTGTGGCTCCTTGCTACCTGGATTCTTTCTTTTTGGCTACTTAAAATATTTTTTCTTTGATCTAGAAACTCTGAATTTTGTCTGTGATGTTTCTAGGAGCTTCGGGGAGGGGGGTGTTTCTTTTGGGTGATTCTTGATGGATTCTTTCCTCTTTTACATTGCTTTCTGGTTCCAAGATCTGGGAAGTAGTTTATGATTTTTATTTTATTTTTCTTTGCTTTTTAGAGGGCAGTTGGGGTTAAGCGACTTGCCCAAAGTCACACAGCTAATAAATGTGTCAAGCGTCTGAGTCTGGATTTGAACTCAGGTCCTCCTGACTCCAGGACTGGTGCTCTATTCACTGCGCCACCTAGACATCCCAGTGGTTTATGATTTTTAAAAATATTATGTCTGAGTTCTTTTTTTGGTCATGACTTTAAGGTAGACCATGATTCTTTAAATTATCTCTCCTTGATCTGTTTTCCAGTTCATTTGATTTTGCTACATTTTCCTCCATATTTTCAGCCTTTTGATTTTGTTTTACTGTTTCTTGTTGTCTGATGGAGTTGTTAGCCTCTATCCACTTCAGTCTGATTTTTAGGTTGTTTATTACTTAGGCAAGGTTTTATGCCTCATTACTTTTCCAATTTTTTCCTCTCAATTCATCTGTAAAACATTTTTAACTCTTAAAAAAGAAAACTCTTAATTTTTCTCTCCCAGGAATTCTAGTTGAACCCTTATGCATGCTCTGTTTTTCTTTGAGGTTTTGCTTGTAAATGTATTGGAGTCATTCTTTTCTTTTGGGTCTGTGTCTTTTTTATGGTGGGATTCTTTTTTTGTTTTCAGTTTTGTCTTTCTTCTTGACTTTGGACTAGGCTCTTTTAGAGAAAAGGTCTGGGTCTGTCCTGTTGCTGCTTTTTTGGGAGTATTGAGTATTGTGTTATTCCAGCACGAGGGACATTTCATGCTGGGGACCTTCAAGGTTTTAGTAAGCCCAAATTGGTCTGATCCAGGGAAAAGCCTGATTCCTGACCTCTTGACCTAGGTTTGGTTCTGAGAAGCCCACCTGAGGATGTGCCACATCTGGAGCTCTGCTAGATTCCTGCTGGACTCACCCATGTCAGAGTTGGACAGCTCTGTTTGTTCTGAGGCACAATACTGGAGGCTCCGTTTGGTCTGAGATTCCTGTCTTCTTTAATCCCTCTGGGCTTCAGACTCTGCTCCTGGGGTCCTTCTGAGCCTCTGCTCACTCTGTCCTCAGCCCAGCATTCCTCAGTACAGCCCCGCTCAGTCCCAGTGCTGTCTGTGACTCAGAGCTGAGTGGCGAGCTCCAGGACCGCTGGGATGCCCTTCCTGCACCTTGTACAGGTTCAGGCCTCTCTGCCACCCACCGTTTCCCCACAGGTCTCTCTCTCTGCATCCCCACACTGCACAAAGGACCACCTGGAATGTTTTTTCTTGGATTTCCCCATCAGGACTTGGTCTGGAGGGATTGTGGGGATGCTCCCGGCCTTGCCTCCTTCTGCCCTGCCGTCTTAGACGGTGGTTTTTCTCATGAAATCTCACACCCTTTTCCAGAGTGGTCAGGACAGCCACATCTGTGCTGATGGTGTGCCGGTGTGCCCATCTTGACACACTCACGTTTGCATCTTTTTATCTTTGCTAGTTGGCTGTTTGATACCTCCTGTTTCGGGGTGAAGCAGACCCTCCGAGTTCTTATTTGTGGTCTAAGCTGTCGTTCATACGGTTGCTAATACTTTCTTTTAGAAACTTGTATTCTTTGACCAGTTATCTCTTCTTTCTCTTCTTGGAGAACCTTTCCTTCTTCACTTGACAGATTGTTTCTCCTGTGCTTTGGCTCTCTTTGTTCTCTGTGGCTGTAATAAAACCTTTGACTTGGGAGAACTCTGAAGTCCTTCCTTGCTCTTTGGGCCCAGTGCTGTCTGACCAGTTCTAGGTCTAGCCCTCCTGGTCGCCCATCTGCTACAGGTGGATGACGGTGGAACCGTACCTTCGGGTCCCTGTTTGTCCTTTGTCTGGCAAGTGCCTGTTTCTCCCAGATATACATCCTGCTGCCTTCTCTGTGTTTTGCATGGGAATGACATTTGTGGGTAGTAGCTACAGGTACAGAGGAGAGTTGGAAACCTTTCTTGTCTAATACTAGGTACCTCAGCCTCTGTAGTGGGCAGATCACAGTCTCCTGGTGCAGCAAGGACATTTCCCTACCTTTGGAAGGCTCCAGAGGAAGCTGATATGGCTGCCTCCCTTCTGGGCATTCTTTATGCTTCTTCATGGGCTAGCCTCTGTCTGCAGAGACCCATTTAGCTCTGACCCCATTATACACCATATTTCAGGCTGTTTGAGGGGTTTTGTTTTTCTGGGCCCTGGCATATGACGGAATTCAGTAGTGCTCCTGGTTCTCCTTTCCTCACCCGGACCTTTCCCCATCCTGCAGCCATGACCGCCTGCCCTACCAAAGGAGATACAGGGAGCGTCGGGACAGTGACAACTACAGGTTTGAGGAGCGAAGCCCATCCTTCGGAGAGGATTATTACTCAGCCCGCTCACACCACCGCAGGAGATCTAGGGAGAGGGACCAGCATCGGACCCGCAAACACCCCCATCACTGCCGCAAACGCCGCACCAGGTCTTGTAGCAGCGCCTCCTCGGTGAGTAGTGGCTGGAGCGAACTGGCCATTGTTTGGTACCCTCACCTTTCTTTAGCCTCCTTGCAGGTGTATTTGACCTGGGTGAGTACCTCTGAACCCTCCTGTGTGTCTTGTTTGTTTGGTCCTTCGCCGACGTAGCAGGTGTGAGCCTGATCCTTGGGCCTTCTCGATGGGCAGAAGCAGCAGCAGCACCTGTCTCAACCTCCGGCTCCGGCACCCGTTCGGCACTGGGGCCTGTCTCTGTATCTGAGTTCTGATCTGGGCATTGGGAGGTTTGTTGTGATCTGGGTCGGCATCACCAGACAGTGTCTGGAGTTGGTTTCTCTTTACCTTTGCTCCCCGATGTTGAAGGGGAGCTGTTTGGTTTATACCTCATCTGTCCTCAGGCCTGATTGTTGCCTCCATTCCACAAACTCATCCCCTTTTCCCAGGCACCTGTCCTTCAAGACGGAAACGTGTGAACAGAGATTTGGCTGTCTTTGTAGCCATCCCAATTGGGAATTACTCCCTCCAACCTCCAACCTTTACCCCAGGAGATTTTCTTCTGCTCTTCTCTTTTAAATGAGCAAGAGTTAGCAGTGGATTGTATCTTGCTGGGGTTTTAAAGTCTAAATGAGGGCAGATCACACAGTTTAGAAATAATTTGCAAAAATGAATGATTGGACAGCAAAGACTATCAGGAATTACCCCAACAAAAATTTTTAGTTACCTGTGCTGGGACAAGCCATAGTGTGTTGTATGGCCCCAGCAAGTCAAGAATCACGAGTGAAATGACTTCAGGGCTGACTGCTTTCCTCCTCCTCCTTCTCTGTCCCCTCTCCTTGCCAATCCATTCCTTCCCATTCAATCTGAAAGTGCCTTGAAAAATGACTGTTTTAGTGGAGGGAATGAAGTCCCTTCTCTGCCTTATGTGTAAAGTGTAGGAAATGTTGAATAACCATATATATGTGTGTGTGTATGTGTGTGCATGCGTGTGTGTGTGCATGTGTGTGTGTATGCGCACGTGACATGTTAAATAAAGATTTCACATAGCGTGGTCTTGTAGCCTGTCTGGCATTCTACTCTAAGGCAGTCTTTAGGGTCTGCGACTTCATTTCTGATCTTCCCATTACACATAGATCTCCCTCTCCCTTCCTTCTGTTGGAGGGGGAGAGGGTCAGGGATGGCTCCCCCATGCCTTCTGACCCCCAACCCGCACGGAGATTGAATGACCCATGAGTGTTTCTTGGACCGTGGGTCCAGTGGCTTTTTTTGTCCTTGGGAAGGGCAGCAGCTGGAGCAGGACCAGTGTGGGTCAGCTTGGCATCTGGAGGCCCTTTGGTTAGACTGGAGGGCCTGCTGGACAGCAGGAGGATTAGGGTTGTTTTTGAACTGTGGTCTCTTGATAGCAGAGGTAGAGGTGGCAGAAGGAGCAGCCACACTGAAAGTCGTCTCGCTGTAGTTTTTGAGGCAGACTCTGGATCAGGGAGCAGCTCAGGGAGGAAGGGCCTTCGTTTGCTGTGCTTGGTAGTCTGGGCTTGGAAGAACGCTTAATTGGGGACACCGGAGGCAGGAAAGGCAGAGCAAAAGCAGGTGAGAGGCAGGATGGGAAACCCATGGGAGCACAGCAGTAGCTGAAGACCTCCCCTTCCCCACCCCGCTCGCAGGCGGGTGGCCCTCAGCTTCTGATTAGATGGACCTTACTCCATGCACAGGGCACCAAGCAAGGCTGCGTCGCTCTCAAAGTGCGTCATCGCCATGGGGTGACATCCTTGGGCTGGAGGAAGCTAAGCTGCCGCCTGGCCCCCCAGTTGCAAAGATGGTGGGATGTGGTGGGAGGAAGCTTGGTGGTGGGAACCCTGGGGCTGTGGCACTTGCACACCACCATCCCGTCAGGAGCAGAGGCTGGTCTTTCCTTCCTTTCGGCTGCGACATCCCACCTTATAGATAATGCCAGTTTTCTTTACATACCTGTAGCTGTTTTTTACTTTTCTGTTTTTGAAGTCAGTTTGTGTCTTGACGTGTCCCTTGCAATATCCCTATCGTTATATATGCTGTGTGCCTTATGAAATGCTGGGATCTGGAAAATCCAACCAACCAACCAACCACCGGCCGCCTGTCTCATCATCGTCTCCGCCCGCCTCTGCCTTTGACCGACACCTCCATCTGCCAATCGGAACCGCCCACCATGCAATTGGTCGGATGGCGTTTCGTTTCGGGGGGCGGTCCTCGCAGAGAAGCCAACAGAGCAGTAAGCGCAGCAGCAGGAGTGTGGAAGATGACAAGGAGGGCCACCTGGTGTGCCGGATCGGCGATTGGCTCCAAGAGCGATGTACAGCCACCTTTCGTAAAACTTTACCTCTCTACTTTCTTACCCCCCTGTTAGACCGAGACCTCTCTGGTTGTCCTGGAGGGGCCTCTAGTGCTTGTGGCTCGCTAGCGGGCCGACCAGTAATTGCCTGAATGAAGCAGACACTAGCAACTTCTGTTTTTAAAGAGTGTAGCACTGAGAAAGAAACCTTTTTTGTTTTTGAGAATTGAATGCTGTGATCTTACAGGAGCTACCCACCCCTCCCACTCAGGATCCTTACGCTCCTCTTCTTTTCTCTCCTAGATGAGATTGTGGGAAGCCTCGGAGAAGGCACCTTTGGCAAAGTTGTAGAGTGTCTTGACCATGCCAGGTAAGCGAGTGTTTGCCCCTCTCTCCCTCCCTCCCAATCTCTCTCTCTCTGCCCAGGGAATTTGAGCTGGGTTTCAGTAGGGAGACAGTCTGTGGCTTTTGATGCCAGGCCCACAAGGGTGGGCCCTGTAGGCTTAGAGGTTCTGCCTCCAGGCTTCCTGTTTGTCAGGCAGCAGTGCTTCTGGTTCTTGCCATGTCCTGGATGTCCCCAGGAGAGTTGAATTGTTCGCCTGGTGCCCTGACACTGGCTTGCCTCCTTCTGCTTCTTAGTCCTGAGCAGCCTTTGGGGCCTCCCTCCCTCCTTCCTTCACAGGTCACAGTACTCATGCACTTTCCAGAGTTATCCGCATCTTAGGGAAACTTTTGGTAGCAGTAGCTTCCCCAAACCTGAAGAAGTACAAAGCCAGTGCTCTGAGTTACATTTTTACTTTTTATTAAAGGCATTTCTTTGCTTGTGACTGGTTTCTTTCAGGCATCCCTGTATGGTGTTCCTGCCAGGTGTTTACTTACTCTTGGTTTCCTTTGCCCACTCCGTTGCCCCCTTTGTGACCCCCAAATGATGTGTGATCTCTCTTGGCCTCCCTGGGAGATGCCACTTGGCAGAATCAGGCTCTGTTCGCAGGAACCAGGGCCACAAGAAGCAAACTTCTTATTCAGCCCTGTGTATAAGTGAGTGCCAGTTTGTCAAGGCCAGGAGCAAATCCTGAGAATACAGAAATGGCCCTGGGAATTGGGCCACAATGAGTATTTTCTCTGGTCTCAGAAGGAGCCTATCCTCACTAATGGTGGAGGCGCCCACTCTGCACAATGCTAGTGAGCCTTGTGATCGTGGTGGATAATAAAGGCTCCTCTCCATGGGGAATGGGCCTTCTGCCGTCAGCCTCAGGGGCCCTTCTTTCCCTCACCTCCATCAGCCTTCTGACACCTGGGTATCTCCTCCTCCTTCCTCCTTTTCCTTTCCTTACCATTGAACTTCAGGGGAGTTTTCCTTTGGGAAACACAGGCTCACATAGATGGGAGCGTACAGAGAAGTGGTTCCACTTTTGGAGCCAAGGTCTTAATGCAGACAAGCCAGTAGGGACCAGGAGGCAAAAGTCCCTGCCACCATTCACCAAGTCTGTGGAAATTAGCCAGATAAAGGGCCCAAGAGTGAGAGAAGTTGGTGGTGGAGGCAGTTTTCAGATCAGGGAAGCCAGCTGCAGCTGCCTGCTTGATTCTGAGCACTTGTGATGATGACTCTCCTTTGATTTAATAGCTTGGTCTTCCCACTAACCCTGTGAGGGAGGTGCTGTTAGGGCTCCACAGAGGACAAAGCGGAGGCTTGTCCTGGCACAGACCTAGAACGTGTCAGAGGGGAAATTCGATCTTTGACTTATAGCCTTGCACACTCTACACTAGACCATGTTCTAGTGAACAGCTTGGCCCAAAGGTGAGCAGACAGGTGATCACCTGGCTGGAGTCCTGTGGAGGGCATTTCTGCACTGGGATAGAAGCTCATCTAAAGGAGCTTCCTAGAATCACCCATTTAGAGCCAAGAGGAGCCTTGAAAACCATGTCATCCAATCCACCCACCTTGTTTTCCAGAGGGATTACATGATGTGTTGTAGATCCTGGCCCAAGGCCTAGGACCCTGCCTTTCTATCTAGGAGAAGAGCAGTAGGTGAGCATGGGGACGACTTGTTAAATGGTCATTACTATTTTCCAACCCTCACTCATCGCTTTCAGGGGCCTTATCCCTTAGTTCACAGACCTCACCCAGCCCCTGTGCCTCTGCTCTGTCCGTAGGATACAGGAGGATCTCTAGGAGGAGCCTCATCTGGGCCCAGAGCCCAGGGCCTGGCTCATTTCTGTGTGACTGCACCATTTCCGCCTTCCTTTAGTGCTAACCATGTTTGCTTGAAGGTCCTAACCACACCCCCTCCCTTCCTACCCATGGCTCTTGGTACCCAGCAGGGACTTAACGCCTTAGTGAACAAGAACCCCTTGCTGGGTAGAGCATTTACAAGCTTTAATGCTCATTATCTCATTATGGTCCCCATAGCAAGCCTTGTGAGATAGAGGGTCCCAGGATTGAGAGTTGGAAGGAGCTGTCTCAGACCTCATTGGACTGAATGCCCTCTG
Source organism: Pseudocheirus occidentalis (assembly GCA_028646575.1). Lineage (NCBI taxonomy): Eukaryota > Metazoa > Chordata > Mammalia > Diprotodontia > Pseudocheiridae > Pseudocheirus > Pseudocheirus occidentalis. The sequence continues at coordinate 38,046,353 of CM053598.1, read as the reverse complement.
TTCATAGGCACAGAGGAGTGAATGACTTGGCCAGAGTTTCACGTTTAATAAACAGCAGAGCAGGGACTTTGACCCAAGTGTTCTGACTCCCAGGCCACCCAACAAGATGGCACATTTCATCCAAGTCTCCTTATTTGACAGGTGAAGAAACTGATATGAAATGTCCTATTTAATAAGTGGTATTAAGTGACTTGAGTATATCTCTTATAAGTAACGAGTCAGCTGGTATTGGAACCCAGGTTCTGTGACTCCAAATCCAGTGCTCTTCTCACCAAATCTTTCTTTTTTTTTTTTTTTGAACGGATGGCCTAGTAAGGTGAAAAGTTGCCCAAGCTCACACAGTCCAGAGCACATTCAAGTTCTTACACACACACACACACACACACACACACACACACACACACACACCTCAGCTCAGTCCTCATCTCTCTTTTCAATAAATGTGACTTGAAAAACCCACTTGCAGAGGAGCTCCAGGAACAATCTGATTCCTGTTTAGCTCTGTTCCCTTCATTTTGGGCAAAGTTGGATTAGTTTGCCTTTTCCGGCCCAAACCCAAGCCGGAAGAGGACTAGCACGTGCACTCAGCAGCATCTTGTCTGAACTAGGGGCCTGGGGGGAGTAAGAAGCACAGGCTCTTGTTGTAGGGGAGCTCACAGATCAGTTACTGATGAGATTGAGGCAAAGAGAGAAGAGCTTGATTCTCCAGGGCTGTCTGCCCCTAAATGGTAGAATCAGGACTGGAATCCAGTCAATGCCCCTCTCCTAGACTGTTCTTTCTGGTTCAGAACAGATAGGAAAGAAATTGCCTGGTGATAAGTGCTGAACCAGTGGCCTCACTAGGTCTCTCTGGCCAAGATTAGGTTTTCTGTGATTCCCCTTGGACTTGGGCTTGTGGGTGGAGGACTAGGCTCTTGGCTGGGGCAGTTGGGATAATTGTTTGCAAGGCTGGATTAGCTAGTGCTTGAGAGCTATAGGTGAGACTTCTAAAGGAGAAGCTGGTTCAGCTGCCTCTTCTGATTGTAATTTCTAATAATTTAACTTTAGGCTGGGCAGGTGAAGAAAGATCAAAAGCTTTAGTGCATCCCTGTCTGTTAAGAACAGGGCGTGCCTGAGGCTGGAGTGGGGTGCTGTGGAAACTCATTGCTGTAAAATCGGGATCTCACAGGATCCTAGAGAGAGGGGTCCAGTGGTAGCTGGGTAGGGCCAGAGGGAAGACAGGGGACATCAGTTTGGAAGAGTCTTTTGAGTTTTGAGCAAGAGCCAGGCCTCTGACACCTTATCCAGGCAGTGGAGCAGAGGGAGCCAATCAGTCATCATGGAGCTGGGAGTAGGGTGGGGGGAAGGGAGGGGCAGAACACAGTCTAGATCCTGACCTCTCACCATACCCACAGAGGCAAGTCACAGGTCGCCCTCAAGATCATCCGAAATGTGGGCAAGTACCGGGAGGCGGCCCGACTGGAGATCAATGTGCTCAAGAAAATCAAGGAGAAGGACAAAGACAACAAATTGTGAGTGTCTCTTAAAGGAGTCAGGGACAGGCAGCTGCCCTTTAAGCTGATTTATTAGTCACTAAACATTTCTCCGGTACTGTCTAAGCCGGACTTGTCCACAGACATATACACAGGGCTGGACTTCCAACTCCCATAGATCCTTACCCCAAACAGAGGAATCCAGAGAGTGCAGTCTCCCCTTTGCTCTGGCTGCTGCCTGAGAGTTCTCTTGGGCTTGTGAGAAGCTTGGGGGTGGTGAAGAGGGATGTATTTGTAGAGATCAAGTCTGGGGGCTTACTGAAGGGTCTCACTGGATCCTGTCATGCACATACTGACCCAAGGGATGTTCCATAAGCATTGGCTAGGAGGCTGCTTAGAATGAGTTCTGTCTCAGCCAGGACACTGGGTTCTAATCCAGACTTTACCATGGCCACTGTGTATTCTTGGCCAAGGCATTTAACTTTGTGGACCTAAGGAGAAGAGAATACTCATTATCTTCTTATCATTGGATTATAGTGAGGATGAAACAAAATGCCAAATTTGAAAATGCTTTGGAACTTTGCCGTAATGTGGAGAGAGGATGTTCAGTTACCTTGTTCAGGAAGTTGTTTAGACTTCGGCTAATGGGTTATAGCACCCTTGGCTCACAAACTGAGGGCCCCAGCTTTCTTCTCAGGTCTGGCGGCCTGGAGGAAACTAGACCATAAGGGAAGGAGGACAGGACAGGGGTGGGAAGGTAGTGTTCCAGACTAACATTCTCTCCCTCTTGCCCCCAGCCTGTGT
>CM053598.1:37981604-38043977 GCA_028646575.1 Pseudocheirus occidentalis | reverse complement strand
TTGGGGGGGGGGGGGGCTGGGGCTGTGTCTAGCCTTTGGGGTCCCAACAAATGGCCCAGCCTCAGCAATCTGATGTCTAGCTGTTGGCATGATGTATACCTGTTAGTCTAGAAGGGGCTTTTTAAGGTGTTTAGCACCTCTTACTAATAATAGTGAGAAGAAGCCAACATTTGCAGAGTATTGGTAACCCTAGAAGCTGCCCGGAAAACAGAATTCAATGTGGTTATCAGAAGCTCCTTTTGCCATCACTGCTCCTGGCCACAGTTTAAATATCATTAATGTCCAAGGGGTAGAACCCTCAGGGAGAGAGCCAGGCTTTAGACTTGGGATAACCTGACCTGATCAGTGTGGGAAGTCTGATGCAGAAGCATTGCCTGGGAGGTTGCAGCCTTTTCATTGGCTCTGCCCCCATGGGCATCAGTTGGGCTGTGAGCATTCCTGGGCTAAGGTTGTTGGGTACAAAATGGGCAGAAAGCCCCTGTGGGGGAGCTCCTAGTCTCAGTGGGGAATATAAGACACATCCCATGAGACAAGCAGGGAATGTGTGAGCAAGCGCTGCTTTTTGTGACGTAAGAGTCTGAAATGTTTCTGGCCTTTAGAGGAGAGAGCTCAGTGTTTGCTGGAGTTTGCTGTAGGGGGTCTTGAAGTATGAGTAGGATCTAGAAAACAAAGGGCTTTTCAGAAGAGAGGAACAGCACAAGCAAAGAGAGAAATGAGTGAGCACGTGTAGAAGTCAGTTGAATAGCAGTAGACGGTCTGGCTAGATATAGGTCAGGCAGGGCCTAATTACAGAGGGCCTTGACCACTGAGTGGAGAGGTTTCCACTTGTAGCAGATGATCATTTGAGGACCTCAGAGTAGGAGAAGTAGTGTGATGAAAGCTGCCCGAGGACAATGACAGTGGTCCAGCTGGCACTGGGGAAGTGTGTTGTGCCAGTCAGCCCTGTCTGAAGTAATGAGGGCCTGGCTCAGGGGACAGAGAGGAGCCAAATGGTAGATACCCTCCTTTGTGAAGGAGATGGACTGGATCACTTCTTCCCCCTTCCCCTGCTCAGAGACAGCGGCACATACCTGAAACCCTGAGGAAGGAATCAAGAGGGAATGGGTGCTCTCCTCTTAACTCCCGTGGCTTCAGATTTCTTAGCCATCCTGGAAACACATGGCTGTGTGTCCCAAGATGGCCCTTGCTTGTGTCGACCATCATGGGGTGGGGGCAAGCTAGGGTGGGTTCCTACAGCAAATTAGGAAAACCCCAGGGAAGGACTTTCTACAAGGGGAAAGCCAGGACTGGGGTTGGGAAGGGGGCAGGCTTCCATGTTCGCCTCCTCTGCCCTCTCACCCCATCTCTTCCCTTTTCCTCATCTTCATTTTTTCTTCCCCTTCTCAGTTCTGCATGAGAACCAGCTGACCCACACTGACCTCAAGCCTGAGAACATCTTGTTTGTGAATTCTGACTTTGATACCCTGTACAATGAGAACAAGGTACAGTAGGGGAACAAGATGCCCTCAGGGAGCAGGGAAGGGTGGCAAGGACGGGTGACCTGCCCCAGGGGCTGAAGGAGGCCCCTGACAGTGGGGTCTGTGCCTCCCAGAGCTGTGAGGAGAAGTCCGTGAAGAACACCAGCATCCGCGTCGCTGACTTTGGTAGTGCCACCTTTGACCACGAGCACCACACCACCATCGTGGCCACCCGCCACTATCGCCCGCCTGAGGTGATCCTGGGTGAGTGGCCCTAGGATTCCCACTTCCCTGGCCACCTGGTGTTGTGGGAGAAGGGGGTGGGGTGGAGATTGGCAGGAGGCGCATGTGCGCATTGGGTCGCCACAATTAATGCGCCAGGGTGGATGACCCAGTGGATCCGAGAGTAGTGTGAGAGCCCCAAGACACCGACATGGAGAGTCGCCCTCACTCACCTCCAGCATGGCGAGGCCCAGCTGTGCAGTCACATGGCTTCAGCAGCAGCAGTTTTATGGACTGTCAGCACACCCCAAAGCAGACAAAGAACCCCTTGGGCTCCTGGCGGCAGGCTTGCTGCCGATGAGTCGGCCCCATTCCAGAAAAGCAAGTATCTCTGCGGATGCCTCTTGTGTTAAGAAGATGCCCAGGACAGTGGAGCCTCCTCCAAGCACAGCAATATTAGCAGGGAAGAAGGGAAACAGGCCGGGCCCTGGCCTCCAGAAACGGCGTGTACTTAAGGAGTTAGGTCTGAGCTCCCAGACCTGCGTGGAGCAGCTGTCAGAATCTTTTCACACAAAAGGGCCACCTTGGCCAGGCAGGGGCCTTGGGGGGCTTCAGACCCCCACCCAGCTCGACAAAGTCAAACTAGGGGACATTTCTTCTGTATATTTCCTGTTGTGTTTTAGGATTGTGAAGAGCTTCCAGGTGCTCCTGACAGGATTGTGGGCTTGGAGGGGCATGGGCAGGGAGAGGGTGGGTGTGGCAGCATGGGACAGAAACATCACCAGGTGCTTGTTCTGCCGCCATTCATCAAGCAAGCACCGTCTGGGGGCAGACCCTTGTGCTGAGCATTGAGGGAGTAGCAGAGATATCTTTGCTTGTAGGGCCTAGAGTCCTGTGGGCAGTAGGCCAGATGTACAGGCACAAAGGGGAGAGCCTTGTGCCAGGAACCAGGTCTGGGCTCCAGGACCTTGGGCAGGTCCTCACTCCCATCTGGACTTTACTTTTCTCATCTGTTAAGTGGGGACGGTTGGACCCTCTGACCTCCGAGGTACCTTTAAGCCCTTACAGTCTCTGACTCCAAGTGATCTGGCATCCCTCAGGCTCTCATGGGGGACACACACTCAGGTGGCAGCAGGGCCTATGTCCTCATGGCGTCTCTTCCTGTCATTTCAGAGCTGGGCTGGGCACAGCCGTGTGATGTCTGGAGCATTGGCTGCATTCTCTTTGAGTACTACCGAGGCTTCACACTCTTCCAGGTATTTCCCCTGCCAGTCCTCCCTCCCTCCACCTGGGACCGTGGTCAGTTCCCCACCAGGCACCTCTTCTATCTCTATCAGACATTGAGTGAACTCCTCTTGTGTACCTCAGGCCTGTTTCAGGTGCTGGAGGGGAAAACTAGAGAAAGAGAAGAGGTTGTTCCTAGTCTGGTTGGGGAATCGGCTCATGTGATTCAGATTGTGAAGGGATGTAGGAATCAGAAAAGATTCTCATGGACCAGAGGAGGCAGGAGAGTGGTGAGGCTTGGGCAAGCAGTGGTCCAAGGAAGGCTTCCAGGAGGAAACTGCCATAGAGGGAGCTGGTGGGACAGTCACAGAGGGCAGGGCCTAGTCAGAAAGACCTGATTTTGACCTCAGATGACACTCTGGTGGGACCCTGGCCAAGTCATTTAACTTCTGTTCGCCTCAGTTTTCTCATCTGTTGTGGTGAGGACCAGATGAGGTATTTGTAAAGGGCTCAGCACACAGTAGGTGCTATGTAAATGCTCATTGCACCCGACCTCCCCACTCTGGCAAGTGGGACTTGGACCAGACCTTGAAGGAGTGTCATGATAGGGAAGGAGGGGCTTCCTGGTAGGAGATTTCAGGACGAAGGTTGCAGAGGAGGGAGTAGACCCAGGACACCTGTGGGTGATTCCCGCTTGATCTTACATGCCAGGGTCCTGCTGCGCTACCAGGACTAATAAGCCTGCCACCCAAGCGCTCCTGAGTCTCAGAGAGTTTTAAGGAAGAATAATTGGTGTAGCCAGCAAGTGTGTTTGAAGCCATTCTGAAGGGGCAGAGCAGAAAAATTTCATTATTGCCTTTACTGAGGGTATTGAAGGATGATAGCAGCTGGCCAGGACAGGTGATCCACAGGACCTGCTAAAGGAGAACTGCCCCCTGCCATTGAGGACAGGTTTGTAAGGGAGATGGGCCTGGGATACCCCAGTGGCTAAGGAGCTTGGACCTGATTTGGGGATTGGTGAGGATCCTTTGGAGCTTTTCAGGGAAATGAATGGTCTGAGGAAAGTGGTGCTTAGTGCAGCCAAATCTGGCAGTGAGAGCTTGCAGGAAGAGGAAAGTTAGGAGCTGACTGCAGTTGAACTTGAATCTTGTCTGTGGAGGACAAAGCCAGAGCAAGAGTCCCCTCAGCAGGGTTCCTGGCAGCCTCCCCCCCTTTGCTTTTGGGAGACTCAGAAAGCACCTTTATTCCATTGTGGGACAGCCCTGATTAGAAAGCTTTACCTGATGCTGATCCAGAGTCTGTCTTTGGCTGACCCATGGGTGCTAGTCTGCTTGCTGGGATCACACAGGAGAAATCTATTCCCTGATGCATTCATAGATTTGTCCCCAACGTCTCTTCTCTTCACATTAAACATTCCCAGTTCCTTTGTCCATTTTTCCTTTAATGGGCCTTCGTGGGCATGTTCACCCTCTCTGAGAGGTCTCTTCTATGAGATGTATAGTATTCCAGATGTGACCCGAGGATTGTGTCATGGCAATGGCCCCTTTGTCCTGGCACTCTGCTGCTGTCCATTTAGGGTAAGATGCTATTAGTATTTTGAGCAGTTTTCACACTGTTGGCTTGTTTAAAAAAAGATATGAATGCCAGTACTTACGTAATTAACTTTTAAAAAACATATTTGCAGCATTTTTATATTTAGTCTTTTTTGAATGTCATCTATTTTTTTTCTGCTTTGGCCCATTAGTCCACTCTCTTGGGATCTTTCTGAACCCCGGTTCTGCCACCGGCTATATGAGCAGAGGGAGGCAGTGTAGTGCAGTGGGGAGAGTACTAGGTTTGGAGTCTTGAGATCTGGTTCCAGATCCTGACTCTGCCACCTCTGTGACCTTGGGTAAGTCACCTAACCTCTCTAGGTGTAAAACAGGGGCTTGGCCTAATTCCAAAGATTATCTCTTTGGAAGGCTCTTCAGTAACTTTTGTTTTCAGCTGAGTTGCTGATAAAGCTGTTGTACAGGACCGGGCCTTGAGCGTGCCCTTAGCAGTCTTTCAGATTGGTAATTGGTCCATCAGTGTTCAGTCTGTCAGGGGAATGTCAGATGTTTGCCTGAGTGAGATCTAGGCTGTAAGGTCAATGGCATTGCTGTGATCTGCCAGTTAAGTAACCCTAATGGAAAAGGAAATGAGAAGGGAGTAGCATCAGAGGGTTATTGGAATTTCAAAACTGAGATGCCACGAAGGAAGTTGGGGCTCATCAACAGACTGGCCACAGAGAAGGGCAGGGACGAGGAGTTTTGACGTTTGAAAGTTGGTTGATGGGGGGAAGATGATGCCTGGGCAGAAACAGGGAAGTTTGGAGAAAGGATTTGACTAAGTTCAATGCCATCTTGTTGGCAGTGGCCCACACTCAACAGGCCTTTCTGCTCTCCCTTCTCCTGGGCCATTTGTCAGTTATCAGGGAGGCTTAGAATGTCATCTCTGAGTCTTGTGGACTGCTATTCTCAGAAGCCATTTGGTAGTGCAAAAAGCCTTCACTCCATCAGTCTGGTGGAATGCCCTTCCTAAAAGGGAAAGGAACCATTAATAATCCATGTCTTAGACTGCATTTGGGGAAGGAGGGAGGGAAGACCTGGCACTAACCTCACACTCTTCTGTTGTGACGCTTCTTCCCCTCCCCCCAGACCCATGAAAACCGGGAACACCTTGTGATGATGGAGAAGATCTTGGGGCCCATCCCCTCTCATATGATCCATCGAACCAGGTAAGAAGTCTCCAGTAGACGTCTAAGATATTACTATCTGCATTGAGAGAGTAGTGGACTTCATGAGTCCAGGTTGACATTGGAATCCCAGCCATTTCACCCATCTGTAAAATGGGGGTGCTGTTACCTTGTGCTCTTCTTTCACCTGGTGACAGGAGCCTAGAAGAGTGAGCAGAGTTGTTCAGCCCTGGGGGCTCTTGGATTGACTTAAGATGGAATAAGAATTTGGCAGCCCTTTTATCTGTCCACAAAAGAGTTCTTGAATGTACAGTACCCACTAGTGGTCATCCAGCTCTCTGGTAAGACCCCTAGGAAGGGGAAGCCCTTCCCCTTTTAGGGCACAAGTTCTACCTGCATCTTGATCTCTGTACCACTGCCTCCACCCTGCTCCTCAGGGGCCAACAGAATAGTCCTGCTCTCTCTTCCTTGTGGTAATTCTCAGGAATCTTCCCCAGGCTGATCATATTCCCCAGTTTCTGCATCTGATCCTCATATGACGTGGACCAAAGGCCCTTTCCCATTCTGGTCACCTGTCAGCTTATCAATGGCCTCTTTGAAGTGGGATGCCCACAACTGAACGTGAAGCAGTGTGACCAGGGCAGACGAACACCTCCTTCCTGGAAGTTACACCATATCAGGGTCAGCTGTTAGGGCTGCCACAGGAGACTGCAGACTCAGAGCTCTTTTCAGAACAGTCTGGCCACGCTTCCCATCTTGTATTGTGAAGTTGATTTTGTTGTATCCATGTGCAAGATTTGGTATTTATCCCCATTGACTTTCATCTTCTTAGATTGAGCCCAATGCTGTAGCCTGACTTTACTGGATAAAGCCAAACCTAGGTTGTGTGAGGCCATAAGATCCCTAGGTCATGTCTGGAGCCTTTCAGGCTGAACCCTGCATTTTGTAGTCTGCCTCCACTCTCTACCAGTGGCCCTTCCTGGAGAGTTGGAGGTGGGCATCCTAACCCTCCTTAACCCTGGTGCTTCCAGACTAGGGCCCCAAATGAAGCCTCTGAACCTCTCACTCTCCTCCTGCCCCATCTCCTTTGAATCATGCAGTTTGTAGGGTTTTGTCTGAACTGGCGTCTTTCACTTGTCTAGCTCTGGGGTGCCCCTCCATTCACCCCCATTTTCCCTTCAGAACCTCCTGGCTCCAGGTACTATGAAGTGCTGATACAAGGACAGCAAAGTTCCTAGCGAGCAGCCTTGGCATTTGCTCCTCTGGGGAGCTCTCTACCTCCTCCCTGCCTTCCTTTTTCCAGGAGAGGTAGCCTGGCATAGTGGGCAAGTCACTAACCCTGAGTCAGTCAATTTCCTCATCAGTAAAAGGGGAATAATGATACTTAGCTCACAAGTGACATGTGTGCCAACCTTAAAGCCTTCTCTGTTGTCATTTGTTACACTCCAGGAAGCAGAAATACTTCTATAAGGGAGGCCTGGTTTGGGATGAAAACACATCTGATGGCAGATACGTCAAAGAAAACTGCAAACCTCTGAGGGTGAGTGGCCTCCCTGGGCCCAATACCAGAAGGTGGGGCAGGGATAGGCAGGGTGTAGAGCAAGGGCTTCTGAAGAACTTGGGTTCCAGGCCTGGTTTTCTCCTTCATTCACAGCCCCTCTGGTTCTATGTCCTCATCTGTTAGGTGAGTGGCTTAGACTTCCAAGCCTCAACTGAAATTCAGTGAGGTAGGTAGGAAGCACAAGGATTAATCTGTTTGTTTCAAAGTGCTTTGTTTCTGGAAGGACCAGCAGGGAAGATAGGCTTGCTGTTCTGGACAATGGAGTGCCCCGAGGCAGGGTTAGCCAGGGTTAGCCAGAGTTGCTAATGACAGGCTGGTCCCTCTTTGCCTCTCCTCAGAGTTACATGCTCCACGACTCCCTGGAGCACGTCCAGCTCTTTGACTTGATGAGGAGGATGTTAGAGTTTGATCCCGCCCAGAGGATCACATTGGCCGAAGCCTTGCTCCACCCGTTCTTTGCTGGCCTGACACCTGAGGAGAGGACCTTCCGATGTAGCAGAAACCTGAGCAGATGACAGGTGTCCGGCCACTCAGCCTAGGGATGGGGGGAGGGAAACGAAGGGAGGGGGCCTGGGGCCCATGGGAATGTCTGTACCTCCCCTGCATCCTTTGTCATCAGGGCTTCCTCATGCTTGCAGAGCCCCAGAGGGGAGGAAGAGCAGAGCTTACCAGAAAGCACAGATTTGACCCAAGATATTTATATGTTGTAAAGTTAAATAAAGTGTTTCTTACTGTTTGATAACTTCCTTGTACGTGTGTCTGTCTGCCAGGGCTCAGTTCCCAGAGCTGGCTCTACTCTCTCTGCCCCCCCCCTTTCATTTTACAGGCCACAGAGGGTGACACTGGCACCCAGGTTTTCTGTGCTATAAAGTGCTGCCTATCTGTTCTTTGTCTACACTAGCTGAAATTCTTCCAGGGCAGCCCTTGGTACCAGTGTAGTTAATGGAATTGTCACTTTCTAATCCAAAAATCCCAACAACTTTCAGATCTTAATAGTTTCTTAGCAAATATAACAGAAAGAGAATTGGATTCTCCTTCCTAAGATCCTTTCTGGCTCAGTCTTTGTATTGAGAAGCTTCCTGTTTGGGGTATTTCTCAGCTGTTCTGTGTGGACTTGCTTCGTTCTGGCCCCAGGGACAGAACTAAGAATAATGTGTGCAAACTTGGCCTCGAGATTCAGCGATACTTCTCCATGTAGGAGCTGGCCCCAAGGGCCTGAAAGCTCTGCAGACCACACTCCAGCAGGGAAAGCCTTGTCACATTATATGCTGTGGCTGGGTGCAGCCTCGAGAATGGATTTGGCCTTGAAGAAATAGGGGCTCTTTACCAGATGCTCCCCAAAGTTTGCTTAACCACTTCTTTCAGACCTCATTAAACATGTCTGGGAAATAACTCAATCAAGACTGGCTGAGGTTCTCTGACCAGCAGTCAGGGATTCCAAGAAATTCTCTTCAGGCCTGGTTTACAGCAGTACACTACACAGCAGCACCCAGGCTCTGTCAATTCAGCTTTATTTTAGTGCTGGTTTTTTGTCATCCCCTACCCCATCTCAAAAGCTGCACTAGTGATAATGAACAGCTTGATGAGGTCTCCTCTCGTCCTCCACGGTGAGGGGCTAACAACACAGCCAAGGCCAGGTGGCAGAATAAATAGCCTTCATTCAGCTGCCAGAGGGAGAGGAAGAAAGATCTCTGAGGGGTTGGCTTTTGTTTTTAAGAGTCAAATTCTCTTGGGGCAAAATGGGGAAAATCAAGGGCTACTTTCCTTTTAACACAAATTACGGCAAGTGACAACCTTAAGCAGGACTGCAGAGGAATAAGGAAAGGATTATATTCCTCAACCTGCCAAGGACAGAGTAAAAAATGCTGCTAAGAAAACAAGGCCGTCCCCACTGCCCCCAGGAAGCCACGCTGGCCACCTTTCGGAAGAGCAGGCAGGAGATGCGCCCCCATTCTTCCCCTCAAACCCAAACTTCCTTCCTAGGGTAGCACATCTTACTGTCTGTTCAGACCCTTCAAAGGGCTACCCATCCTCGAATTTTTACACCATTCTAGAAAAATGTTCCACATCCATAAAAGAAACCCAAACTTTCATTTATCACTTACAGAATGGCTAAATCCCTTTCTGGGAGGTGCTGCTGTCTTCTAAGGGGCCTGCACCAGCCTTGAAGCTTCTGCACAGGCCCCCTTCTCCACACCAGATGGGGGACAGGCCATGAGCAAGCTGGATTTGCTATTCCACAGAATTAGGAGCTAGGGCAGGGGGAGGAACTCTGGAACCCTGAGCAGGATACCCTTACCAGGAAGGGAAAAGAGAGACCAGGCTGATAGCTCACAGCCCTGGCTCCGTTAGTGCCATATGCCAGGGAGAAGGCCCCTCTCCCTGGCAGAGGATCATTACCCCTTAGGTCTTACAGGAAAGAGATAAAAAATTTTCACAATCTATACTAAGGTCCCTACTCTGTCCACAGTATGGCCTAGGGACTTAGAAAAACCAGAGGGGCACTGCCTACCCTGAATACCGAAAAATGGAGCTTGGACCAAAACGACAACTGAATCTGTCTGGCTCTGTGAAATCTTATTCCCCTCCAAAGGCACCAAATATCAAGCTCTTTGGGACTTTTCCCCCAGCTGCTAGGACTGGACAGGACAGGGCTGGAAGAGCTCACAGGCTGGCTTTAGAAGAGATTAAGATGGATCCTGTGCCTCCCCTATCAGCACCCTCAGGAGGAAGTGCAAAAGCTGGGGGACATCTTGCTGGAAGAGTCCATGGAATCCTTGGTAAAGCCTGCAAAGCAAGAGGCTGCCCCCAGCAGACTTCCTCTAGTTGGAGCAGTACTTCTTTCTTTTGTGGCACCTCTGAGACAAGCAGCCTGCCTGAAAGGGCCAAAGAGACTGAGGGCATCATCTCACCAAATTTGGAAACAGCAGCCTTCCAGGCCATGTCAGACAGCCCCAGACAGGGGCAGGGGGAGAGGCCATTTGGCAAAAGTAAAAGTTGGAGTAGCTCAAGTGTGGCCCCTGAACCTCCCCCTAGCTGCTAGGACTCCGTCCCTCTTGGATAAAATAGCTACTACATTCACCCCAAGAGAGACCTCAGGGAAGCAGGTGCCGAAGAGCAGACAACCTGGCAAATTGAGAAGAAAAAAGCCCAACCACTGGAATTAGGAATGGTAGCATTCACCAACAGCCTTAACTCCTTGGGCCCCTCTGAACACACCTCTCTGTACTGGAATCAAAATGGGAACCTCAAGAGAGGCTCAGCACCAAGCTTCCCTCATGGGAACTCCCAATACTGAACAAGAACTATGCCCCTTCTCTGCATATGCACTAAGATCCTCTGGTGGGAATGAGACATGGCCTCATCCATCCACCATCAGGATATTGCAGCCAACATGGTGGGTGGGGAAGGAACCCCAGGGACATGGCAGTGAAAGGACCAATTCACTTTAGCCTTTGGTCCCAATGGGAACAATGATGGCACAGTTTACAGAACCCATGGGCACTGGGGGAGCAGAAGGGGTACTGCTGGCAAGGTGGATGGGCACTGTGGCTCTACAGTAACATGTCCCAAAGCTAACCATGCTGAAAACATACAAGAATCAAAGGGGTCAAACCAAACACAGGAAGCACCAGCCCGACAGGACACACAACACTCCCTTCCCCGAGAGTTGGCTTGGGAGGGAGAGAATAGGCTGGACTGATGCCTTGAGGAAAAAAAATGTCTACTGGGTACCCAGGTCAGATCAAGGGCAAAATGAAAAAATTAATACCAAAAGAACAACAAAAAAACCCCACAAACTGGTGTTCAGTTGTTGCTCCAGCAGAGCAGACAGACAAGAGCCGGCTAGGCTTCCTCCTGGATGCCAGCTTTCTGCATGGGCCATGTGGCTCAGGACTGAGGAAAGGCAGGAAAGAAAACTCAATTCTGGCTATAATCAAACATAAAAGCAATAAGAAAATGAAACCAGCCCCCAACAAGGACAATTGTACCCCAGCATATCTGACATGATTAGAGGGAGGGGCTGCTTATTTAAAAAAAAAAAAAGGACTGGGGGTGGGGGGCAGGGGAAATGCCAGAGGAGAAAGAGGAAAGCAAAGAGTTGCTGGGGATACCCTGCCCCCCCTCGGGTCTGGTGGCTGTAAACCTCAAACCCGGTCCCAAAGCTGCCTGTGTCTGTAAACAAAAACCCTCCACCGAGAAAAAGGCCACCTGGCCAAACTGGGTGGGTCCCTGGGTGGCAGGCCTGGCCCTAAGGGACAGCCTTCTACAGAGATGCCTCTCCCCTTCAAAGGGCAGTTATTTTTTTAGTCTTAAATATGTTGTTTCTGGCAGAAGAAACAAACCTTAAAGGAAACAAAACAAAACAAACAAAACACAACAACACTGTCCATGGAGCTTCACATCCTTAAGGCGTTCTCTTAAGTGTCAGCATCTGGCTCCAGAGCCTCTGGGCCATCCCGGGGTGCCCCCACTGGGCCCGTGGCCTCTACGTGGAGTGCAGCGGGATGACGAATTTGCAGCCAAAGGGTGAGCGGTAGTTGATGCCCACCTCCTGGAACACCTGCTGAGGGATGCCGATGTCACACAGGTACACGCGTCCTGCACGCTCACCAAGGGGCAAGGGCAAGCCCAGGGCCAGGGACCACTTGGCATCGATGCCCAGCTCAGCCTCACACATTGGCGGGTCTATGCTAAGGACTGGAGCCCGGTTCTGATTGGCCCAGTCCACAGCTGCTTTGTACCAGGGCTGGTCTCGGAGGAAGGCATTCTCGTGACAATCCAGGCAATTGATCACCAGGTCCACAGGGCTGCTGGGGAGATCTGCAATTGAAAACAGCCACCTCTAACTCTGACCTTAAAGACGGCCGTGCGGCAGGGCACCTGTCTCATCCCACCCTCAAGTTTCTGTGAACAACCATCATTCTTGGGCCTGACCACACACTCTCCCAAGCGAGAGGCTGTCCTGGTGTTTAACACCCACATTTTTACTGTGGACAGCTGCACTCAAACCCTGAACAAACAAGAGCCTAGAGCTCTGCTTCAGGAAGGCGATGTTTGGGGGAGCCCAGCTATCGGGGTGACCCCCTGCAGGCAGCGTGCAGAAAAAGGGCTGTGCTGGGAGCAGATAGGGACCCTGGGCAAGGCACTTCATCACTTAGTGCTGCAGCTTCCTCATCAGCAAGATAAAGGGCTCTAAGAGGATCTCCAAGGTCTCTTCTGGCTATAAATCCTAAAAAGGACATACTGGGAAAGGGACAAGCATTTCAAGTGGAACTAAATGGGTTAGACCCTAAAGCTTACTTACAACCCAAACACATTTCTCCATCCCAAAGGCAAACTTAGAATGTCTTCTGTTGTAAAAAGCTCTGCTTGCCAAATCAACTTTAGATACTCCACAAAAGGGAGCTGCCATCCTAATCCATTCTGGGGACCATATCCAGGCTTTAAGCGGGGTTCATCCTCCCTTTAACAGGAGAACGGCCTCCAAGCCACCTTTCTGAACACAAAGCCAGAGGCTGAATTCTCCCCCTACAACAGTGGTTAAGACTGAATCTCCCCCCCCCACCCCTCTGCCCCGCGCTCTGCCTTCACTTCCCAAAAAGGAAGATTTCTGAACAGTGGAATACACAGAGCTGAGAGGAAGCTTGTGAGGTTGCACTGCTACCACCACCATTATCACTGCCATGACATTTCACAGTGCCTGAAGGTTTCCAAAGCTCTTTACAAATTTTACAGATGAGGAAGCTGAGGCAGAGAGGGGTGGCGTGCCTTGCCCAGTGTCGCAACACAGTTGTGTCTGAGGCCAGAGTTGGACTAAGCTCTTCCTGGCTCTGTTAGCTGTCAAGACTTTCAATTCTATTTTCCTGCCCACTGTCTAATGCCCATCTTGATCTAGAACAGGAAAGAACCTTAGGAATCCTCTAAGGGATCCCACACATCTTTTCTTAGAACACTTTTTAATGCATAAAACAAAATAGAGGATTACAAAAGAAATAAATTCTATTAAATACAGTCATCAAGATATTTGTTACAAGTCCACAGACAGGGTTAAGAATCTGATTTAGATCAATCCCTTCAGCTTACAGATGAGGAAGCTGAGGCTGCTCTTCCCACTGCCTGCTGATGCCTCCTATGAAGTTCCCAGATCAGTCTGGAAGGGGGAGGAGGACACAGGTTCTGCTGCACTGTCCCAGGCCATGGGGCTCTGTGAGATAGCCTCCAGTGGATTCATCTGCTGGCCTCAGAATGAAGGCTGGCTTCCTCTGACACATCCCTCACCTCAGGCCTCGAAGATTCTATTCTGTATGGGGGGAAACACTGTCTTTTTTGAATGTGTGCCTACCTTTTCTCCTGGGCTGGATCCCCAGAGTCCTGCCCAGTAGGCTCATAAAATATTTGTGGCGTTTGCCAGCACCTGATTCACTGTGCAACTTGAGGTAGTAGCTTCTACCCTCTGAACCTCAATAAAGGGGTTCCTTCCACTAGTAATATCCTATTAAAAACTAGCTATCCTATGAAGAATGCTCACTTTCTAAGTACCACTTTCTACTTGCTGCCACCAGATGGCAGAAATAGATTACAAAAGTCAGCTACAAGGAGACCAATTAGCCCGGAATGCCCTTTTCTAGCCATGGTTCGAGCCGGCTAGGAAAGGACCTTGCCTGAGGTCACACAGCAGGTAAGAGGCAGGGCTAGGATGAGGGCCCAGGTCTCTGGCCTCTCAGTCTGCAGCAGATTAATGTGAGAAGAGTCAGGGAGGGGAATGGGAACCTTAGCCACCTCAACATTGCCCCCGCCCTGGGATCCAAAGCTCTCACTCACCTTTGAGACTGGACACCTGCTGGCCCTGAGTCTTGCTGAAGAGGGACAATTCATTGGTGATAGACTCTAACATCTTGACAAAGTTGGGCAGGAAGAGGATGACGTGGACGTCATGGTTGGCAAGGTGTCGCCCACAGCTTATGCCCTGAGCCCCCTTCACATGGGGACCACAAAGTAGGGCTACTGTCGGCCTTTGGTGGACATTCTTGGGATTCAATCTGTGAAGGAGGGATGGGGGTAGGACATAAGCTACTAGTTCTCCAGCCCAAGCCACCCAGCACTAGTCAAGCATCCTGAAGAAGGAACTGTCTTCTACCCACATCTCCTTAGTAGGCTGTTCTTCCATGCATCTACAGCTGGCCATACTGATGCTAGCAAAACACACCTAGACTAAAAGACTGGTGTGCCCATTTACCCCTGACCTGATGCCAACAGCCCGAACATACTCCTGCCACTTCCTCACCCTAGCTAACACGAGAGCCCTCAATGGCTCCCTAACTGTTTATGGTAACAAGTCCAAAGCCTCTGCCTTGCTTTCAGTTGCCTGGCCCCCCTATTTCTCTGGCTCTCCCACTCCTCAGCATAGAGTGTGACTCCAGCTAGTTCATCTCTCCACTGTCCTTGCCCATGCCACAGTCAATCCCAATCTTGCTCTTGCTCCTTCAGGAAATGCCCAGCTCAAGCCCCGCCTTCTTCAGGAAGTCTTCTCTGCCCATGGTGACTACTCTCTTTTCTGACTTCACATCATTCCATTTAGCAATTTTTTCATGTATATTTTTTTTACTTCAATAAAATGCAGAACCTTGAGGGGCTGGGAGAGGAGGAGGGGACAACCTGCATATCTATGCAGCTTATGTTAAGACTGAGAGGCATCTACACAAAGGGCCTATGTTAGGGGTTGGCAACACATGCCTCTTTGGGCCTCTGGATCCCAAAATGTTCATTTAGCCACGGGATCCCAGCCTTAGAGTTGGAAGGAACCTTGAGAGACCAACCAATTCAATCCCTTCATCTCAAAGACAGAGAAACAAGAACCAGTGAGAGGAAGAGCCTGAGACCACAGGGTATCAGAGCTACGGCTCAAGCCGGGCCTTACAGTTCCACATCCAATGCTTTTCCTACTACTACGTTCTGCCTCCCAACCCAAACTATACTAAAGGCCAGGGAAATAGTTCTATTCCCTACCTCCTCAGCAGACTGAGTGCAACGGTTCTTGGGGGAGTTTAGGGGTGAAGACAACAAAGACAGAAACCAGAGCAGACACTGATTACAGAGAAAGACAGGCAAGGATGGAGGGAAAGAAGCGAAGGGAAGGACAAACAAGGAGTAGGGTTCAGAGATGGGGAGAGACAGAAGGTGGTGGCCTCTCAGGAAAAATGTATCAGACACCATCCCCAGTGGCATGCTAGATCAGGGCTTCTTAAACTCTCTCCACTCCTGACTCATGACTCTTCTGTGCCTTTTGGCACTCTGTTGGCATTGTGCAGCTGAGGGCATGTGCGCTGCAAAGTGTGCACGCCCATGCCTTTTATTCAGAACCAAGGCTGCAATGAAGTTACTCGATGCAACACAGGCAAGGGCTACCAGAAACACCCTGGATTCATTATGCATTTGCTATTTATTTTTGGTCATGTATTCAGAAATCTTTTATTGTTGCCAAATTTTTCACGACTCCATCTGGGGTCAAGACCCACAGTTTAAGAAACGCTACTGCTATAGATAAAGAGTTCTGTATGGGCTCTGAGAAGCAACTTTACCTCAAACCCTCTCCAGGGATGCACTCGGGGTGGGACTCGGAGGGAAATTTCATGGCTGACCAGAGAGTTTCTTTGACGCCCCTATTTCCTTTTGCAGGAGCTCACTCCAGAACATCACCAAAGGGTTCAGGGGCTCTGCTCCCCATGATGGCCCGACATTATCTGATTATAGTACATTCAGGCAAAGCAATTACTAGGGATGCACATGTACATTCAATGGCGAGAAAGTCCTTGGAGAGGGCTCAGAGTTTTATTTTTTTCTTTAGGCCTCAGTTCACTATTCCTCAAAGTGAGGGTGTTGGTCTTAGGCTCCCACATCCCTCGAGGGGGCCTTCTAATTCTCATGACCTATGCAATCATATTCCAAAGAGGCCTTCTGCCATCCAGCCTCTGTTCTTTACTTCCTCAGGATGCTGATGCTTCTTTTGATTAAACGAAAGTCTCCCATGGCCATTAATAACAGTGGGAGGATCTGTAAATGCTGCGGAACAGGAGTAAAGGAGACCTCACAGGTCCTCAAGGAAGGCTTCAAGGTCTATTGAGAGCTTAGATCCTATTTCTCCATGAGAGAATGCGCCTGGGCTGAGGCCTACGCTTTTGAAATGGCTCAGCAAACGCCTCCTGGACTCTCTGAGGGGAATATAACTGTTTTTATGTTAAGACTCGGACCCTATGGACTTAATCTAAAGAAGTTAGAATTCTCCCCCAAAGTCAGCAATATCAATCATGAATCCTTAGGAATAGTATTGGTGACAGGACAAGGAAGGGAAAGCAGTTTACAACTAAATCCATTTTATTCCCACCTGACTTACCTTGTAAGTGCTTAGAACAGGGAGGGTACCTGAGCCCATGGGACATTATGTTGGGGAATCTTGGGTGATTAACTTGAGACAATTCACAAACAGAACTTCTGGTTATCCTAGAGGACAGCCTTGGGGACACAGATTTCAGTTATTTTCAGTCATGAAAGGACAGACTGAAGGACTGATAACTGGGCGATGGAGAGGAAAGGTGAGAGCAGACAGGAGGAAAGGCCTTGAGGATACTACAAAGGAAAAGCAACTCTGATCATGGCACATACGGAAGAACCAAACCAACTCCCTGGCTGCCAAGTGGGCAGCTATGCCAGTCACTTGATAGGATACTGTTAAGCATAAGGGTCTCTTCTGTGCGAGGCACTGTGTGGTGGTGAAACATTAAAGACGCTGATCTCCAAGCCCCAAGCCCCTGTCTTCCCCTAAACCCTCAGGTTTCCCATACTGACTCACCTGTTAGGTCCTCCCAGCAGGGTCAGGGCCATCTGGCTGGCACAAACTCCAGTCATCTCCAGTCGCCGTTCCAGTGTCAGACCATGCTTCTCGGCTACTGACAGCAGCTTCTTGTGTAGCTCGTAGGAGACGCTCGGGACAACCAGTCCAGAGTCTGTGACTCAGAAAGGAAGTGGAGAGGAGGGAGAGGGAAATGAGTAAGAGCAAAGGGCCCAAAATAGGCCTTGAATATTCAGGTATAATTTTCTCATCTTCTGAGCCTTTTTGATATTTCCTGCAAGCTCAGAAACTAAAATAGAAGTGACTTCTGGCTTTGGCTGCTTTTAAAGTAAACGTAACTGAGAATAACAACTTAGCGGTCCAAATACAGACCAGGCCTCAAAGAAGATCTCTTAGAAAGCTCACACACACACACACACACACACACACACACACACACACACACACACACACATGCGTGCGCGCACCCCAGAGGTATCTTCTGAAAAATTATACTGAAGTACCATATAAATATGTACATGTGAAAGGTTCTCTTCTTAACATTTACTCCAACTCATCACGGACATTTTCATTTTCATCTCTTGTTCGCTTCTTTCACACCTCAATAACAAGTTTAGACAAGCCTGATTTAGAAAAGCAGTTCAGCCTATCTAGGATCAAAACAGTACGATGAGGAATCACAGTACATATTTGCCCAGTGCCCTTGTAGTAGCTCCGATACAACAGCCCTCACTTTACAGATGACAAGCGAGGACCCATCAAGGCGATGAGCTTTGTCCCCAGTCATAGAGTCAGGGGCAGAGTTCAGCCTCAGGTTTTCTGATCCCAAGTCCTGTGCTTCTCCCACAATGCACAAACTAATTTATGAGGAACTTGAGATCTCAACGAACGTGCGGGTCCACTTCATACTCAAATTCACTACCGAGCTATCTATCCTAACAACTTCCAGGGCACATGTCTGACAATCAGAAGTGAAGAGAGACTTTTCCACAGAGAAATTAAAAGACGTCCACCTTGACAATGCTATTTTTCTGAAAGGGTCACACAATGGTCCTTCCTCACCCTCTTCTAGGCTTCATTCCCCAGAAGTCCCATCTTAAACTGTCAAAGGTTCCTTAGGGAACAGAAGTGTAGTAGATGATCAAACACGTTCTAACCCTCTCTCATTTAATGACAGTGCTAAGTCATTTGTTCTTTCTCTCATTCCTTCATGTCCTAGTCCATAGTTTTTCTTTTCCTAATAAGAAACTAAGCTCAGCTTTATGTTTTCAAGCAATTTTTTTTCCTTTTCTGCTTTTCTTAGGTCAGTGCAGATTAGACTCAGAATTTAACTCAGCTATTAAAATAATATTGAATATATTTTCTCTAATAGAAATGGAAATACACGTGTAGTGAACGGCAGGATGGTATTCCTGTTATTCCCAAAGCAAAACATTTATTTCAATAATTTATTCAACACATATTATATACCTATAATGAGAAGTACACCGTTACATTCTGGGAAGAAAAAAAGATAAATAATAAATGATACCTACCACCTTCCAGGAGAGAGGGGTGAAGGGGGTGGTATTTACCCCATATACACAAATACATAGGTTAGACCAGAGTTTCCCAAATTTACCTGGCTTACTGACCCCTTTTCAAAAAAATACAAATATCTTCTCAAAAAAATGACACATATTAAATTTAATAATTTATTGTAAATTTGTGGGGGTTTTCCTGCATAGAAATTTTGATGATGCAATATTGTGTCATGTGCCCACATAGTATCATATTGTAAATAAGTCATTATATACACACATATTCCTGCTGATGCACACTGGACTTCTTAACATGCTCACTTGCCAACACTTGCTTCTTAAGCTCTGTTGCTGGACTTGACCACTGATCAATTATAACTTGCATTTTATGTATTTGGAAAATAATGTAATCGCTATGACTTTAACTGTTACACAACAGATGAAACATGTACAAACAGGTTTTCAAAATTTTCTTCTCTTCTTTCCTTTTGCTTCCACCACCCTCTTATTTTTATTCAACAGCCCTCGACTGCACCAGAGGCTACCACTGCCTCCCTGGATTACTCCAGTGCCCCCCAGGGGGCTGGTATCCCTCCCTTTGGGAACCTCTGGGTTAGACTATAATAAATCTATAAGTCTATAAAATTATGAAATTAGATGAGGAGGAAAAAGATTTCCAGCTGTTTGGGAATTAGGAAAGACTTCTTGAAGGAGATGTCACTGAAACTGGCCTTTAAAAGAGGAGCAGATGGACTTCTGGACATGACCAAGAGGGAAATTTGTTTTACTTTATTATGCGTATCTGCTACAAGGATTTCCTTGGGGGGAAAAGGGGAGTTGTAATATGGTGAGGAGAAAAAAACTGTATACTAGAAAAAATTTTAGTTTACAAAAATTACTGAAAAAAAGATTTCTCAAATTTCACCTTCTCTAAGTCTTTCCCAGTCGGTCCCATCTCCATTGCTAGTGCCTTCCATCTCAGATTATCTTTCACTTTACATTGTTATATTATGTGTACACAGATATCTGTATGTTGTCTTCCCCACTAGAATTGAGTTTCTTGAGGGCAAGGGTCCTTGCCTTTCCTTTTATTCCCAGCATTTGACACACAGTAAGCACTTACGCAATAATTCATCTGGTTCTTACAACAATACTGGGAGGTAGGTGCTGCTATTATCTCCATTTTACAGATAATGAAACTGAGGCCCAGAGAGGTTAAATGACTTGCCCAGGGTCACAGAGTTAGGATGTATGTGAGGCAGCATGTAAACTTGTCTTCTTGATTTCAGGTTCAGAGTTGGCAGGGTAAGAAGTCAACAGAGAGATTGGGGTCGGGAAAGGAACAAATCTGAGATGATAATTAGCTTGAATAAAGCCCTGGAGCTCTAACTGTGGGGGCACACTGAAGGGAAAGGAAACCATCGCTTTCCAGATGGCTGGACTACGGAACATAAGTGGGGAATGGTGCGCGAGACAGCAGGAAATTTAACATCCCTTCCCTTCCATTTAATTTGAAACATGAGAATACTGCCATAAAAAAAAAAAAGATATTGAAGACCCAGACTTTCCTAGATAGCAAAGGCAAGCACACTAACATTGAAAGTATGTGGTTTGAATTCTAGATATTTCAGACAATAGTATCCAATTACTATTTCTGGGCCTTGAGCAACCAAGAAATGAAAGTAACTGCAGACTTATGTCAGGTTCTGTAAGTAACTTTACTTGCTTGGTCCTCTGAAGTCCTTCACACTCCATTAGAGGCCAATATCACCTTTAAAACAGCAGAGCTGGCTAGTGATCAGCAGAGCAACAGCCAAAAGGCCATTACAATGCAGACTCATAAAACAAGAGAGATTTCACTTTGACTTCATGGATGCATCATCTTGTTGGTAAAACTTTCATTCATGAATGGAACCAGGACAACAACAACCGAACATGAAATGGAACAAATCAGCTGGTGTTTCTATGGGGCTCTATTATCACCAACAGTGACAAGGGAACCTCCATATTTGGACGCCACTTATCTCTCAATGGCATTAGTATTTATAAAGGCGGCAAAAATAGTTGGACATAAACAGATACAGGAGAAATCCAAGCTCAAAGTAACACAATTTACAAAATTAAATTTTATTTTTTTATATCACTGCCATGTTTAGATATACGTTAGCCCCCAACCTCCAAAATGGGCATTTCTTCATAAAAAAGAAAACAACCAATATGGTGAATATGGCTAATAATGACTGCAATATTCTGTCTTTAAAATCCCCAACTTCTCTAAAGAGAAGATAGAGGTATTTCATTTCTTCTTCTCTAGGATTTTTGTTGGTTGTTAAATTATTCTAAGTTCAACCTCCTTTTTTTAGGGATTTTTTTGTTTAAATTGTTTTAGTCACTATGTATGAATACTTACTGTTCTTCTGATTCTATTTATCTCACAGCATAGGTTCCTAGAAATCTTCCCCATGCTTCTCCGAATTCCTTGTATTTCTATGCCACAATTGGGAGTTCAGTCATTCCCCAAGCAATCAGCATTTCTTTTGTTTCCAATTCTTTGCTACTGTTTGCATTTAGTAGAACTTTGTTTCTGTCTCTGACCTCCTTAGAGAAGACACATTCCCAGAAGAAGCAGGGGTCAAAGTGTCAAAGTTTCTTTTCCTGCACATTTCCAAACTATCATATAGAGCAGTGAACTAACAAAAAGTGTATTAATGTAACATAACAATTGTTAAGACTACTTGGGGATCAAGTTATCTCAAAGAGAAGCAGATTCAAAAAGAACCAGAAAAAAAAAATCAAAGATGGTGCTGTGTCACCCCTCCCCAAAAAGAGCAAACTGGGAAGACACTAGCAATAGTGAGACAAGCCAACTGTTTACTCTCATCTGAATAAAGTCTTCTTATGGGCAGTCTGTGAATATGTGGAATATTCTTGATGTAAACACAAGAAAGAAATGAAGGCTTTCACATTCCACCATCTCTGTGTTTGCTGATTACAAAGAAGCAACTGATGCTATAAAACAAAACGCAAGGAGGCTCTGCTAGAATAAGCCATCTCCCAGTGCACATTATCATACACTATTCCATGACAAACCTACAGAATAAATGTTGTTCAGTGACTCGTTTTTGACAGCCAGCAACAATCACCAAAAATCTTCAACAATATAATGAAGATGCCCTGCCCCAGCTTCACACAGGACTCCCTATTCACAAAGAGGTGGTACAGGCGCTCTAATTTGTAAGAGATATTTTACTGACTGTATTGAGTGTAGAAACACTAAGACTTTCCAACGAGATCCACACTGATGCAAAAGAAAAAAGCCAAGTGAATGAAGAATATATACTGCACAAATTATGTAAATGAGTCGAACAGACGATCCGCTGGGAGTCCACCAATCAATGTGCTGGGCCCACAACTGAATAGGAGGGGGTGACGAGGCTGTGTCACACTGTGCAAACTACACTGAACTTTCAGTAATTGTAAGTAACTGAATGCCACCAAAGTCCCTATCTTTAACACCAACATTCTCCCTGTGGGACACCGTGATTGTGGAAGAGTTACAACTGTAGGTGATGTAAAAAGCAACAGAAGAACAATCGTCATCTTCTCTGAGGCATCTAAGAGAATCAAGTGCCTCATATCAGCAGGAGCAATACACATTCATGTCATATAAATACGCATCATATAACTGTATTACATACATTTATTAAAATGACAGCCGTTCCTTTATAGATAAATGGTGATAGGAAATAAATATGCTGTCTTCGAAGGAAGACATCTGAGCAATGAACACGCACGTAAAAATGCTCCAAATAACTAGCGAAGAACAGATTAAAGCGACTCTGAGACTCTCCCTCACACCCACCAGACTGGCAATGATAACAAAAAAGGAAGATGACAATTGTTGGAGAAGCGGCGGGAAGACAGGCAAACTGATACATTGTTGGTGGAGCTGTAACTGCTCCAGCCTTTCTGGAAAGGCCTGAAACTATATCCCCAAAGTTACTAAACTGTGTTATACCCTCCTGATATTATCACTAGGCCATACTCCAAAGAGATCAAAGAAAAAGGAATACATCCTTCAAGTACAAAAACTTGCACAGCCATTCTTTTTTTGTAGTGTTGAAGAAATAGAAACAAAGGGATACCCATCAACTAGAGAAGAGCTGAACAAATTAGGGTATAACAATGTAACAGATTACACGAGAAAGGAAAAGGGGCTGCTCTTCAAAGAAAGCTAGGAGGACTGAGTAGAACCAGGAGAACAGTTTATACATTAAGAACAACACTGTCAGAAAAAACAACTGAAATAACAATAGCAAGAATGTATTTAAAAAAAAAAAAGAATGTATAGATCATTTTAAGGTTAGAAAAGCACTTGACATAGTTGACTCTGATATTCAGAACAGCCCTGGAAAGCAGATGCTGCCATTATCCCCATTCTATAAATAAGGAAACTGAGGCAGAATTCAAACTCACGTCTTTCTCGACTCCAAGGTCAGTGTTCTGTCAACAACAACACCTGGCTGCCCTACATCTGGCAAGCCTCCCAACTCTGGAAGGCTGGTGACGAAGCTGCCTCCTGACAGAAAAGTCATGGATTTGAGGGACAGAACGAGACGTACGCTTCTGTACGTTGCAGATCTGCTGGCCTGTTTATTTGTTACAAGGGCTATTTTTCTTTTATTCAGTCTGCAAAGATATTTGAGAAGAAGTGGAAACCAACATAATATTGCCCCCCAAAAGGGGGAAGAAAATAAAGGAATGTCATAAAATGTCATCTTTTTATTTGGAGGGGTAGGGATGGGGGAGGGAGACAATCAGGGTTAAATGATATGAAATATCTTTTTCAAAATTTCACTGAAAAGTTCAGAAGGAATCCATCAAGCAGGACAGCTTTGGGAATAACACGTGGAACTTATTACACTTTCAAAAAAAGCAAGCTGTATGCAGTAGGACATTCACAGCTTCACATATATCTTCTTTTCTAGTCTACTTTGTGTATGAAAATGTTTGAATTTGGGGGGTTTAAGTTCAAAATAAAATAAGGCTAAAAACTTTTAGCCTAAAGACATTATCAAAAACATAAGACTGGGAAAGGAGGTGACTTAGTTGTATGGCAGTACAAGTGAGAGAACACACAGACTGTCTGAAGAGAGCACTGCTAATTTACTAAATATCAGGTGAGGAGAGAAACACCTTCAGTCAACAGGACAGCTCCTCCATTTGGCAAAGACCAGCACCTGAAACCCGAGAGATGTTGAGGGGAGGGGAGGAGAGGGGAGGAAAGGGTGCTGGAAGGGTGACCCTTCTTTGCCTTGCCTTCCTCCTCTTCTGCCATACTCTAACAAAGGGTGGGACACACAGTAGGTGGTCCATAAATATCTGGTAATTGACTCAAGAGTGAACTTAGCATCCATTCCTAGTACCTCAATATTTACTGGACAGTCACAGTATGCAAAGGGATAGGGAGAATCTTCCATTTCAACTGGTCTTGGGAGAGAAAAAGACAACTCTGAGAAGACCTAGACTGTAATTTGCACCTTTAAGTTCCAGGACAGCCAAAAGTTCTGGCCTTCCAGCCTCTCTGCTGAAGCTGCCATGAGTGGTACAGCAGGTGCAGCCCAACCTTGTATGCTAACAGCTGATTAAAATCAACTTTTTATAGCTGGCCCTATACATGCACACATGTGACACATTATCAGGGCTAATCAGTTGGAAGCTGTGTTAAAAAAGCAGAATGCTCTAAGTCACAAGGTGACCTCTAAACCTGTCAGGCAAGTCACGCACCTGCCGGTCTCTTTTCCTGGGAAGTCACGCAAGGTTCAGCTTTCATTCTGCTCCATTCATTTCTTCTTCATTTCTCTGTTTTAAATCCCACAGCTGATGGTGGAATGTGAAGTGGATGGGGGTCCAAATTCCCTGACTGGGGCAGTCCAGAGTTCCATAGCTCTGGGATTTGCACTGTCCCCCCCCAAGAATCCCTGCCTCTTCTGGTGTCTGAAGATCAGGATTTCTTTTCACTCCTGAAGACCCTCAAGAGGAAGGATTCAAGGCTGATCCTGAGATCTGCTGTTAAGTGTACTTGGCTGTGCTTCTCCCTCTGACCCAGGGAAGACCCACTCCCTTCTAAGAATCTTACAGCTACAGGGTGCATGCCTCTCACCAACTCATTCACTTGGGTTTACCAGTAGTCAATCAAGTCAGAGGTAGGGAGCAGGAGAACAGGGTGCTAACACACAGCATGTTTTCACAGCCTAGAGAAAGATGAGGCAAACACACCCCCTTAATACTGTAGCATGCAAACTACAGGTCCATACCAACCTTACCCTAATTTCTCTCTGACAGGAATGTACAAGCACCCAAAATGCTTCTCTTCCAATCCCACACGCAAGGTCCAACCAGTCAGACTGGCTTATCCCAACCAGGCCAAAGGAGTGAGATCTACTCCAACAATGTTAGGAACCAAGGGTCTAGTAGGTACAATTTATCAATAAAAATGCCACCAAAACAGAAAAGAGCTTAAGACTAACCAAGTGTAATGATGTTTGGGTTGGAATTCTGGTGGATCTTCATTTCATTGTTTGAAAATTAAAGGAGGTCCCGTGGCTTTTGTTAATATTAACACATTTTACAGCTACCTGAGAAACAAAGGCAATATAATTATAACTATTTCATGACTTGCACAGCATTTCTGGAGATCTGATTAACTCCAGGATATCAAAAAAATTTCCTAAACGCACCCCATCCCACACAGAACTTTATAAAGCTGCACAGATAATTCCCACAGCATGAACTGAGTGCCTTACTGAACACACCACCTT
Organism: Pseudocheirus occidentalis; assembly: GCA_028646575.1. Classification (NCBI taxonomy): domain Eukaryota; kingdom Metazoa; phylum Chordata; class Mammalia; order Diprotodontia; family Pseudocheiridae; genus Pseudocheirus; species Pseudocheirus occidentalis. The sequence continues at coordinate 38,018,606 of CM053598.1, read as the reverse complement.
CCACTCCCCTGCCCCTACACATGTCCAAACATCATTCCCTACCCCGTCTCCCTACCATGTCCGATTCTGCATGCAACTTTTCTCATGCCTTTTCCTCCATCCCAGACAAGTCTGCACCTTCTCTCATCCTTCTATTTCACGTTCACACTCTTCAGTTTCTTCTCATGCTCTGGTGGAACACAAGCTACTACCTTGACCTCTCCATCCCACCTAGTATCATTTAAGCACGTTGCCCACCAGAAAGTGCCTGCTTAAATTCCACAACCATCTGGATATGCACGAGTCAACTTAGACCACTATCCACAACACAGCACAAAGGAAGGTGGGTCAGTCCTAAGTTGTATCTGAGGCTATTTAATTCCCAAAAACAACAAAAAGACATGGTTGGAATGCTAAGGGTTCTGAAGACACATTATATCAAAGTCCTAGAGTTTTCTATTCTGCAACAGGATGGCAGTATACCATCCACCAACCTCGCTGAAACTGTAGCTCCCTGAGGGACAGAGGGGAGGCAGCATGTGCCAGGCATGTCTAACCACACTCTCCCTCAGATTCTAATGGGGACAGCCCAGGATGCTGAATCCCAGAGCTTTGGGAAGAGCATTCCCTCTAGCCTAAGTCCCTCAGCCACCATGCCAGGAAGTAATCCTGTGGAGATATAGCCTGGCAGTAGCCACAGCCAGAAAGGAAAGTTCTTGCCTTCCAATTCCTCCCTCACCACCATGAAGTTCAACTTTAGATACTGACACAATCTTTTCAGTGAAATTAACATTTGCTCAGCTGATGTGGAGCTGAAAACCTTCCATTAGAGCAGGAGCAGGGACGGTCTTACTTTGCTATTTGCATCCCCAGCATTTAGACATAGTAAGCAACTAATAGTTTTATTTATTCATACACTCATTCAACAATGAAATTAACACAGATTAAGTACCAAAAGTAAGTGTAGCTATGGCATTCTCCATTCCATGTTTATACTAAGTGTACAAAGTACTAACTATAAATGCTGATACACTTATATTAACTAAACCTCTGCAAAATTCAGGGATCTCACTCCTTCCCATTAAAGCTCTACTTAAACAGACAAGCCAAGTAGGAAAAAGTACAGCTTACCCTGGTCCAGACTTATTTCAGTTTTTGTGTAGAATCATCTTTTGGATTTGTACTAGGTCCTTAAAGCTTGGATATCCCAGTTGCATATGATCAGTTGTTAAATATTCACATTTGTTGTTCAGTCACTTATATGTGACTCTCCATTGGCTCCATTTGGGCTTTTCTTGGTAGATACTGGAGTGGTTTGCCATTTTCTCTTCCAGCTCATTTTACAGATGAGGATATTGAGGCAAACAGGGTCAAATGACTTGCCCAGGGTCAAGCTTAGGACTTGCCTAAGGGTCACAGCTAGGAAGTGTCAGAGGCTGTAGGCTGTATTTGAACTCAGGAAGATGAGTTCCTGACTCCAGGTCCAGCCCTATATCCTAGTTGCCCATGACCCACCTGTGGTATAGCAGAAACAAAATAAGTGTAAGACAGGTCTAAACACACAAGGAGTGTGAGTCAAGATGATTGGCAATGGCCTGGGATTCACTGGATGACCTTGGCATCTTTGACTTCTGACCAAACTCTGAGCACTCCGCAGCACCTACACTTTAGCCACCTTCATGACCTTTAGGAGAACTTGTTCTCGTTCTCGTTGTCCCCATTCCACCAAGTGAAGCATTCACTTGCCTGGGGTAGACATGGTCATAACTCATCGGTAGGTATAAGGCCAGTCGGTCACCTTTAACCTGGGTTAGCCCGTCTGCCAAGATGGTTTTATTGGAGTGTGGCCACTACACATGGTACAGCTTCTTGGTGCCACAGGTGAGAGATAATGGGTATAAGAGAAAGGAGTTCAAAGAAGAGACACTGCTGTGGCCTGAAGTGGTTAGAGAAGCCAGGGCTTGGGCTGAGTCTTTTAGGATAAGCTAGGGTTTTAAGGAAAGGCATAAACAAACACACGAAGGTGAAGACCATCATGTGTAGAGATGACAGCGAGGTTGTCTGGTTTGAGGGATTTGCGTAGGGAAGTAGTAGGAAATAAGATGCTATGAGGTAGGGTGGGGGTAGATTACGGAGGGCTTGAAAGTTAGACAGAAATGTTTGGATTTGGTATGGAAGGTAACTGGTAATTATTTCAAGTTCTTCAGCAGAAGAGTAGCATGAAAGTAGTGTTTGGGGGATATTAGTCTCAAAGTGGTGAAAAGGAAGGATTGTAAAGAAGAAAATCAAGGAAGAGAAACCAGTCAATACAATAATGAAACAACCAAAAGGGTAAAAGTCATCAGGGTCTGGACTGGGGTAGTAGGCACAGAGAGGGGAAAAAAGAGCCCAAGACATAAAGACATATTATGAAAGAAGAAACAGTATAGGATGATGATGAACCAACTACATACAAAAGATGATTAAAAAGCACTCAAGGTTTCAAGCCTGTAAGAGCGGTGCCCAGCAGCAGTATCACGGCCAGGAGACGTACCCTAGGCACAGCTGCTACTAACTGAAAACGCTGAGAGAAGACAGCAGTTAGGAAGGGGAAACATTTAGGGCTGTTACTGAAATGATGATGAACTCAAAGGAGTCTGGGGTGACAGACAACAAATCAGATTTCTTCCCTATTCTGGCTAGCTGCCTACACAGGGTCATTGCCAGTCATCTTGACTTAGGTCTTGCCGCTGGACTCCGATGATTCCAGAGAAGACAGTGAAGCTGATAACTCTGTGTAGCTCTGTTAAGACGTCACCCTGATGTCATCCGCGCTCTTTGAGAAAGAAAGATGAACAACAACAGTTACCCACAACAACAAAACTGAAGAGGACCTCTGGTTCTTGGAGCAGTCATCATCAGCACGAATCCCTTCTGTTTTGGAAACAGGAACTCCTCAACTTTATTAAGAAACACTCATAGCACGTGGGACACTAGACATCTTTACATCCTTCCACTCTAGGACTAAATTACTAAATGGGAAATACATCAATAATTTGTCAGCAACATCACAAAGACTTTTTCAGTTAAAAATTATGGAAGGACTCTAGAAAGAATGCAATTCGGGGACTAGAATCTAAGCCAGGACACCTGCTTTAATAGCTTTCCTTTAACGTAATATATAATGAAATTTAATGATGAGTTTTAATGTATTTTTGCTTAATGGGGAGATCCTTCCCATTTATTAATAGGTCCACGTGACCTGCTTGAGTCACATGAGTCTGTGGTAGGAAGAGCTTGCCAAAGGGGTGGGAGAACAGGAAGGGGTGGAGCAGAGCTAAGAGGAAGTTAGTGAGAATAGTTAGAGCTAAAGGAGAGAGAGGAAGCACGCAGTGGGCTGTGAGTGTTGTTTGTGGGAAGGCCTTGGCAGGAGGAAAGCAGTGTCCTCTGCAGTGTTATTGTGTATAGATTTTTTTGTTGCTAAGATGGATTTGGCTTTTGGATTCAGTTTTCTGGTGTTTTAATAAATGTTTTGGTTCTATCTTCCATATGAAGAGTCTGTTATATCTTGCAATTCAAACCTGGGAATATGCCTGCATATTCATAGCAGCTGCTGTGTGTATCTCATTGGAAAAATAACATGTGGTCAGGACTTTCAGCTCTGTGTCAACCTAGAGATTTAAGCTAAAATCTACTTTAAAAAAATTCTGACCCTAAAATGCCACATTAAAGCGGACATTTCCATATACAGTGTAGAACAGGACCATACATGAAACTGCAGATCTGTATTATGTAGAGCTTGCTTTTCTTTTAGTTATATAATAGGTATATAATTTAGGTATATAATAACTCCAACCTGCAGCTTTCAAAGCAGTCCTGACTGTGCTTCTTCTGACCTTCATTCTCTTCTCTGTATTTAAATATTCCTCAATGACCTCCCCACTTTTTGCTATCCTACTCTGCTCATGACCATCCCCATGCTTCCATTGTTTTAAAAAAAAAAAAGCAAAACAGATCCCTACATTGGCTGTGTCCAGAAATATATGACTGACTCTTTGTGTGTCTTGAATTTAAGACTTCTCTGCTACAAGGTGGGCAGTGTACACTATTCTCTATAATTGGCCACTGCACTGATGAGAGCTCTTTCTCAAGTTTTTCCAAGTTGTTTTTCTTTACAGTTTGTTTCAGCAGTTATTTATTCTTCTACTGTCTGATACTACCATCCCCTCCCCCTAAGATTCTACACCCAGAAAATTACTCTTCTGCTGGTCAGAAGTACAAGATGATCTCTCAGTGAAGTTGTCTAAAAAGGCAAATTTTCAAGAATTGGAGGCATTCAAATCTTCGTGACACTTCATTAGAGTAGGATGGGTATTAACATAGGTGTTCTGGCCAAACCCCAACTCCTGTCACATATATTCCATTCATCTAATTCCCCCTCACATCCATCTCTCAAATAATGAAGTCCATCCCATCTCCCATCCCTCTCCCCTTCCCCTCCTCCCCAATAGTGCAACTGATAAAGAATAGCAGCTTAGACTCTTCTACCCAGGAGAAATACTTGAGTCACACCTTCTAGGGAGGAGGCTTAATCCCAAAGAAAAAGTGACACACTTCCTGGAATGATGTCTTAAAGGGCATCAGAATAAGCAATGGTCCTGAGGTTTAAAAAGTAATCACAATTATAAAAATCCCACTGTAACACAAGATAGTTTTTCCTAATGAAAGGAAATCTAACTGAGAATCATTTAAATAGGCCCTTATTGAGTAAAACCTTTTCATCAAAAGAGTAAAATTCTTCAATAGTCATTTCCAAGTTAAAAGGTTTTATTTCTTCCAAAATGACTGTGCAAAAAAACAAAAAGAAAAGAAAAAAAGGTTTTAAAGGCACCACTAATTCCCTGAATATCTGTTCTTGAAATAAAATACCTGCTGAACTTAAATATAACTAAAGAGTTGGGATTGTTCACCCTGGATCCTTACAAGAGACTAGAGCAGGAAGAAGATGGTGAAGGAAAAATTGCTGACCCTCCCATCTTGGCACAAAGAAGGTGGAGCTGTCAAAATCAGAACATAGGGACACACAGACTTCATCAACTTAGCCACCTACACTATTAAAAACAAGTATCCTCTATTATATAGTGGAGAACAAAAGGAGGAAGTTAAAGAGAAACCTGCCAGGAGCGAAAGATAATTACATACTCATGAGGCCAATTCAGATAAAAAGCCTGGGAAGAGAAATTCAAGTAACTTTCAAGTGCCTCAGGATCGACAGCTTTAGTCTTCTTTGCACTTTGGAACAGGTCCCAAACCCACAGCTTCCCTAATTTTCCCCCAACCAGATGAACTAAATTTGCTTCAATCTTCCAGAGCAGCCCTCCATGACTATTTTACTATTACACCATTGTTACTTACTTTAAACACATTTTCCATGTCTTTAGAAAGGCAGCCAGGGCCAAGTCTAAATTAAAAGCTAGTAAAAATGTTCCTCAGACACCTGGTGTTTCAATTCATTAAAAGGAACAAGAGTTTTAGAACCAGGACCTTCGAGAGAGGGATTAGCTAGGTCCCATTCCCCTTTCCTCCTCTCCCCCCCCTTCCATTTTGGTTAAGAAAACTGAAACTAAGAAAGGAGAAATGTGTTTTCCTATGTCTTCTCCAGTCTAAATAGAAGCAGAATCAACCCAATGATGAAACTCAGCTCTTGACTTCATATGCTCCTTCTACTCCATTATACACCTCTCAGTTCATTCTTCTGCTAATATCCATGACAAATATTGTTGAAGATACAATGGGTTTTCCCACATACCTCTGAATCAGCTACTGCAGGAAGGAATCTCCTTTACAATATGCCTAACAAGACAACTGGTCATCTTAAATTTGGTTGAATACTTCATATGACAAGGAATTTGCTATCTCTGTCCATGACAATATATTTGATTTTGGGCCAGTCCCAATTATTAGGACACACTTCCTTGAATTGAGCCAAAACTGCCTCCTAGCAGAGGGGTTCCCAACCCTTTCTTGTCCCCATAGTCCATGGCTTTCAGTAAATCTTCCCATGCATGTGCACATAAGAAATAAAACAATATTTCATAAAGAAAACTTTATTTGGGACACATTTTTTGTTCATTGAGTTTTCACTAACATATTACTTTGGGACTATTTCTCCGACTTACTAATGGGTTTCCCCACTTTAAGCCTCTATCCTCTAATCCGTCCTCCCCACAGTCACCAAAATGATTTTTTAATAGTAGACGCATAACTCTACTGCACAAATTCCAGTGGCCTCCATCTGAAACTCTTAAGATCGAACATCAGTTCCTCTGCCTGGCATTTAAGGCTCTACACAACCTGGGCCCTTCCTATATTTCCAATAGTTATACACAGTACTTCCTTCCATGGACTGACCCTACATGCCACATTTCACACAAGATGCTTCATCTCCCTTCTTGGTACCTTGGCAGTGACTGCTCCCCACGCCTCAAATGATGTCCTTCTTCACCTCTAGCCTTTGGTGAGACTTCCTTAAAGTCACAGATCAAGTCCCGTCTTCCACAGGAGGACCTTTCAGCCTCACTGCTTGTGTCTTCCTCTGTCAGGTTCTCTTCCATCTACTCTGTATGTCTCTTCTACAGCTACTTACATACATGTCATCTCCCTCATTTGAATAAAAGACAGTTCCTGCCTTTAAGGAACCCACATTCTTAGAGGAAGACAAAACATAAAAATAGCTAGCATAACAGGGCAGGAAGCTAAGCCCTCCATCATGAGCTTCTGTCAATTTGCACAAACTGCCCCCATGCCCAGGATTCACTCTTTTCAAATCTGTGTCTACCCCGATATCCCTAAATGTTAATAATGTCTCTCCTCATACAGTCTTGCATTATACTGATTTATGGATACTTTAAGCCCTTCAGAAGTTCAGTGTGGTAAAGGGCAAAATAATAAAAAGGGAGATGCAGAACCTGAGAGGTCAAATCCCATTCTACTAAAAAGTACCCACTGGTCTTGAGGTAAGCCACTTACCTTTCCTAGGGCCTGGTTTTCTCAGCCATAAACTGGAGGAGCTCAACTAGAGGAACTGATATTCTCAATTAAGTTATAAAGACATGGAGTTAAGCGAGAGGGGAGGAATCACAGGAAAAAGTGGAAAGGTCAGCTATCAGGAAGGAAAGAACAGGTCCTATCCTACAGCAAGTCCACATCCCCCTTCTGTTCCCAGCATCTTCAAGTTCCCTCACATCAAATATGCACCAGTATACAACAGATCAATGCACAGGGAAGAATTCAAAAGATATGAACAAATAATGCTTAGAATTTAAATTATTAATAATCATGTGAAAGAAATGCTCCAAATTACTAATCAGAGAAATACAAATCACAAACAATACTGAAGTTTCACCTCAGACTCAGCAAATTGGCAAAGATGATAAAAAATACTGGAGGTATTGTAGAAAGAAAAGCACATTAATGCATTTGTAGAAGAGTGGTGCATTGTGCTAACCACTTGGGAAAGCAATTTGGATTATACAAAGTACTTAAAGTGCCCACACCCTTAGACCCAAATATTCCATTGCTGAGGATAAACCTGCCCCCAAGAGGTCAATGATAGAAAGAAAAGCTTCATATTCAACAAAAGATTTACAGCATCACTTCTTATAGCAGCAAAGAACAAAGCAGATGCCCATCAATCGGAGAATGGTTAATTGAGGCATGGGGCGAATGTAATCAAAGGAGATAAAAGAAGCAAAGCACTTTGCAAATCTTCAAGCTCAGTGCAAACATTAGGTATTATCACTATTATTAATGGAATACTACTGTTCCATAAAGAACAATATGAATGATGCAAAGACACACATCAAGCCTTATAAAAATTAATGCAATGTGAAATAAGCAAAACCAGAAAAACAAATTTACAAATGAAAAGAACAATAAAACAATCAAAACTGAATGATGGGATATTATCAGGATTAGACAAGGCCCCAAAAAATAGATATGGGAAAGCACCTCTCCCTGTGCTTTGCTAAACATTTTCCCCCTCTTTCTTACTCTCTGTTACAGGATACAGCTCTCTGGGGAAGAGAGATAGGTTTGGAATGTGAGTGGTGTGGAAAAAAAGTTTATTTGAAAAAGTTATAGCACCAGACTACTCTCCTGTTTTATTTTATTTACTTCTGAACTTAAACAGTTCCTAAAGGACCATTTCCATACACACAACAGAACACAAAAAGGAGACAACTTTTTTAGAGTCTACAAAAAAATCTCTGCCAGTTTCTTTCCTAGTTCTTTCCTTCCCCACCCCCAAACCCCCACAGGATCAGGAAGTTTGTGACTATTCCCTCCCCACTTAACACACTTCCCTGTCTCCATCCCCACGTGCTTCTCTTTTGAATCTGATGTATTTGTATACCAAGCTATGTGTGTATTTATGTGTAAGACTCAGCCTTCCCTTGTACATTTCAGACTGTAGGTCTGAAGCTGAAGGTCATCTGAGGCCCACCCCTCCATCTCTTCCTCCAAGTCTGTATCTCTAGCATCCCAACAATAAGAAATAGCAAGCTCCACCCTGCTCCCCCTTCCTCCTTTCTACCCTTACACATTCCAGCTTTTATCTTCCTTTCCCTTCTCTTTCCTCTTTTCAAATAATCACAACAGAAGCAATCCAGGCCCTTTACCCTATTTTTCTTATTTGATTCCCTGAATGCCCTTTGAAGTCATTAGGATTCTGAAAGAACACTTGTTTCAAGAAATCTCCTATTATAATATCACTACATCATTATCCAGCTCCTTCCAATTAGCAAATAAACTTACCTAAGTTTCTGTGGACTCCTGTATTTCAAAATTTCTACTCAGCTTCTGTCTTTTCATTCAAACGTGCATGAAAGTTTCTGCTCCCTTAAAGGTCAATTTCCTGCTCTGTGAGATTTCACTCAAGTTTTGCAGGTTAAGTTATTTTTGGTTTTAATGCTGTATCTTTTGCCCTTTGGAATATATTCTAGGTTCTCCTTTCACTTCTGATAGAAGCTGCCAGGTCGTATTTCCTTGGTACCTCAATTGCTTTCTTATCATTGCCTGCATTTTTTCTTTGATGTGGATGCTCTGGATTTTGGCCTTAACATTCTTGGTATCTCCTTTTTTTTTAGGAGGTGAATGGTGGTTTCTTTCCATCTTTACCTCTAGCAAAACTGGGCAGTTTGACAATTTCTAGAAATATAATGTTCAGGAGTTTTTTTTCCTTGCCAGGATGAGTCTGTGATTATTATTGGGGGGGAGGGGGAGAAAAATTATCCTAATTTAATCTTTTAAAAGTGTTCTCTCTCTCTCTCTCTCTCTCTCTCTCTCTCTCACTTCCTCTTCTCATAAATGAATGATAAACAAGCAAGAAACCTCACAACAAACATGCATAGCCAAGTAAAATAAATTTGGCTGTGCCCAAAGATACATGTCCCATTTTAAGTTCATCACCTCTTTCAGCGCACTTCATCCTCAGTCCTATGCAGTCCCGCCTTGTCACTGCACTGATCACACTTCTACAGTCTTTCAGTGTTTTTTCTTTATCATGTTGTCAATATATAAATTGCTCTGGTTCTGTTCCATTCACTGTACATCAGTTCACAACAGTCTTCCCACTTTGCTCTCAACAGCCAATTTTTTTCATTTCTTACAGTGCAATTGCAGGCCTTGTAGGTGTCCCGTCTGGTTATGTTGACTCACCCTCTCGAGTTCCTCATCCCCTCGCTCCCCTGTAGTTCTGCTAAGAAGATGTCATTATAGTTTCTCAATGGGTGCTAGCTTCTGAATTTTGTGGAGTCAGTGACAGTTAGACATCAATTATCCATCAGCAGTAAGTCGGTCTCTACTCTTTTAAAAAAATCTTGACTTGAGACTGTTATCTCTTCTAATGATTCTATGCCTTTCCCCTTTCCTTTCTTCCATTACCAAACCCTTCCAACAATTGGTCTACATCAGCTATCTCTATTTCCTGATTCCCTAACCAGTGGAAAGAGAACTGGCTCCAGAGTCAAAGGACTCAGGTTCAAATCTCATCTCTGGCTTATTCCCATGTGGTCATTGGTGCCTCTCAGGGCCTCAGTTTCTTCATATATGTGGTCTTAGGCAAGCCATTTAACTTTGGGAAGCTTCAGTTAACTTATCTATAAAATGCAAACAATGATATCTGTACTACCTAGCCCAGAAATTTGTTGTGAGGTAAGTCCTAAATCCAGGTGGGCCATCACTACAGGTTACTGTCTGTGTCGTGTCACTCATCATCACTCATCACAGTCTGGATAAGAATCAGTGGGTCTGCTTCTTTACTCATTCATTCATACAGGAGTAAAGAAAATAGAGTTTAATTACTTTAAAATGTAAACAGCTTTCTATGTGTATATAAGTTCTTAATATTTAAAGTTCACAGGATCTGGAGCTGAATTCATTCTCTGCTATAAGGTTTAGAGTTCATTCAGTCCAACTCCTCTTTTTACAGAGAAACTAATTCACAATAAATCATTTAGAGAAAAGGTACAAGAGAACAGCATTGATTTAGACATGATCTGTTTTCCTTAAAAGCTGAGGCAGGTCTGACCCAGTGGAAAGAGAGGAATCTGGAGTTAGAGAACTGGCACCCAAGGCTCCCCTCCACCACCTACTCTCTATGGGGAACTCAAGACAATCACTTCACTTTTCTGGGCCTTCCTAAAAGGAAGGGGTCCTCTCCAGTTCTAACATTTTCTTTGTCTTACGAACTCTTTAGACGTTCCATTTGACAGGCTGACTTACAATCATCCCAACAGCTCTGAATCAGACTGGATGTGAAGTTCCACCAGGAAGCGTTTATCCCCAGGCTCTGACCTTTACTCAGTTTCCCCTCAGAGAGGCCAGGAATTCATTGTGTCATCAGGTCTTTGGGGCTCTGAGCAGAAAAGACATCACTTCTAGAAGCAGCAAGCCAGGTGACTGCTTACTAACAGCAAACACGGCTATCAGAGGCTCTGCCTGTCAAACAGTATTTCCTTTCTACTCTGATCTGAAACCAGAAAACCACAGTGGTCAAGTGGGTGAAACTGTGACTTGCATCATCTTGTGCATCCTGGGCCAAGCTAAGTACCGACGTGAAGCTAACTTTGGCCTACAGATGTTATTCTCATAATGCACTCTTCCCAGTCTGCTTGATGCAAACACCAAGGGCCTTGCTCTTCAGAAAAGACTGGATTTATTCCCTGGATGATGTCCAACATATCAGCATTTTAATGTTTGCTGATAGTAACTCTGGCTAATGAGCTTCATGGGAGAGGAGAGAACTAAAATCCTGTGAACAATTTTTTTAATTATGCAAATAAAAAGAGTAAGAAAATATGGAGGAAGAAGACTAGAACTTATCCACCTCTCCACCTGTCTATGTCAGGGGGAAAACACATGCTGTTTGATGGCAGAACCCCTCTCTTACATCGTCACCCTTTGAGTCACTTCATTCCATGGCAAGGCTGTGCTCTTCCCATGCACAAAGCATTCCTGTCACTTTTCTGAAAAAATTACAGCCTGTTAACATCCCACAATAATGAATTTTTAGTTACTGTCCAGAGCACATTATCTTGAAACAGAGGGGAGAAGAAAAATAAACACACTTGTACTTTAAAAATCAGCCTCAAAGGGGCAGCTAGGTGGTGCAGTGAATAGAGCACTGGCCCTGGAGTGAGGAGCACCTGAGTTCAAATCCTGCCTCAGACACTTAACACTAAAACTAGTGGTGTGATCTTGGGCAACTCATTTAACCCCAATTGCTCTCCAAACAACAACAACAACAACAACAACAACAAAAAAGCAGCCTCAAAAGTAAAGGATTGGGGAAAAACACCAAACAGCAACTTGTGTGGAGAAAGCTGTTTAGTGGGCCACAAGTTCAGTAAGTTAAAAAAGGGCAACAAAGTCCCTGCCTCCCCCACCACAAAGTATTTCTATAGCCCCTAGACAGCCAGGGGACGCAGCTAGGTCACAAAGGGCAGAGGACTTGGAAGATGTTGAAGCTGAGGTATCTGGCCCAGTGCACGGAGCTGGGCCTGGAGCCAGGAATCCAGCCTGGGACACTGACAAGCTGCCATCATTCTGTGTACCCCAGTTTCCTCGACTGTAAAAGGAAGACAGTGACAGCACCTACCTCCAGAGGCTCTTGTGAGGATCAAATGGAAACCTCTGCAAAGCCCCTAGGAGGGTGCCTGGCACACAGCGGGTGCTACATAAGTACGTGCTCCCTTCCCTGCTCCTCCCACCTAACTTGGAGCTGTGCGTATGGTTTCATTAAGGATCAAAGCCTGTGAGGGGACACACAGCAAGCCACATTCTGACCCCGTAAAGAAGCCAGTATGTTCTTCTTCCTTCTAGCCCAAGATAACCCATGCTCTCTGTAGATGACAACAATTAGTCAGCTCTGGGCACATCGTTTATCATGAATGCTGCCATTGTGTTAGCCTGTATTACATTTATTAGCACTAGTAAAATGCACAGTAACAAAAAGAAACAATGTATTAACAATCCCAACCCATAATCCCTGGCAAGAACCTCAGTCGTGTTAGCAAAACGTTTTTGCCCAAGCGACTAAACAACTAACAAAACAGAGTGATGAGTCTGATCTCCTCGCTCCCTCTTTTGATGAAATAAGCAAAGGCCAGGCAATCAGTCATTCACTGCAACAAGCATTTCCAAGTGACTGCTCTGCTAGATGCAGCACTTTTCATCCTGATAATCCCACAGGCATCAAAAATTCAAAAGAACCCATAATCCTTCCCCCAACCCAACTCTCCTGCTCAGTTTCCAGATTTCAGCTGAGGGTCCCCCATCCCTTGTCACTCAGGTCTGCAGCCTCCAAGTCACAGCTCTATCACTTGTACTCAGCTCACAGTCAATGAGCTGCTAAGTCTTAGTGACCCATCCCCCCTTTCAGACTTGCCTCCTTCTCCATCCTCACGAGGCCACCACCCTAGGGGAGGCCCCCCCGCTCCCTTTCCCCAGAGGATCATGAGAGCCTGGTCTCTCCCTCTCCAGACCACCTTCCACAAAGCCGCCAAATCAATATTCTGAAAGCACAGGCCAAAGCAGGTCAGCTCCCCGCTCAAAAAGCTTCAGTGGCTGCCTCTCGCTTCTAGGATAAAACACAAACTCCTGTTTGGCATTTCAAGCCCTTCACAACTTGGTTCTAGCCTGTCTTTCCAGGCTTATTTACTCAGTACACTCCATTATTCTGCACTCCAGCCAGACTGGCCCACTTGCTCTTCCCCATTCACTGTTCCATCTCCCATCTCCAGTCCTTTGCCCAGGCTGATCCCTATGATCTCTGAAATTCAGAGAGAGCTGGGTAGCAATGGTGGATGGAACAAGGGGCCTGGAGTCAGGAAGACCCCATTCCAATCTAGACTCAGAGACACTTACTAGCTGTGTGGCCCTGGGCAAATTGTTTAACCCGCTTGCCTCAGTTTCCTCAGCTGTAAAATGCAAATAATAAGAGCACCTATCTTCCAAGATCACTGTGAGGATCAAATGAGAAAACAGGTCTACAGTGCTGAGCACAGAGCCTGGCACACAGCAGGTGCTTAATAAATGTGCATTTCCTTGCTTCCTGAATACTCCAGCCCTGCTTCTAGATTTAAGTTACTCCGCTACATCAAGGATGTGATCTCACCAATGGAGGCTCTCCCTCAGCTAAAACAGATGAGCCAGACTTGTGAGACACGCACTGAGTGGGGCAGGCCTAGAGCCAGGGCGCTCCCGGCTCTGACACAAGGATTCCCAGGACTGGCCACAGCCAGAGAAGCCCGGCAGCGTCTGCAGCACCCAGAGAAACCTTTATTCTATGATCTGGCAGCGGAGTCAGACTTTAATGAAGGAACTGATAAGGGATACAAGAAAGAACAGGCCAAATTCTGCCAGGAGAACTACTCCAGGTACATAAGTAGCCATTAGAGAAAGTAACTCCTGCTCAAGGCAACCAGGGAAGAGCAGAAAGACCAATGGATTCAGTTGGAAGACCTGGAGGAGAGTCCCGGCTCTGCCACTTATGATCTACGGGACGGTGAGCCAATCAATGAGCCTCTCTGAGCCTCAGTTCTCTCCTCTACCAACGGAGATCTCTGTGATAACGCCTCTGAGGGCGGCTGGAGGGGCTGCACCTCCTCATGTGCGACCTGAGAACAGTAATGTTGGTACAAGATATCAGCCAGGGCCGTGATGATGATGGGACGGAAACATGGAGGATTAATGCCTTCGTCTATAAAATAAAGATGAAGAGGAGCCCAAAGAGGGTTAGGGCTGCCTGAAGCCCTAAAATACCAACATACCGGGTCCTGCGGAAAGAATTCCACTCAAGTCTTCTCAGCCAAAGAAAAGGTAAAGTTTATTGAAAGTTCAAGTTCGCCAAGTGGGGTGCTAGGCCATTTAAAGGCTCTAAGGCCCTTTAAATCCTAAGATCCTAACTATATGTAACCACAGATGTCAGTCATTTCTATTTTCCTTTGAGGATGCCCTGATTACTTGGAAAGAATAAATGAATGTGCCACAAAATCCCTTCCTAAACAAATCACCTTATAGGAATAAGTTATTTTGAAGGATTTGGTCCATCCTATAGTTTTCACATAAAGGCTTTCAAATAAATAGTTTACTATTTCATATACACCAAGGAAGGAAAGTTACTCAGCTAAATCCAGGAAATCAGGGAGCCAGAACTGAACAGCAAAGGAGTGACGGACTCACCGGTACAGAATTCTTTGCTGGTATTCTGGGGCACCACGATCCGCCGATAGACAATGGGTTCAGATTCTAGTATGTTTTCATCGTGACGGTATCGAGCGGGTCTTTCATTGGGGGTGCCCCGGGAGCGGGTGCCGCTCCTCCTCTCGTAAGTGTCTATCTCTTCAAATACAGCTGCTTTGTCAAAAAGGGCCAGGTTCCCTTCAAAGTCGAAATCTGTGTCTGGGATCTCTTCAATGTCATCTCCAAAACATTCATCATCTTTATTCTTCATCTGGCCATTCTTTATCCCGCTTTTCTTTGGAGTTGCTTGATTTGGATGTCGACTACTAGATGACCCTAGAGGAAAAACAAAAACCATCAAATCCATGTGGCTAATTGCTTAAATAGTCTTCTAGCCTATCCCTTCAACTCCAGCATCCTCTGTACAAACAGAATCTAAGAAACAACTAACCAGGAATAGTTGCTACAGACAGTTTCCATGCTACATAAAATTCACCTTATGCAAATTTGACTTTATTTAAGGAATTCTGAAAGAAATCCATATTCCAAAAAAAGCCTATGTTAACTTCACTGTACAGTACTGTGCCTTCGCTTTTCACTCCGGCTCCTTGGCTCAGAAGTTCATGGCCTCTCACCCCAACCCCCACCTTTGCAAAAAAAATAAAAATAAAATAAAAAAAACCTTCCAAAGAAGAAGGGACACAGGAGAGATCGCAATAGCTGTTGCCTCCCCTCAAACTTGGCTGGAGACCTCCTTCGACGACAGATCTTAGCCCTGATCTCCCAACTGTGCCCAGGCTTGGGTACTGTACATCTGTACCCCCCACCCCCACCTTATCACTTGTCCACTCCTGTCTGTGTTCAGCCCCCACGTGTCTACCTCCCATGTGTTCTTCCTCTCAGTTCTGGGCAAGCTCCCCTGGAGCTGACCCTGGTCCCAGCCCTACTCCTGAGTATTCCTCCTCCTGCTCTTGCTTCTCTGTCCATGCCCCTGGAACCCTAGGACTTCCTTCCTGCCTCCCTCCCCTATGTCTGTGGGCAAATTTGCATCACATAAAAATCATTTTATGTAGAGGTCTGCAGAATGGTTCACTTATATAAAGCAAGAACTATCTGTATAGCCAAGTGTTATGTCACCTTTCCAACAGGGTCTTTACTTAGTTTTTACAGTGGTTCTCAACCTTCCTAATGTGGTGACCCTTTAATACAGTTCCTCATGTTGTGGTGATCCCAACCATACAATTGTTTTCGCTGCTACTTCATGGCTGTCATTTTGCTCCTGTTATGCATCGTAATGTAAACATCTGATATGTAGGAGGTATTTAAATGGAACACGACCCGCAGGCTGAGAACCGCTGACTTAGTAGAGTAGATCTAGAACTTTTCCTTAAACGTCCAAAGAGAATTTGTACAAAGCAGATGTAGCTCTTAGTAAAAGAGGCCAGAGCGACAGCAACTGCGTCACAAAATGTGAACTAAGAGTGATCTTCTGGGGTGGCTAGGTGGTGCAGTACATAAAGCACTAGCCCTGGAGAGGATGTCAGTTCAAATCTAGCCTCAGACACTTTACACTTACTAGCTGTGTGAGTCACTTAAACCCAACTGCCCTGCCCCACCCCCTCCACCCCCAAATAAAAAAAAGAATAACTTTTCATTGTCATTGCTCCTAGTTCTACCCTCTGGAGTCAAGCAGTGTAACTGTGCACTGACTGTCCTTCAAAAATTTCAAGGCAACTACCCCACCCTACTCTTCCTCCTAAGGGCTAAAAACATCCTCTGTGTCTCCAACTGATGAACACAGGGCATGCTCTGAAGGCCCCTCAGGATGCTTCCCCAGGATGGCTTCTGGTTTATGCACATCCACCCACATATTTGGAGCCCAGGACAGTGCAAGCCCCCCCCCCCCACTCCCCAGGGCTCTGGCCTCCCTCAGCCTCTTCTACTGAAGCTGCAGAGCAAGGGAGCTTCATGCTGCCATATCACACAGAGGAATCACTTATGCACCCTACTCCTGCTCAGAAAGCAGGGCTCCCCAGCCACACCTTCCCTGTCTGGTCCTTGGAAAGCTGACTTTGAACCCCAGCATCAGACTACACATTATCTTTATATGTTCATTCAACAAGCATTTATTAAGTGCTGACTAAATGCCAGATCCTCTGCTAAGCACTGGGGATACAAGGTCAAGACAAAATAATTCCTGCCCTCAAGAAGCTGACATTCTGTTGGGGGGAAACCCCAAGTATGGAGATACAGGAAATTATATACAAAATATATGCAAAGTAGATATAAATCATTCCCAGGGATCCTAAAAAGGGAGGGTTGGGGGACAAAGGGGAGAACTTGGTTTGGCTTCTTGTAGGAGGCACTTGAGCTGAGCTTTGAAGGAATCCAGGCATTTTTATGAGGCTGAGGTGAGGAAGGGAGACAGGGATCAGCATGGGCAAAGGACTGGAGATGGGAGCTGGAACAGTGAACGGGGAAGAGCAAGTGGGCCAGTCTGGCTGGAATGCAGAAAAATGGAACGTACTGAGTAAATAAGCCTAGAAAGACAGGCTAGAACCAAATTGTGAAGGGCTTTAAATACCAAACAGGAATTTGTGTTTTTATCCTAGAAGCGAGAGACATCCACTGAAGCTTTTTGAGCAGGGAGTTGACCTGCTTTGGCCTGTGCTTTCAGAATATTGATATGGCAGCTTTGTGGAAGGTGGTCTGGAGAGGGAGACCAGGCTCTTGTGGTCCTCCGGGGGAGAGCAGAGGAGGGTGGAAGAACTCAAGGACTACTCTGAGGTATCTGAAGAGGTAACAGTAATTGCATCTAGATGGTCTCTTTTCAACAGAATCAAAGATTTTATAGGATGACTCTATCACAAAGAAAAGTCAAGGGTTAGTTCTGTTCCAAATAAGAACAGCAGGGGACCACCTGTCCAAGGTACTTAAAACTCTGGGTCTTGAACTCACCCTGATTGTCCTGTGACCCATCTGGGGTAGACACTCTGCTTTGGGTTTCCTTTTTCTGCTTTGTTTTCCTGATTATGTTTTACCATCTAGCTATGGCAACATAAAAGCATCAAAGCTCAAGGTATACATTAAAAAGGAACCAGGGAGGAGCTCTCGTTCAATACGTGATCCAAAAGCTGGAAGGGCTTTTATGGGTCATTGGCTTCAATACTCTTCCTTTCCAAGTTCTTCATATGTGGAGGGGAAGAAGATCTGAACTAACAGGAAAATAAACTAAGTGACAACAAATTGTGCAATCCCAATGAGTCTGCATGGCCCAGATTTCTGATGTGCCTAGTATTAAATGCTAGATGCTTAAGCTTCAACAGATTTAGTGGCAGTTTCCTGACCCTAAATTAAAGAAGAATTTCAAGACTTCTGGCTGTCAAGATGGCAGCTTCCTACTGGATGATTAATTATCCTTTACAGCTTCTTGAGAATTTAAGTGTTTTGCTCTTTGTACTTCCAATGAAAGGATTCCAAATGTTTACAGTATGCCTATGATATCTGCACTTTGGAAATTCACTCAGAGCTTATGCAGGATACTACAAAGGTCTCTGTAGTTGGAACTAAAGGATCTGAGTTCAGATTTCACTCCTGCGATTTACTACCTGTTTGACCCTGGGCAATTCCCCAAAGGTAAGCCTCAGTTTCCTCACATGTAAAATAATAAAGTTGGAACAGATAACTGCTAAGGTTCTTGTAAGCTTAATGCATAATATGTCTCACCACATGCATAGATGGTGGTCACAAAAAAAATGGTTTAAAAATTATCCTAATCATTACCTATATAAATGCTTGGCATACATCAAAAATTGTAAAATATAATCACGCATAATGTTCAAAACTAATATCCAACATTCCAACACCCTGCAGGTACAAATGGAGCCATAGGTCATCTGTTCCTGAATTCACACACTTGGTGAATGACTGACAGAGCACCACAGGTGAGCTGCCTCATTTGGAGGCAGAAGTTCTGGCTTCCAAGCATAGCCTGGCTATTGTCATCCAGTGACTCTGGACAAGTCTCCTCTCCTCTCTGGGTCTCAGTTTCTTCTCTGTAAAATGAAGCAGCTGGACTAGGTGATGGCTGAGATCCATAAGAACCTAAGTGTCTACTTCTTTCTGCCAAAACTCCTTCCTGCAGCCCAGAAGATCTACTACCCATATCCCATGACTACAAAGGTAAGGGAGGAAGAAGAGAAAAGGCCAGTGATTCTAGATCTCCTGGATATAACCAAGAAAGCATTTTCTACAGCAAATGTAGTATAAATGTGACTACTGTGTTTTGTTAAATAGAACTGTGACTCCCATTCTGCTGGCACACAATGGGTTAATAAATGGGCTTTGGTACATGGTCTGAGGCCCCAAGCACTATTTGTAACAGTTTCTACAAGAAATTAACATCAATTTAGATGAGAATTCATCTATTTAGAGAGAATCTTTTAGAACACCACTATTAGTAGGTTAGACACTGCCTACATTTAGAGCAGCGGTTCTCAACCTGTGGGTTGCGACCCCTTTGGGGGGAGGGTCACCTAAGACCATTGGAAAACACATATTTCCAATGGTCTTAGGAACCAAGACACCGTTCCTCTATCCATCTCCAGGCGGGTCTGCCCACGTACAAGTATTAAAGGGTCATGGCATTAGGAAGGTTGAGAACCACTGATTTAGAGCCTATCATAAATAACAATGCAAAAGTGGTAGCAAGTCAACAGTGCCAGAAAAAAAATTCTCCATTAGGGTATTTCCTAACTCAAGGAATAGTTGGTCTGATCAGCAAATCCTGAAGGATGTGTGGTAATAATCTGGTGTTGAATTCAAAGAAAAATAGCAATGTAGAAACAGCAAGGTAATAATAATTTCATTGTACTATGTTTGTCACACCACATGTTCAGAACCATGGCATTCAGTTGTGTGTTTCACATCTGATCAAAATGATATGTCCAGAGGAGAGTGGCTGAGGCTGCTCAAGGCAGACCAACCTATGTTTTATTTGGAATAGTTAGAGAAACTGAAAATATCTGACCAGAAGAGAAGACCTAAGGGGACAACTACTTGAAGAGCTGCCATATGGAAGAGAGATAAGATTTATTCTATGTAATAACAAACTCTTCCCTTCCCGCCCCAAAATAAATAAAAAACAATGACTAGAAATAACAGAGTCCAATTTTAGCTTACCATAAGGAGGCACTTGATCAACAATGGAAATGTAAACTTTATGAAATAAAGAGGTCCCGTAGCAGGGAAGATGATCTGCCAGGGTACAGACAGGGTGAAGCCTGTACCAGGTAGGAGGTCAGGTTAGAATGACCATGGAAATCCCTTCCCACTCTAAGATTCTCTTTAAAACTTATAGCTCCATCTACATGAGATGTTTTTATTTTTCACTCTAGGAGAGAAACAAGGAGAGATGGCAGGGAGTTGGAAAGATGCAGGAGTCACTCCTGCTTCTGCCATTTAGCTTCTCATGGCTTCAGGAACTCTCTAGGGCAAGGTACATTGTCAGAGGGAATTTTCTCACCAGTTCCCTAAAGCAACAAAACTGGGGGAAAAAAACTTTAAGAGGAAAAAAATCAATGGACATTAACCACTACTAAAGGCAAATAAAGCATTTGTCTGGACACAGGTTCACTGTCTTAAAAGTTCAGCGGCGTCACTTGTTCATCCTACAGCATCAAGCCAACAAGCACTGATTAAGCGCCACTATGTGCCAAACACTGCTAAAATAGTCCCTGCTCTCCAGGGGCTCAGTCTTTGGAGACAACAATATGAAAACAAGATATAACCAGAATAAAATGAAGATAATCAACAAAAGGAAGTGCAGTAAGTGCATCAGGAGAAACAGGAAAGGCTTCTTATGGAAGGTGGGACTTTGGCTGGGCCTTGAAGGAAGCCACAAGGCAGAGATGAGGAGGGAATGCATTCCAGGGGCTTTAAAAAGCCAAAGAACAGGGGGCGGCTAGGTGTCGCAATGAATAGAGCACTGGCCCTGGAGTCAGGAGGACCTGAGTTCAAATCTGGCCTCAGACACTTAACACAAAAACTAGCCGTGTGACCTTGGGCAAGTCACTTAACCCCAACTGCCCTCCAAAAAGCAAAAAAATAAAAAGCCAAAGAGCAAAGCCGATGGAGCTGACTGAATGTGGAAAGTCATAGCATCAGACCTTTCCTTTAGGAAGATCGATCAACAGTGGGCTAGAGGACTGACTGGAACAAAGAAGGCAACTAAGGCAGGAAGATGCCCCAGCAGCTGCTGACACAGTCCAAGTATCAAGAGAAGCGGGCCTACCCCAGGGATTGTCACTGTCAGAGCAGAGAGGGGAGCATACAGGGATGTTGTGAAGCCATGCAGAGCTGACAGAATCTGACAAGGGACTGGTGGAGTGGGAGGTGGGGGGAAGAGATGAGACAGTGAGGAGCTGCAAATGACACCTAGGTTGTGACCATGGGTGATTGGGAGGGTGGTGCTGCTCTCAATGGAGAGAGACAAGGAAAGATCAAAGTTCAGTTTGAGGTCTATCTTGGGCTCAAGTGCTATAAAACTCGGATCTTCTTCACCAGTCAGTCCTGACTTATACTTACGTAATAAGTAAACTGTACTGCACATTACCCTAAGTTATCTAACGCATTTCTCATAGAAGATGAGATATCTTACTAAATCATCACTGATCTGGAAATAACACATAGCCATGGTATTAAAACAGGGCAGATAGGTGGCACCAGCCTGAAGCCATGAAGATGAGCCTCCCTGAATTCAATTCTGGACTCACTTACTTACTAACTGGTAAGTCACATGACCCTGTTTGCCTCAGTTCCCTCATCCGTAAAATGAGCTGGAGAAGGAAATGGCAAATCACTCCAGACACAAGTGAAACAAATGAACAACAACAATGGTGCTAAAACTTTTTTTCTGGTAAGCTCTGGGAACCAAAAAACACATGTACCACAGCACCCATTCTGTCACAAAGATAAGAGAGTTTGGACATATGGGGGGGGGGGGGGAGGGGCATGTTTCCTAAAGCTTCTCATTACTACCTGAAACCTGTTACGTGACAAATCTAACTTCCTGAAATCAGTCCCTACCTGACTCACCTCAAAGTGATGAGAAATGATCAAGTCACTCATTGTGAAATTTCTCAATGTGATCCAAGCTGCTAGATAAATAGGTTTTAGACTATCTGAGGTATGTGAAAACGCTTACATACCAACGCTTCTCAAACCTGCTCACTCTATAACCTGCCTACAAATTCCTCAGCTGGCCATGCCTCTCCCAGAAAGGTGAGAGCTAAGACGACGTCCCACAACTGCTGTACCATGGAAGCGCACAAGAGCACAGTCCCAGGAAGCTCTCAGTGCTCCTCTGGGGTGCACAAGGCTCTGAACTTGCTTACCTGTCATACAAGCAACAACAGCGGAAGCCGGGAATTTCTGAGAGAATGAGAAGGCCAGAAAGTCACAATGAGTCATTTCACCCTTTTCCCTCAAGCAGCTGAAGGCAAAATCCATTGGTATTTTAAAAGGAAATAATCGTGCCTGCCTACCTACCTTAGAGCTGTAGGAAAGAACGATAGGGATTTGCAAATAACAACGTATGAAAAAAGTGAATAAACTGACATATGTTTAGATGTCTGCCTCCTGCAGAAAAAAGGATACAGGAAAGAAAGGCAGAGATCAAGTTTATGCTCCTGGAAAGAATAAGCCTGACCACAATGACAGAAGAAACAAAGCAATGATTGCTGAACTTCCCTAAGAGCCAAGACCATTTGTGGCAAGCCCCGATAAGGGGTGCATGGTCTAATGCCAAGAAGACAAGCAGAGGAAGTAGTGGTAGAAGAGAAGGCAGAGGAGCCAGGGAACCAAGACTCCAGAGAAGTGATCCATGCCAGGGTAGATCCAGAGGTGAAGAGCAAGTCCTCATTATCTCTTTCAACTGAAGGACAGGAGGCACCCTGGCACTTAAGTGCTTAATGAACAACTATGGAATCCAAAGTGCTATTTCACCAATCACAATAAATACACTTATTGCATTTGTCCTACCATTCCCACTCCCACCAGCCTTCATTCCATATTCAATTCCATCACAGCAACAGGCAACAAACTGCCTATAAATTTAACTAATAAAAATTCCCACAGTTCCTTAAATCAAGTTGGCTTCTCCAGGAACTCTGTCTCATCTAAACTCCATATACCCCCTAGTTCCTGGCAGAGTGCAGTCAATGCTTAATAAAGGCTTCTCCTGAAATTCTGTGCTCCCAGATCCTGCCTCTGATCAGAGGAAGGAAACAAGCATTTATTAATTGCCTCCTATGTGCCAGCCACTGTGCTCAGTGCTTTACAAATATGATCTCCTTTGATCCTGACAACAACCCTGTGAGCAGCACTAGTGATCCCAGACAGTGATGGAGATGAAGGTGTGTAGCCACTGGGAAGAGGAAAGCCCAGAAGGCTCCCACCATCTAGATCA
Organism: Pseudocheirus occidentalis; assembly: GCA_028646575.1. Classification (NCBI taxonomy): domain Eukaryota; kingdom Metazoa; phylum Chordata; class Mammalia; order Diprotodontia; family Pseudocheiridae; genus Pseudocheirus; species Pseudocheirus occidentalis. The sequence goes on along the minus strand of CM053598.1, from coordinate 37,995,439 downwards.
CTCTCTGGCACTGATACACCACTGCTCACACTGCAGTCATTCATGCAGATGCTTTATCATCCCTACTAGACTGCGAGCTGATTAAGGACCTGCACATGCAACAAGCATGTCTTAGAGCTCCTCACAGCACCCTGAATGTTACCGACATCCAACAAACATTTGTGGAATGAATGACTAAAAAGTGGGAAAGAAAGGAAAGGATATAGTTTAAAGTCTTATCCCTCAATGGGATAAGAAAAAAGTTGTGTTCCAGAAATGACATGGGAGCTAAGAGCTATCAACACTAACCAAAGAGATGACTAACGAAGAGGAAAGGCCTGAGATATGCTGAGTATGGCCACATGAAGCAGAACTAGAAACAAGGACATCTTGAGAAAATCATGGAGATGAATGAAAAGAGGTGATTATGTGCTTAGCATGGTGCCCGGCATGTAGGAAGGGTTTATTAAATGTTGAGCTGAACTGAAACAGAGGGACATAAGTGGGAGGGTAATCTGAGATGTTGCCACCATATAAATGAAAACTGAAACTATGAGACCATGAGAATAAGCAATCACCCTCCTAAGGAGATGAAAGAGAGAGAAAAGGATGAAGATCATGAAGAACTAAAAGCAAATTAACTACACGATGAGATAAAAATGAACAACCACCTCAAATCTCTATAGACAAGTGGTGCTCCCCAAAATTAGGAGACAATTCCGAGCGATAACCAAGAAATCCTGGTCCCACTGGTACCAAAAGTCTAGGTTGTAATCAACAAATATTACTCTTTTTAACATCAGCAATAATTAGCTATTTCTCCAAACCAGACAAAGGCTTCCAATACCTCAGGGGAAGCTGGTTAATTGATTTGGAAAAACAAACCTTGGGTAATAAGGCGTCCTGCCTCACCATAGGGCTTTACAGGACAGAGCAGCTATGAAAACAATTGCTGGCAGGACAGAAAATAGCACTAGAAGAGTAAAGTAACCATAGCTGGAAAGCTTCCCTCCCAGAGCCAAGCCTTTGTCCCAGTAATGGTTAAAAAAAAACACCACCACAAAATACTTGGGATCTGAAAGGGAGGCTTTTAATGGGCCCCAAAGATACCCAGCCCAGAAGCAGTTTAGGGCTCAGCAAACAAAACTTGCATATTCTGTGATCACCCAAGCATGCAGCCATGTCTTTGTATGTCCTCAGTCATCCCAAACTCCCTCTGAAGACAGGCTCTATACCAGGAGTGTGAAACCTGCGGCTTCGAGGACATATGTAGCCTTCTAGGTCCTTGGGTGCCACCTTCTGACTGAGTCCAAGTTTTACAGAACGAATCCTTTTATTAAGGGGATTTGTTTTGTGAAGTTTGGATTCAGTCAATGAACCACACCTGAGGACCTAGAGGGCCACATTGGGCCTCGAGGCTTCAAATTCCCCACCCCTGCTCTGTACTCTTAGAGAAGACTGGGATCTGAGAAATTCTGCCAAAAACAAAAGGCAATATTGGAGGGGTAATAAGGGTGAGGTGTCAGAGATCACTAAGAGAAGGATCAATGGAATAAAAAGATGGTGGCAAATATTTTCCTCTTACTGCCTCACAACTTAACAAAACACCAGACAGTCCTGACTCAGCTGATGTCCCGATATTTAGCTAACTAAGCAGAATGATGCCTGGCTCTGCACCAGCTTGGCTGGGTGACACAGGATAAGAAATGCACCTCCTTTGGAAAAGGTACATAATGCTTTCCAAAACACCTTTCAGTTACAGGAGCTAGGCATGTGTAAAGCTGTGGAGGACTAGCCTTCCTGCATCTACCTCTTACTGGGCTCTCCTTGCCAACTGCTGGCACCAATGGCCCCTCTGACAGGGATGTACATAACCCATTGTTGTGTAACTTGTTGTTGGCCGTTGTTTATTGATTTCTGTCACACTAGGATTGTAAAGGGGGGAACTTTGTCCTAGGCTCAGCACGCTAAAGGGCATCTCAAGGTCAAGTGGCCACTGTTTTAAACCCAGCCTTGTTGGTTTTCATGAGAAAACGCCTGATAACATCTAGGATATTACTCACTGGGCTCCTTCACTCCCAACTCCTATAATCAGTCAGTTTCTTTGATCCCTGCTGCTGAGATTCTTGCTTTGTTTAATCTGAAGCAAATCCAAGGGAGGTAAGATCATAAAATCAGGGAACCTTTACAAAAATCAACTTAAAAAACCCAACAACAACAACCACCTCAGTCCCAGGAAGGCTAAAAAAACTACCCATCTGTTCCAGCATCCAAGGCAACGAGATCACTTGAGTTCCCGTTGTTACACAGAAAGTCGAATCACACCAAAACAGGAAGATGACTAGTATCCCTTTAATTTATGGGGTTGTAAAACTTTTTCCTTACCTCTATCCATACTTATAAACTGGGAGGGAAAGTGAATTAAAGATAATAGCAAATATGGGCAATGCCAAGCCTCTGGGATCATCTAACCTTAGACTCCTGCCCATAAGTCAGTCTAAGACCAGGCTTCCCTTTTTCAAACTTTAGATAAAAGGACCCTACATTCTACCCCCTTAAATCTTTATTCAGTCAAATCTGCTGGGTAATTGTCTTCAGTCAAATAAGAAATAATGGGTGAGACTGGATCAATACCTTGGACTCTCAGTACCTAGAGGTCCATCATTCCAACACTCTGGCAAAGGGGCCCAGAGTTGTTTGTGTGAAGCCTTCCCTGAGGAGGCAGTATAGTTTGGAGAAACAGCTCTTGACGAAGAAGTCAGACCACCTTGGTTCAAGGCCTGCTCAGTTACTAATGGGCAACTCACCTCATTTCCCTGGGGCTTAGATTTCTATTTGTAAAATGAAAGGGTTGGAAAAAACTGATCTCCCAGATCTACTAGAGCTCTAAGTTCCTACGCTGCTATGCAGCGTCTCTATCAGTGAAGTAACTTACCTTAATTCTTCCCTGCTTCATAACTCCTCCTAGACACTAGGCTGACGCTGACCGGCTGATGGGTAGGGCCACGGAAATTCTGACAACTATCCATCGATATATATAACACACACATACACATACACGTATATATATAGATAGATAGATAGATATAGATATATAGATATATAGATATAGATACATTTATATATAAAAATAGGCATAACACACATATGCATATGCACATAACTTAGCTACACATATATAGAAAACTGTCCATTAAGTAAATAACAGCACATACCACTAAGGAAATAAGAAGACAATTACCTTGTGGAGCACCTTCGAGATGCTAAAGAATGCTAGAGACCCAACCCAGAAACACCCTGCCTGAGGTTTGCTACTCGTGGGGTCATAAAACTGAGCATCTTGGGTCAGGGACTAACTTAGAAGGTATAAAATTGATATCCCTTTGCCAACCAGTCCAGCAGGCCCCAAATATTTTCTGCCAACACCTACATTCACAGCTGGCAGAAAGGAAATGGAGCTCCCTGAAACGATGAACATATTACTATCACAAACTCTGCCCTGATCATATCTGTCATCTAGGGCAACATGTGGCCCATTGGGAAACATCAGGCAAAATAAATCAACTAAGCTTTAAAAAGAAATCTAGAAACCTGAATGGTTTTCTTAGCTAATATGCAGCCTTTGTGGATTCTCAGAGACTGTAGAGAGGCCTCTGTTTCTCTTGGTTTGACACCACTCACGTAAAGCGCTAGTTCAGTCAACCTCCATGACCTCCACCCATCGGATCCTGCAGCACCGTACTCTCCTTTCCTGTATTACCTTTAGCCAATATGGAAAGCAGGCAGGGACCTGCCCACATAATGGTAGTATAGTAGTCTAGCCCCAGAGCTCACATTCACAATGGTCCACTGTTCCCACAAGCAGCAAACCATCTCCTCTTCTTCACTCAGTCATGTCCCACTGGGTTTTCTTAGTAAAAGTACTGGTTTGCCCTTTCCGTCTCCAGTGGACTGAGGCAAACAGAGGTGCAGTGTCTTGCCCAGGGTCACACATCTAATGAGTGTCTGAGGCTACATTTGAACTCAGGTCTTTCTGATTCCAGGCCCAGCACTCTATCCACAGAACCACCTAGCTGCCTATATTTGTAGTGAGAGTTTGAAAAGTCAGAAATTAATCAGTACTCAGACAGCATTCAACAAGTTTGATCAGAGTCCTTGGAACCACTCTTGAGCACTTACGTTTGAAAAGCCGAGTAGGACAGAAGACAGAGAACTCAAGTCAGGATCCTGCACTAAACTCTCAGCTGTAACAAATACGTGAATATGAGTTAAGAGTTGAAATCCTCTGAACGCTTCTCTGTAAAATGAGGTTTTATTAGGAGTGTCAAGCAAGTATGCTTATACCAGCTACTGAATAGTGTTACTGTTAGGCAAGCCTTTGTAAAACTTAAAAAGAGCTAAGTTTAAATTTCTTCTCTTTATTGGCACATTAATCTGGAGGATTTGAGAGGGGTTGCATTCCCTCCACCAACCCAGATTACAACCATTCTATCTGTGCTTCTGTATACTGTTTTGTGAGTTATTTTGGTCAAAAAAAAATTTTTTTTCAACTTGGTGGCTAATCTGCTGATGGGCCATGTGCTTCTCTGAACTTAGGCTCTATCGCTAGACCTGTCCCAGAAGCCTTTCTACCTAGCTAAGCCATGCCAGAAATTGAATTTGGTTGGCACAGGCTTCAGAAAATCACAAGCTAGGCCCACACTAATGAAATCATGGACCTTTTGAAGTACTGATAACTAAAGACCCTACTAGTCCTTACTCTATGATACTATTTTAAAGTGACACACACATCTTATCTTTCTGGAGGGCAAAGGCCTTGTCTACTACTAAATTCCCACTAAATCCTACAGAGTAGTCTGTGTAGGACAAAGCAAGCTCTAAATAAATGTCCGTAGCTGAATACATGAAGGAGATATTTTGGCCCTCACAACAAGCCAAGGATGACATAAATAGGTTATGATACATGTTTGAGATATAGAAGCTCTTTTATGTGCAGGTATATGTACATATGGTATAAGTGAATCTCGGCTAAATGAAGTGATTTGCCCTTTGTTGTAAGGATATTAAGTGACAAGGTCATGACTTCCAACTTTTAAGCTCAGAGTTCTTAGAGTGAGCACTTAAGCATCTCTTCTAACTTTTTCAATTGCCTAAATTTAATAGTCAATGGGAAGGAAATTTGTTACCTCCCCAAACCTTCAGCTGGAGAACAGTTACATTGCCAGAAGGCAAATGCACCAATTTTATTAAAGCTCTGGATCCTAGCCCAAACAGACACTGGAGTCAAGATAAGGTGTTGCTTCCAATATAGGTCAACTCAAAATAGAGGTCACACTCAGGTTCATACAAATCAGATTTAAGAGGGAGTGTGGCTACACAACAACATGTAGAGGCAACTATGTAGCTCAGGGATAGAGTGCTGGGCCTGGAATGAGGAAGACCTGAGTTCAAATCTGGCCTCACTTATTGGCTGTGTGACCCTAGGCAAGTCACTTAACTTCTGTTTGCCTTAATCTACAGGAGAAGGAAAGGGCAAACTACTCCAGTATCTTTGCCAAGAAAACCCCAGACAGGGTCACAAATAGTCAGACGTGACTAGACAACTAAACAATAACAATGTATGACAACTATGATTAAACTTTCCATTTCTAATGAAAGCCCTAGACAGCTCTTCGGAGATCACAAAGGAGATCACAAATTCACATTTTTCATGACAAGCACGAACAATAACCATGAAAAGACTAAAGCAGTGGCACTGATTTCTATCCCTCTCTTGGCTCCCTCTAAGCACCAAATGTGAGCTGCCTTGAAGAAGCCAACATCAATAGCCAAAGGTCCTACTTCACCTCCAAGTCAATTCAGTCTGCTGAGCCCTCCAGTTCTAGGCCAGAGGGCTCAATAAGGTTGTAGGTACAAAAGACTCAATGCAGCTGACCACTGGTGGTTCTAAGAACAGCTGGCATCGAGCAGCCTTAAAAGGCTTACAAAGTACTTTTTCTAACAACCTGGGAGGAGAGGACAAAGAATGTTTGTCCTAAGCTCCAGAAGCTGCTCAAAGAGGTCAGCAGCATGCCCATGGTCATTAAGCTAGCTTTGGCGAGGCTGGATCTAAGCTCAAGTCTCTAGGAGCATTCGGGGCTCTTTGTACTATACTCCATCGTAACAAATCACTAAAGGTCTATCAATTACAAGATTAAAAACCATAACAATTCTCTGGGACCATTTATTTATTATGACAGTATCCAATAGGAGCCCAATTTTGTTGTAGCAAAGAATATTTTAATTTGACTCATAATGTTGTAAAATAACCTAGTTCTATAAGAAACATTCAAGAATGCTCATGAGAAATAAAAGATGTGTTTAAAATATGTTTTCACAACTAGTAGAAGAAAACCAATCTGTAAATGCATCAGCCAAACCGGATAAGAGGGCAGCTAGGTGGTGCAGCAGATAGAGCACTCGGTTTGGCTGGCCTCAGCCTCTTACTAGCTGGAGACAAGACCAGTGCAGCTGCTGGCACTGACATACCCCTGCAACTCCATTAATCGATAGCCCAGAAGTCACAAAAAGCTTAAATTCCCAAACAAGTCAGACTTCTTGGGCAGATGGTGAGTGTGACTCTGAGTACATGGGATGGGCAGAGGAGGTGTGTAATGGAACATATCTGAAGCCTTGGGCTCCAGCCGGCTCTGTGCCATGCTGCTTTGGGGCCCAACAGCCCTCATCCTCACCCACGTTTACAAAGCAAGGGAATCAAATTGGAGTGTCACTAACAGTGGGTAAACTCCAGGGAAAGCAGGAGGGAACAAGATAGGGCGAAGCAGAGGTGGGGTTTATGTCTATAACTGCTAAGTCCTCTTCCCTAAAAACTTGGAAGATGAGGAAATAGGAAGGAGAGCCAAAGCCAAAGAATCCTCCAGAGTTGAGTGAAGTTCTTCCTGCCAGCATCCTTTTTTACTGCTGTGATAAGTCTTCTTTTAGGGGAAAGGGTGGATAAGACTTCACAGCCCAGGGTCATCTGGTTAAAAAGAAAATGCCAACAAGAGAATACTTACAAGAGTTGTGCCGACGACGGAAGCTTCTGGACTGATTCAAAGATTCCATGTGCCTGTCCACATAGCTTTTTGAGCATGGCTGCTGCGGTGAAATAGCAACATCCTGGGTCTTCATCTCTGCTCTCTTCGGGATATTCTGGGGGGTACTGGTGGAAGTGGACTTCTTCAGCAGTTTACCTGTGCCATTCTGATTAATTCCCACCTGACAGCCAACACCAGGTAGGCCTAATTCTGTCTGCTGTGGGTCTCCACAGTGCTGGCTGTCCCCAGAACCTGGTATCTCCAGAATCTTCAACTCTGTAATGTCACCCGCCCTGAAATAAACAAAATGAGTCCCAATCTCAAAATCCTGGCAAATAGCAATGAAAAGCAATACTATTACTGGTCAGAAGCACCCATTTATCTCACTAAGCTTCAGGAGCAAAAAAGCTAGGAAAAGCTGTCAGGGTCCTCAGACACAGGCCTCACACTGCAATATAATATTCAGCTGAAATACTGTGCCCTTTTGAAGGAGAAAGATCATTTGTTGACCTACAGCTATTTTAAAAGCAGAGCAGAAAAAGATAAACCCAAGTAAAATGTTATAGGCCACATTAAAAATTCTCAAACTCATTGAGGACCTGCTACGAGCAGAGCCTTGTGCTAAACCCAGTACAGGAGGACTGAGTGTACCCTGACTGATCACCAAGAACCCTTTGGTTTTTCATTCATTCCCACCATGTGGCAATCTCCACTAGCAGAGAGTAAAGAGATCATGTTCTGAGCCAGAGAGGACAAGCTGGAAGCACAGCGGCAAAACGACTGGCAAGCAGCTCAGGGTAGGCGGGAAGAAGGCATACTGAAAGTGTGATCACTCAGAACTTTGGGAAAGCCTCTGGAGAGGGACAGTGTTGAACAGACAGGAAAGGCAGGCACTATGGCCAAAGAACGAAATCATTTCCAAACTGGGGGCCTGCACAGTGCACCCACTCTTCCTTCAGAGTTCCATTTTCTGATGCTCCTATCTGCACAAACCTTGGGAGCAAGAGAAGCAGAGCTGTTGTGGTTGTGTTGTGCTCTGTAATAGCATCAGTAAACCCACTGTGTTTTCAAATGCTTCTACCACACACAGGGACTTTTCCTATCACACAAAGGCTAGTTTTTAAAGCCCAGGGATACACACAGAGAAAAGACACACACCAAAACCCCAGGAGAGCCTGACGGATGGAAGCTGAAGCTGGTTATGCTACTGGAGATGAAAACAATTCTGACTTTCCAAAAGCTAATACAACCATTTTGTTTTGAGAATGGCTACATAAAAAGAAAGTTTATTAATATACTAATAGATCATACCTCAATAAAAATTACTAAGGGGAAAGAGTATGATGTGATTAAAAATTTATGCCATATCCACAGACTGAAATGAATAGAAAAACTACATACTATGAGTTCTGGGGGGTGGGGGTGGCAACCATAAAAATGTATGCAAATAATTTTAAAAATTAAGTGTCCAGGGACATTGCCTCATTTGTAAAAAGGATCTCAGTAACATGACGATGTCAGCGCTCTGAAATGTTTTCTCCTATATTCTGTTTCAAATTCCTTTTCTTGTTGAGAAAACTACAAGGATTTGAAATGTTTATGTAATAAATAATTCAATCCTTCTGCATGAAGACTAGTTCTAATAAATCCAAATTGGAAACAACAACAAACCACCTTGATATCACTCATCAGAGAAGAGGCCAGGGGTGCTAATGGCCACAGCGACAGGTCATGTACCAGCCATGCAAAGAGCAAAAAGATGCATGGGGTAATGACATCTAGCGTAGAGATGCACTGGAAGATAGATGCCAATCAAGTGAATGGGAATTCCTGACCAATTTTAAAAGTTCAAAAATGAACAATGACAATAAACTTTATATAAGTGGGTCCACCATTACTCACTCAGAAGCCTCTTCTCCTTCCAAATCCACAGTATCAAAACTGTGTGCTCAATAGAGATGCTGGTAGCACCTGCATCCCAGGCTGCTCTCCCTCCTTCCTCAGGGAGCTCCTCACCTGGCTCACCAGCTTCCTTTCCTCCCCAGGTTCTACCTTTTTACTAAAAGACTTCAGCATCTATGCAAATACTCCCTCCTAGTCTCTAATCTCAAAATCCCTCAGGCTCCTTAAATCCCATCACTTACTCTCCCTGCTGCTCCTTCCTCTACTACACAGGAAGCGGGCCATTTACCCCCAAGAGTTCTACTTCCCTGATCAGCTATTTCTTTACCTGACTAAACTATTGGAGACTATTTCTTTACCTGATTAAAAATCCCCTACAGTTAGTTTCCTGTCTCTTTCTATGACCTCACTAAACCCTCCAACCTGTCCAGCCCTTGGTATTTTTTCAGAAAAGTACAGGTTCAGAGATGGTAGTAAGCAAGGGAAAAATATTAGACTAATATTTTTCGTTTATATGAAATACTTCACATTTATATAGTACTTTGGGGTGTGTCTCTGTATGTCTATCTCTCTGGGTTGGTTCTTCAAAGCCCTGAGATGTCACTGTATTTACGCAAGACAGTGGATAAGGTGCTACACTGGAATCAGCAGGAACTGAGTTCAAATTTGGCATCAGACATTATTAGTCTGGGAAAGCTGCTTTAGCCCTTTTTTGGCCACAGCTCCTTCACTGTGAGGATCCAGTGAGAGGATGGCCTTTTACAGGTAAAGTGCTTTGCCAGTCTTTAGGTGCTACCAGGTGATTCTGCTTCTTTCCTGCTGCTGCCTCCAGAAGCTCAGCACGGTTCAGTAACTTCTCTGTGGTTTGGCTCAGCCCATCCTCACCCACAGCCTCTTCAGCCCTCTGGGCCTCAGTGACTCTAGCACTGCCTGACAGCATGTTTCCTCCTGCTCTGCCATCACCATCTTATTGAAGATGGGGCTTCTCACGGAAGTGAGGGATTTTCTTCTTCATGCTCCTGCCCTTCCCATTCTCCCTGTCCCCTGACCTCACTCCTGCTTCAGTTCCCTCTAGCTAGTCCTGACCTTCAGGCAGCCTCACAGCAGCACATTCTCTATAAACTGAAAATTGCTCAACCCTTTGATCTTTCATTGTTCCTACCCCAGCAATCCAAATTTCCCCTTTTACTCCGGAGAAGAACCACGCTCTGAGTCACAGCCAAGTCCAGTACGAACAGGCACTCACTAAAACGAAGGCCTTGTGGCTCTGGCAGTTCATCCCATGGCCTCCCCTTATATTCTCCACGACAGCCACTAAAACCTCCTCCTTCTCTTCCCTGACAACATCTAAACGCTCTTCTCTCTTCCCTGTCTCCCTCATGGGTCTCTGTTCCTCCTCCTGGTGCCCAGAATACAGGCAACTGCTACCATTCTGCCCTCAGGCTACTTCTTGTGCTCTGCTCTCTCCCTTGGCAACTGAATCTACTCCCATCATTTCTATTATCATCTCTATGTTTTTGGAGGGGGGAGGCGAGGCAATCAATCAGGGTTAACTTGCCCAAGGTCACACAGCTAGTTAAGTATCAAATGTCCGAAGTCAAATTTGAACTCAGGCCCTCCTGACACCAGGGCTGTCACGAACATGCTCTGTTCACTGCGCCACTTAGCTGCTTCCTATTATCTCTATTTAGATGACTTAAAAACCTGGATCCTGAACTCTCCCTTGTATTCCAAAGTCCAGCACTGGCAACTGCCTGATGGCACATCCAACTACTCAGCATGGATAGAACATGCTCCCTCCTCACTTCTGTGTTCTCTAAGTTATCCAGGCTCGAGGCCTTGGACTCATCTCACATTCTTTCTCCCTTTTCTCTCCTGGTGCCAAGTCCAAGTGATCCACCTGCAAAATATCTGTGGGCCACTTCCTCCATTCCCTTTCCCATTGAAACTTCTTGAATTCTGGCCCTCATAACTGCTCCCCTAGACTTATAATAATTTTCTGATTGACATCTGCTTCAAGTCTTTCTTCTCACCCTTCCCATATCTGTAAACATAATCTTCCTAATGCACTGGTCTGACCGTGTGAATGGTAATATGAATTTGGAGATCTTCCCTGCCCTGAACTTCAGGACCTTTCCTGATTCAAGAACATACTCTGCCCCCTAATAGGCTGCATGTGCTCACGTGGAGCCTGTGGAGGGAGGCTTGTTTTTCAGGAAGGCACAACTTTTGTTACTTTGTAGTCAAGTGGGTAACAAGGGTTGTGATGTTCTCTGACCCTGGAAGAAGGCTATATATGCCTCTGAGGCTGCGTTTTGCTTTGGGGCTCACTTTGGGAAGAGTTGTGTAATTTGGCCAGATGAGACTCTGGGCAGCCATTAAGCACCCCCTGGCTTTGAAAACCCAGATGATGGTGCTTCCCTCTTTGATGACTAACTAGGTACGGATGTAATGGGGTGGAAGCCCATCTGCTTAATTGTGTTATTTTCTCTTGTAACTTCTGTTTGTATTTTTTCTGAAGTTCAGGGTGCTTTTTTCCCTTGAACTAGGTAAATGTTTGAACTAGATATGTATTTGATTGGTTAAAGCGAGACTGTTAACCCATTTTGAGTTGCTTTCCTTTAGAAAAGCAGATCTAAGAATCTGTGCTAAAAGCCACCCTGGGTATGCTAGGCTGCTTGCTACTACACTGTGTCACTTCCCTGCTTAAATATCCTGAGTGGCTCCCTATTGCCAAACAAATAAAATACAAATTCCTTAGTCTAGCATTAAAAGCCCTCTATGATCTGACTCTCACCTACCTTTCCAGACCCACTTCACACTACAATTCTTCATACCTCAGATACTTTAGTCAAACTAGTTTCCCAACTTCATCATCTTCTCTAGGATTGGTGCCTTTATACAGACCAGTCTCTATCCTTCGAACAGAAGTCCTTGTGTATACACATTTCAGGGCTCTCCTGGACTCTGAGCTCCATCCTTGAGTCAAGGACAGTATTACTAGTTAGCTTTGTATCCTGAGTGCTTAGCACAAAAGTACAGTAAAGTAGAAAAAAGATGAATGGGGAGGGAAGGGATATGGGCTTGTCACTAACCATCCCCCTCATCTCCGGTCTCCATCATTCCTCTCAGCATCTATCCATGACAGATGATTAACTGGACCCCTATTTTGTCCAATTATTTACTTATTTATTCAATATTAATCAGTTTGCTAAGATTTCATAGGGATAGTGATGATAAGTTCTGATAATAGGCCTCAGAGCTATGAGCTTCAGATTTTAAGTTCACTTGCTTAATCATAGGAAGCTAACTAGAAGCCTGCCACCCTTGTTTCCCCTTGTTATGGTGACCAAGCCCAGCATGGCGGAGGTCACTCCCACTATTTTTGTTGCCCCTCCATCCCTTGTCATCCCTCTTATGTTCCAACATGGGGAGATGGCCATGAGAACTTGATCAATGAGCGACCCTGGTTGCCAACCTGAGGCCTGTCTTTCTACCAACCTGAGTGTACCTCTCATCAACTTTGGTAGGACACCTCCTGAAAGGTCAAAGTAAATCAGTTAAAATGTTCACTAGCCCAACTGTCACCTGATGAGATTCTGAATTTTATGTAGACCTTCCTGGAGGATCAAGGGCAAGGTCTATTCATCAATCAGACTATATTTTTGATCTGCTCCACCTATGCTGTCCAGGTATCAAGCACTATAAAACTAAGACCCTGGAAGAAGTGGGCATCTCCAACTGTGAGGAAGATCTGAGGTCTATTTCATTGGAGGGGGCCATGGTCCTTTTAATAAAGTGCCACTGGCTCAGAACTCTGCCTCAGGGGTTTTTTCTTGCAGACTGGATCATTTTGAAAATCCCCATATATCTCACTTGGTAATCTTATCTGCTCCTGAGAGCTACAAGGGATTCCCAGATTTTCTGACCTCTCTCTTGTGATTCCCAATCTTGAATCACCAACTGCCTTTTAGTCATCTTGAACTGATGGTCCATAGGCATCTCAGACTCAACATAGCCAAAACAGAAAGAACTCTGTCTTTTCCCTCAAAACCCTCCACTCTTCCCAACTTTCCTCTTTCTGCACAGGGCACCATAATCCTCTCAAGGTTCACAAACTCAGTACCATCTTCAACTCCTCACTTATATTCACCCCACACATCCAATTTATTGTTGAATCTTGGGCCTCACTTTTATAACATCCCACATACATGCCCTCTTCTCTACTCACACAGCCACCATCTTCGAGAAGCCTTTACCGCTTCACACCTGGTCTAGTACAATGGCCTTCTGGTCAGTCTCCCCAATTCAAGTCTTTCCCCATTCCAATCCAATCTCCACTTATCTACCAAAGTGATTTTCCTAAAGTGCTGGGTCAATTATGTCACCCCTCCTCCTCCTCAACAACCAGAAGCTTCTTATTACCTCTGGTCAAATATAAAATTCTGTCTGGCTTTCACAATCTGGCCACTTTTTACCTTTCTAAACTTCTTACAATTTACTTCCTTCCAACAACTCTGATAAGCCACACTGGTCTCTTGGATGGTCCTCATGTTTCTCCATATTCTAGGCCTTTTCACAGGCTGTCCTCTATACCTGGAGTGCTCTCCCTTCTAACCTCTGCCACCTGCCTTTCCTGGCTTTTGTTAAGACTCAGCTCAAATCTCACCCTTTTCAAGTGGCTTTTCCCACCAGCCCAACCCCTTTACCTTAGTGCTTCCCCTCTGAGATTTTTTTTTAATTTATTTTTATTTGTTTTCTTGTTTACATTATTCATTTTCATTACATTTTTGCATTACAAATTTTCTCCCCGTCTTGCCCCTGTCCCAACCCTAAAACAGCAATCCCACTGTAAAGCCCCTCCCCTGCTCTGCTCTA
>CM053598.1:37953486-37981104 GCA_028646575.1 Pseudocheirus occidentalis | reverse complement strand
GAAGGAGGGACATACAATCAGCCTCTCACAATATGTCCACCATGGAGATGTCCTGAATAATTACACATGTACAGCCTGTGTTGAATTGCTGCTCCTTCCAGTGGGAGTGGGTGACAAGGGAGGAATCAAGAGAATCTAGAAATTAAAGCTATACAATCAAATGCAACTGGGAAATGGGACATACAGGGACTGGGGTAGGGAGACCCTCCCTGCCGTACTAGAAAGTTGGAGAGGTGTTGGAGGAGGACATAAAAGAGAGCAGATTGTGGGAGGGGCTTTGGGGTGGGACCACTGTTTTGGGCTTGGGGATAGGGGAAAGAAGGGGAGAAAATTTGTAACTCAAAACCTTGTGGAAATCAATAATGTAATCAAGAAAATAAATAAAAATTTAAAAATTAAAAAAAAAAGTACTATTATTGAGTATGGGCCAGTTGGGTCCCTTGGTCAGGGCTGACTGCCTGACCCACCACCCAAGGCCGTCCCTGCTGTGAAACACATACTGCTAGGTCTCACAGAATGTTAACCCAGGCACTGCTTGTTGACCTACTGGTGCCCCTGAAAGCTTATACTATTCTGCCTTTCTCCTATACCTATGGCATGTAATAGGATGAAGAGTATGCAGGCCAGGGAAGTCAGTAAGCTTGCCAGGCAGGCCCCACTGAGAAGCCACAGAATAAGGAGAAAAAAACGAAGAGGAAAACTTTCTTCCTTTCTTCCTTTACTTTGTCCATGCTTCTTCCTCATTCCTTTTCCCCTCTCTCTCCCAGGTCAAGTTTTGAAAAGAAATCTTTGTTTCTTTCCAGCCTTCCCAGTAGTCAGAACCAGTCTGTCTCCCCCTTCAGCCCTGGTTTTTATGGAAATATAGAAGGAGAAAAATAAAGAGATTCTCATTATGTGGTGATCTAGGCTAGGGCCTGAACTACAGGGATTATTCCATATCTTTTCAATCCTCCTTTATCCTCCCACAGCACCCTTTCCCCCTACCCTCTCACTTTAGGACTTCAGTCCATATTTCACTGAAAAAACTGAGGCCATTCGTCAAGAGCTCTCCTTCTGTTCACATCACTTAGACATCTTCCTCCATTATCTCCTCCTTTACCTGTGACTCACATGAAGAGATGGCCACTCTCCTTGAGAAAGCTAGCCCTTGCAACATACAATATTCTCTCTCTCTCTCTCTCTCTCTCTCTCTCTCTCATTCTCTCTCTCTCTTTCTCTCGCTCTCTCGCTTGCTCACTCTCGCTCTCACTTGCTCTCGCTCTCTGTATCTTTCTCTTTCTTTCTCTCTCCTGATTTTCCTTATTTCTTTCCAACTGTTCCTTCCCTGTCTCATTCTCCTATGCTGATTTTTCATCCAGATCCTATCTACTAACAGTGAATATCCTGTAAAATTCTGTCTTAGACCCTCTTCCCTTTTCTCTTTGTATTGTCTTGCTTGGAGATTTCATCAGTTTCCATGGGTTCTACCATCTTCTATGTATAGATGGATTCTAGATTTATATATCCAGTCCTAATCTATCTCCAGAGTTTGAGTCCTCCATCAGCAACTGTCTTTTGAATACCTCAGGTTAGATGTCTCATAAGTATCTCTACTTATCTGAGATGGAACAAATTATCCTTTATCCTCTTCCCAAATTTCCTATCACTGTTAAGGGCACCATCATCCTTTCAATCACCCAGACTCATAACCAGAGTGTAATCCTTTACTCCTGCCTGGATCTCTTTGGGTTACAGATGCTCTCTATTCTCAAAGAGTCACCAATAGGTCTCAACTGCAAGTCAGATGGAAAAGTCCCAACGTCCTTAAGGAGCTATAGCAAAGTAGATGGTAATGCATATCCTTTCACAGCATTTCCACCAAGAAAAATCACATATTTTCCTGATTTTGAACCACCTGAGCATGTCAAGGACTTTTGGTCGTGAGAGTTTTGTTTTTGGGGTCATTTAGTAGCTGTGATTGCTACAGAAGTGAGGGTTGCAACTACCACTTTGTATCTCCATAGAAGCTACTGCCAGCCTTTGAGGACTGAGCTGGAAGTAAGACAGGTGGTCTGGAAGGCGCTGACATTCATGAGGCTGTTGGGCTTAAGTGCCCACCAGTGGAAGTTGGTCAGTGGTTAATTTTGGTGGTGACAAAAAACAGAAGGTCCTATATCAGATTGCATGCTATCTTGGGGAGGGAGGGAAGAGGCAAAAATTCAGAACTCAAAATCTTATAATAGTGAATGTTAAAAACTAAAAATAAATAAATTTAATTTTTTGAAATTTCGTTGATATACATTAAAAAACAAAACAAAAAGAAAACACTAGGCTCAGAGTCAAAACATTTTGTTTTGAGTCCTGCTTCCAATAGCTACCTGTAGTTAAGTCTGTCCATGAGTCTCTCTGAGCTTTTTTCCCTATTTGTGAAACAAGGATAATTCATTACTTGCACTGCCTATTTCATGGTCTTGTTAAGTGGAAACCATTTTGTACAAAGTCCCATATACATTTGAGCCCCTAGGTTAGCCTTTCTTAGTTTGCTAGCCATGTGATTATACTATTAAGATGCCCAAAGTAAAACAAAATGGGAAACAGGTAGGGAATATGGTGGGACTTGGACCTCTCTGGCCAAGGCTAATGTCGGACCCGATTGTCCAGTGGCTGACGTAAAACCCACTTTGGCCAACTTAGCTCCTATTTGTGATGCTCCAGTGCCCTTAGCCAGCAGAACCTCTGGCTATGTAGGCAGGTCATTGTCCCCACCCATGAGGCGATCCTGGTATTGATGGGAAGGGTAGCTTGCTCCAGATTGGTTCCTGGGTCAGGGCCAACATCAAAGTCATGTTTTGTGCTTCCTGCTCTACAATTTTAATGACTGTTCACCCACTTGAAGCTTCCTAGATGTGTGAAAGACTGAATTGAATAGATCCCAGGACTTTTCCAAGTTCAGACAGAGGAGGGCATAGCTACAATTACAATGGGACACTTTGATCTTTCCAATGGCTTGGAACTAGGACTTACCCTAAAGCCAGAGCTAAGGAGGCTGGAAGGGACATGGAGAAGTCATCTCACCCAACTTCCTGCCTCCTCATGGGACTATATGCAGACCATCTCAGAGACACAAGTCTTCATGTTATCCAGAAAAAGAACATAGAGCTAGCAGTGGAAGGGTCTTTGGAAGTCATCAGATTCAACTTTGTTTTACAAATGAAGAAGCAGAGAAGTTATATGATTTGCTCAAACAACTTTGTTGTTCATTCATTTCGATTGTTTCTGATTCTTTGTGACCCCCATGGACGTTTTTCTGTGGGGTTTTCTTGGCAAAGACAACGGAGTGGCTTCCTTCTCCAGTGTGCCCCCATTTTACAGATGAAGTGCTGAGGCAAATAAGGGTTAAATGACTTACCCAGGGTCAGACAGCTGCTAAGTGTCTGAATCTGAATTTGAACTCAGGTCTTCCTGACTCCAGGCCTGGTGCTCTAGCCGTTGTACCACCCAGCTGCCAAAGGCAGGGATAGGGCCTCCAAATTATCTCCTCTCCCAATTCAGCCAGTTGTTGCCATGGGATCTGTCTCTTTATGGGGAGTATACATACTCTATAAGTGCTTGGTGACTTGCTATTCCACTTTAGCAGTGTGATGGCAGAGGTTGTGGGGTGAGAAGACCTGGGTTTGAGTTAAGTTGGAATCTTTTTTATTTCATTTCTTTATTGTATGACTCTATGCAAATCCCTTAAGCTCTTTGGGCCTCTCTGGTTTCCTCATCTGTATAGCGGTGCTGGTGAGAGCATGTACTAGATAATATGTATGAACCCTGGAGCTCAAAATCCAGGGTGATGCTGGTAAGCCACATAGTATCACTCAGCAAGCGGACCCTAGTTAGCTTGAATCCCCATAGGAACGTCAGTAGGATGAAGGTGGAATGGAAGGAGTACATGGAGTCCCCTAGAACTACATTCAGGAAGACCCATTTACTACTGGATTATTTTGGGGAAAAACATCTAACCTCTCTGGGCCTCATCAATAAATGAAGGGATTGTACTCAATGATCTTGAAAGACACTTCTGGTTTTAAATTTATGAATCTGGGGTCCTAAGAGTAGGCTTCCAACCATTCAAGCTAGACCTTAACTATGGAAGCCCAATCAGTGAAGATAACCAGACAATCTCCGGTTTACGAACATTTCTTAGAATCTCTTCCTAGAATAGCCATCCGATCCAGCTGACCAGGTGACTTAGGGACTTCCATCCTCTTCTCCTGCTTCATTTAGCTCTTTCTTGGCTTCCAACACAACTGTTTCTCACATTACCCCAGAGTGGGGTCTAGGTAGTAATAAGAAAAGGAAGGAAGGAAAGGAAATTCCACTATTGGTAGAAAAGTACCAGATTTGGTTTCAGAAGACCTCAGTTCAAATACTGGCCCTGCTAGTTACTCTCTGGGTGATGTTAGGCAAGCCACTTTACCTGTCTAAGCATTGGTTTCTTCATCTGTAAAGTGAAGGGATTGAACTAGATGTCCCTTCTATCTCTCAATCTATGGCGCCTGAATCTATTAAATGAAGGGAATGACTAGATCAGAGATTCTTAACCAGGGTTGCATGAAGCCCTCTGGGGTCTGTGGATAGATTTCAGTGAATGTGGAAATGTGTTCATTTTTAGAATATGTTGATAACTATTTTTCTTTTTGCCTTTTTTTTGGGGAGAGGGGCAACTGGAGTTAAGTGACTTGCCTAAGGTCACACAACTAGTAAATGTTAAGTGTCTGAGGCTGGATTTGAACTCAGGTCCCCCTGACTCCAGGGCTAGGGCTCTATTCGCTGCGCACCTAGCCACTCTGTAACTATTTTTCAATATAGTTAATTTCCCTTGTAATTCTATGCATTTTATGTTACACACTGATAAGCATTATTCTGAGAAGTCCAGTTGCTTCATCAGACTTACAAAGAAGTCCATGACCCAAACTAGATTCAACCCCCCTGAAATAAATGATCCCCAAGATTCCTTCTGTGTTTAAATCTCATAAAGATGGACCTCATCATTCTGTCTCCACATCTGCCACCCTCCAACTCCAATGGCCCTGGTTCTTCAGCCCAACACTGGTTTCATGAACAGCATCGCCAATCCCCTTCCATTGCTTAACCCCAGAACCCCATCATCCACTTCCAAGATATCACAAGTCTGATTTTCTTCTTAAATATAAAAGAATTTGACTTTAGATATTTGTAAACATGGGATTTTATTCTCTTTTGTGGTAGGACAGAGAGGAGGGAAATTGAGCTTGAAAACCACATATGGTAGCAGCAAAAAGGAAACTAGGTAGTCCCTTGTACAGTTTTTTAGCCTGTTCCAAAAAGTGTTGATGATTATTGTTTTCCTGCTCCTTTGTTGAATTAGTGTCCTCCCTCTCAATCCCCACACCCACTTCTGTCCTTGAAGAACTCACGAAGCCCATTGAAGGTTCCCTAAGTGTTTTTAGTGATAGTGACGATGGAAGGAACAGGACAGAAAGTTAAAAGGTTTTCTCCTATGTCCTCATCCCTTTCACTTAAACACTCAAGGGAAAGGGGAAGGGGAAGTTATAAATAGGGATTAATGCTGACTCATGGAGGAGACAAAGCCCGGAAATATTATTTGCTAGGATTCAAGAGGAAAAATACACTCAGCCTAGTTTGAGCTTTCCATCTAGGAGCTGCAGTTGTGGGAGGAGGGTAGAACAATGAGGAGACCGAATGGGATGGGAATGGGGATGGTGCCAGTGAGACCAGTGCCACGACTGGGGAAGTAGCAGGGGCAAAAAGAATGAAGAACAGATTGCAATGTTTAAGTTTCATTTTTCTCTGTCTTCCTCCCCCAAGTCCCTTCTCCTTTCCTGTTCATTCCTTCCCTCCAGGGTTCCCATTTCTCCCTCTCTCTCCCTTTGCCCCCTCCTCTGTCCTCCAATTTCCTGCACCACAGGGCCACCACCTGTATAGAGTTGAGAGCTCCCCAATTCTACTGCTGTAAAAATAGGAAGGGTCCTGGGAACCCATGTTGGAATTCTGCATGAGTTTCCTTTTATAAAAATATGTTATTGATCACCCAATTGATATATTGTCAAAGGATATGAACAGAGAGTTTTCAGAGGAAGAAATTAAAGCAATCTATAGTCATATAAAAATGCTCTAAATCACTATTGATTAGAAAGATGCAAATCAAAACAACTCTGAGGTACCACATCATACCTATCACATTGGCTAACTTGGCAAAACAGGAAAATGATAACTGTTGGAGAAAATGTGGTCAAGTTGGAACATTAATTCATTGTTGGTGCAGCTATGAGTTGATCCAACCATTCTGGAGAGCAATTTGGAACTATGCCTAAAGGCCTATAAAAATGTGCATACCCTTTTGACCCAGCAACACTACTACTAGGGCTGTACCCCAAAGAGATCATAAAAATGGGGAAAAAGGACCCACATGTACAAAAGTATTTATAGCAGCTCTTTTTGTGGTGGCCAAGAACTGGACATTGAGGGGATGCCCATCAACTGGGGAATGGCTAAACAAGTTGTGGTATATGACTGTAATGGAATACTACTATGCTATAAGAAATGATGAACAGGCCGACTTCAGAGAAACCTGGAAAGATTTATATGAAATGATGCTGAGTGAGGGGAGCAGAACCAAGACAACATTGTGCACAGTAACAGCCACAGTGTGTGAGGACTGATTTTGATAGACTTAGCCCTTCTCAGCAATGCAAGGATCTAAAATAATTCCAAAGGACACATGATGGAAAATGCCAGTCACATCTAGAGAAAGAACTATGGAGTCAGAATGCAGAATGAAGCAGACTTTTCTTTTTTGCTTTGTTTTATTTTGTTTTTTCTTTCTCATAGTTTCCCCCATTCATTAGAATTCTTCAATGCAACATGACTAATGTGAAAATGTGTTTAATAGGAATGTATGTGTAGAGTCCATATCAGATTGCAAGTCATCTTGGGGATGGAGGGGGAACAGAGGGGAAGAAAATTTAAAACTTATGGAAGTGAATGTTGAAAACTAACAATAAATAATTTAATAAAAATATGTTATTGATACTTTCCTTTTTTTGTAATGGTACTATGACTTTCAATAACTCCCCTCCCCTAATAGAGCCCTTTCTTATAATAAATAAGCATGTATTCATTGATTTAATTATTAATGTTATCAATTTAATTACTAATTAATTTGATGTTTCCCCCCAAAGAAGTGGGAATACTTGGTTACTTGTGGGAGAATTGGTTTCTGCTACTACCTTTGTATGTCTGTGGACAAGTAGCTCTCCCTACCCCTGCCCCCTACCCCAGGCCTGTTTCCTCATCTGTAAAAATGGAGTTGGACTAAAAGTCCTTATAGTCATTATACTTCAGGGATGTTGTTGGCTAAATGATTTTTGTGAAGACTGGGCACCTAACTACCATATTTCAGACTGTTTCTATGGAAAAAAATGTCTTCCATGAGGCAGTGTTATAGAGTGAGATAGAGTATTGGACTGGACTTCAGAAGATCTGGGTTTGAATTCTGCCTTAGAAATGTATTAGCTGCAGGATCACAGGCAAGAGAGAGCATGGAGATCATCATCATGTGACCTACTTTAGAGGATTTTGGGGAGAGTGCTTTGCAAACCATAAATGTTGGTCATTGTTGCTATGGTTTGGATCTTTAAGAGCATAGCTTATTTATGAGATGGCAGCATATTATATTGTCTTGCATTGTTCTATCAGACTGTGTGTACCACACAGCCAAATATAGGACTCTTCTCTTAACTGTTGTATGTGCATGTCTGTGTCCATTGTAAAGACTGTAAGTTCCCCGAGGACAGGGCCTGAGAATTCCAGTCTTATTTCAAACCCTGTCAGTATAATAACTGAATCACAATGATTGGCACAAAAGACTATGTGTTCAAGGTTGATGTTTTGCCCAAGGGTTTCTGGGATATATCTTTATTATTTCATGGATAGATTACATAAATGTTTCAGATGCTTGGGTTACTGTTTTCTCCACTGCAGACTCTCAGGGCTGGAAGAGAGATCAGAGGTCATCCAATCCAATCCATACTTGAGCAGGAATCCCCACTTCAACATTTCTAACAAGTGAAGACCATCAGTGATAGGGTGCTTCCTATTACCCAAGGCAGAACATTTCTGCTTTGGGCTGTTCCTGATCATTAAGAAGCTCTTGCTTATATTAAATTGAAATTCACCTCCCTGTAACTTCCATTCTGGGGCCAAGCAGAAAAAGTCAAATCCTTCCACTGCACCAATGGTCCTTTTCCAAACAATATGCAATACACTAAATACTAATATGTTGAGAACTTGAATACAAGGGCTTGATTTAAGCCAATGAGCAGGAAGGCTTAGGGGATAGGTCAAAGAAAAGAGGGCAATATTTCATATGTTTTACTCGATTCTCTGTCACATGGCCACAGGGCCCTGGACCCTCTATTCCCACTCCTCCAACCTCTTATTAAGTAAGTAGGTACCATCAGTCACTCACTTTTATTAGAGCAATGTCTAAAAAGAGACATCAAAAGACAAGTACTAATAACTGAGTCAGATTTATAAGAAAATAAGTCATTCCCTAATTGATGAATGGTCGAAGGATATGAACAGATAGTTTTCAGACAAAAAAATCAAAGCTACCTATAGCCCTATGAAGAAGTGCTCTAAATCACTTTTGATTAGAGAAATGCAAATTGCACAGCCAGTTACCCTCAGAGAATAGTTGCTAACAAATTTATGCTTCCCTGTTGACCTGCCAAAAATGTTATGTCAGGAAAGTCCAACCAAGTCACTACTAAGGCATTTCAAAATAGTTACTCCCCAAAAATGATGTGATTCAATAACAAGCCCGTTTTGGTTAATTTTATAAAAATATTAATTTTAGGTAGCATTTCATTTATTTTTTCTACTTCAAGAATTTTTTCTAAAAATTTTTTCTTCTGTTCATATATGGGGAAATATCAAATATTTATATCTATATATATGCATATATGTGTGTATATATTAGAGATATGTTATCAATTTACCCTTTATACATTTGGGTGCTCTTTTTACTATATTGTAAAAATGTCATAGGAAAAGTTATGCTTTTTAAAAATAGTAAGAAAAAAAGAAAAAATTTTTTAAAGAAATGCAAATTAAAACAACTCTAAGGCACCATATCATATCTATCAGATTGGCTAATATGATAAAAAAAGAAAAATGATAAATGCTGGAAAAGATGTGGGAAAATTGGAATAGTAACACACTGTTGGTAGAGTTGTGAACTAATCCAACCATTCTAGAGAGCAATTTGGAACTATGCCCAAAGTACAACCTAACTATGCATACCCTTTTATCCTGAAATACCACTATTAGGTCTGTATCACAAAGAGATCATAAAAAAGGGAAAAGGACCCACATGTACAAAAATATTTATGGCGGTCATTTTTTGCGTTGGTAAAATATTGGAAACTGAGGGGATGCTCATCAGTTGGAGAATGACTGAACAAGCTGTGGCGTATGAAAATGTAATGGAATACTATTGTGTAATAAGAAACGATGAGCAGGCAGTTTTCAGGAAAACTTGGAAAGACTTGTATGAACTGATGCAAAGTGAAATGAGAAGAACCAGAAAAACATTGTACAGTATCAGCAACATTGTGTGATAATCAACTATGAATGACTAAGCTCTTCTCAGCAACATAATGATCCAAGACAGTTACAAAGGACTCAAGAAGGAAAATCCTATCCACATCTAGAAAACAACAACAACAACAACAACAACAACAAAAAACTATTGGACTCTGAAGCCAGATCAAAGAATTGTTTTTCACTAACTTTATTCTTTCCTGTGGTTTTTTTCTCTTTCACTCTCTTTCTTCTTTTACAACTGTGACTAATATGGAAATATTTTTACATAATAGCATATGTATAAACTATATCAAACTGCCTACCATTTTCAGAAGAGGGAAGAGAGAAAAATTTGGAACTCAAAATCTTGTTAAAAATGAATGCTGAAAGTTTTCTTGGCATATAAGTGGGGGAAAAATAAGATACTATTAAAAATAGCATTAATAAAGCATTTTTTAAAACATGAAAAAAGAAAGAAGACAAATCCTAGTGGTGGAGGTGGAAGGCAGTTGGTCCTCCCTTTCCAGTTCACTGAACCAATAAGACCTATATTGGACATGTAGGAGCTTACTAGACCCATGCTACTATAAGAAAGGCGCTGGTCTGTGACTTGCTCACCCTTGTGGTGATATGAAACATTTTTCTGAAGCTGGGATTGGCCCAGTGTCCACTATGTAGGCATGTCTACTGAGTTCCTACCTGGCAGACCTCCTCCCTGAACCTACCTTGATCTGCCTGGAAAAGGACTCAAAGTTTCCTTCCTTTTTTGCAAAATGGAACAAATCTACTTATACCCTGATAGAATGGGCCAATTCTGATGGTTGATTCCATGTCTTCTCTCTTCTCTCAAAGACCTTGCCTGAAGTTTTCAGAGGCGCAGGGACTCTCTTGTCCCTAGCTAGGCCTCTTAAACCATAGAACAGTATAAAAGCTTTCTGTTAGTGGGGAGCTAAGCTCTAGTGTCAAGAGGGAATAGGCTCCTGGGATTGGAGGTAAAACAGCCCCTCTTTAGGGGAAAACATCAGGATGTCAGAAGTCAGAGCACCAGAATTGAGCAAGTGTTCATCAGCTTCAACCTGAAGCTTCCCTCGAGTCCATTGGGGCAGGCCATGAAAAACAATAGTATCCTATCCTGGAGCCTTTAGCCCTCTTAAGAGCGCAGCCGGGCCTGGAAGTGCTCACAACGGGCATGCTTCATGGTCAATCCATAGATTGGGGTTAAGTCCACCTTCACTCCAGAGGGGACACTGAACTCCATCTGATGCAGCAGGATGGCCAGGAAGAGGAAGACTTCCCAACGGGCAATCGTCTCCCCAATGCATTTCCTTTTCCCCAGGCCAAACATAATCACCTTCTCACTCAGAGCCTTGTTGACAGTTCCATCTGCACTGAGGAATCGCTCGGGCCGGAACACTGATGGGTCTCCCCATATTTTCCTGTCATAGGAGGGACAACAGATGTTTGGGAAATAGAGTGACTCTTCAAACAGGGGTCAGAGCCCTAGATCCCTAGATCTCAGGGATCTGAGAGCTGGGGGTTAGGGAACAAGAGCAATGTGAGTAGCATGTGAATAGGTACCCTACCCTGTAAGCCCTTTCCCCAAGGGACTGGCCCAGTCTAGACCTCAAGCCCAAGGCCTAGCCTCCTAATGATGGCCCAGAAGGCTCTGCACTGAGGGGGTCACTAGCTTTCCGTCTGGCTGATGATCATCATTAGATACACCCAAGGCTCTCCACCAAGACTCCTGTCAGGTCCCAGGGTTGACTTACTGGTCATGGTTAATCTGCCATTGGTTCACAAAGACACAACGTCCCTTAGGAATGTAGAAATTGTTCAAGGTCGTGGCTCTGGTTGTGCTGAGTAAGGCAAGAAACCTCTGTCAGACTCAGAAGGAATTCAGTGGGGGGAGGGAATGGGTGTGTCCCCCATGGCTTCCTGCTCCCTCTGCAGACACCCCTGGCTGCCTCTGCTGCTGTTCTCTTACCTCAGCAATGACTAGGGGATCAGAGTTTATGAGAGACTGACACCCACTTTCCTGTCCTCCCTCATTCTATCCCAGAGTCATTTGGATTTGTGGATAGGGAATGATTCTCCTCTCCATAATCTCGCACTTCCCTCAATGACCTCATTTTGTCTTGTTCCTGGTGACTTCTGGGTACTAAGGAGAATGTAAAGCTTAGATGCAGATAGCCCATCCTCTCGCTTCCAAGGTCTCACCTGTGGGGAATGGTAAAAGGGAGGAAGGAAGACTGCCTGAAGGTTTCCAGGATGAAGGCTTCCATGTAGGGGAGCTGAGGTTTGTCTGAGAGCTGGGGCCACCGATCTCTGCCGATCATTGTGTCTGCAGGACAAAGGAGAGTCAAAGGGGGCAGACTCAAAGCCAACCCTGCCTTTGGGTCCTAAGGGGCTCCCTACCCCAGCTCTGGAAAGTCACTCCACCTACCCAGCTCATGCTGGATCTTCTTCTGAACCTCAGGCTTTGCCACAAGGTACATGAGACTCCAGGAAATGGCTGTGGTGATAGTGTCAAAGCCTGGACAGAGCAGAAGAAAAGTAATCACAACAATAATTATAGCCAGCGTCTGTAGAGCTATAAGGTTTTACACTTATCATCGCATCGTGCCTTACAACAGCCTTGTGAGGGAGGTGCTTTATTATGCCCATTTTACAGATTAAGGAAAAAGAGAGATTAGATGATTATGCATCTGAGAAAAGGTTTGAACTCAGATTTCTCCTGACCCTATCTGGTGCTTCATTCAACCAGCTCCTTGAATTTGGGTGACATGATTTAGTCTTTCCAAATACTTTCACCCGTGTTAGGCCCTAAGTTCATTACTATACTCCTGTGACGTAGGAGAGTGGTGATTATCATTCCCATTTCATAGATGAGAAAATTGAGGCCCACAGAGGCTAAGGGTCATTTGCTTTGGGTCACTTCACTATGTCACTGGCAGAGCTGGACAAGAGCCCAACTGCCCTGTGCTCTTTTTAATGTGTAAAAGGATGTCCTTGATGCGGGCCGAGAGAAGCCGCTCGTCTGCAGACCCTAGCCGTTTCCTTTGGGTTGGGTATTATAGATCTCTTAACCAGGGCCCGTGGCAAGGTCTCAAGAAGATTTTGTAGGGAAAATTTTGCTCCGTGATCCCTGAGAGACGAAACTCCCCAGGACTTTTCTGGGAAAGAACTTGAAATAAGGATGTCTCGATGGTATAGGAATTTACTGAAAGCCTCAGCTAAATCCGAAATCGAGATGACTGGTTTTCCCCTGAATTCAGATTGGGCAGGCTTGAAAATAGGCTGGAAGAACCTATGGGCCCTGCAAAGACCAACCTTATCCATCAACAGAGTGGGCTGCCAATGCAATATGCTTTGAAGGATAGCAGAAAGACTTGCTTTATCTCCCAAATATCTCCATCCCTGGTCTGCCATAATGCCTGGCATTCCACCATTACGGCTTTGCTCTTCTGGGTTAAATGCAAGTATGTACTTCTGGGAGGGGTGAAGTATTTATCAGACATGAGCATCTTAGGGTGCCTGAGTCTACCAGATATTTTCTAGTCAGGGGTCAGTTAAAAGTTGGTCAGCAAAGATGCAAAACACAAGTTAAGTTCTGATAGAGAAGGAGGTAAAAAGAGGTACAGGAGAAAGGAATCCTGGGTAGCTGAGGAGGACAGTGCCTGGCTCTGGAATGCACGAAGGAACTTTAGGGAAGATGAGGGACCAAAAGGAAATTCTGTTCAACCTCCTAGCTGTGCCCAAGGCTGGAGTGGGACTGGGCATTTGGAGAGCAGAATGGAAGGCAGCTCTTACCAGCTCCAAAGATATCCAGGACAGTGTTCACTGTCTTCTTTTCTGACAGCAGGACATTAGCATTCTCATCCAACTTCTTTTCCTGGCAATGTTCAATCAGGCTGTCTGTGATGTCCCGGATGCAGCCCTGGTGGGGCAAGGCTAGAGGGTTAGGGCAAGCAGGATTCCAAGCCCTAAACTGCAGCTCTCCTCATCCTCTTCACACCCCATTCCTTCTCATCTCTGCGGCTGTTTGCGAGCTATCTTCCCTCCCTGGAATGGCTGGACCTTTCCTAGCTAAATCCTACCCATCTTGCCAGCTCTGAGGAAATGCTACTCTTCTAGGAAACTTTCTCCAACCTCTCTGAGACTTCAGTGATCTTGTCCTTTTCTAAACTCTTCTAGGACCCATTTATATGGCTCTTCCTATATAAAAATATCTGGTTTTTAGGGATGGCTAGATGGCACAGTAAATAGAGCACCAGCCCTGAAGTCAGTGGGACTTGAGTTCAAATCCAGCCTCAGAATTTAACACTTACTAGCCATGTGACCTTGGGCAAGTCACTTAACCCCAATTGCCCTGCCTTTCCCCCTCCAAAATGCAAAAAAAAAAAATCTGATTTTTTTAATTGACGCAATTGGGATTGAGTGACTTGCCCAGCATCACAGAACTAATAAGTGTGTGAGGCCAGCTTTGAACTTAGATCCTTCTGACTCTAGGACTGATGCTCTATCCAAGAATACCTGAGTTTGATAGAGATCTTTTCTGTGGAACCAGACTATAAGCTCTTATATAGCAAGGACTGAGATTTACGCCTCCCGAATTCTCCCAAGCTGCCTGAACATAGAACATACTCAGTAGACGTTCATTGTCTGCTTGGCTCAGTTAGCTGCCAATGAGAAAGGAAGCCTAATCACTGCTCTTTAGTAATACTAGGCAGGTCCTCAGGACTGGGAATTGGGAAGGGAGCTCCGACCGCTGCTCTCTCCCATAGGCGAGACGATCAGCACTTCTTGGGCTGAATCAGAGAATGGGAGGTAGATATACTATGTAATAAGAGAAATGACCTGATCAAGGGAAAAGATGCCTTTTTCCTGAAGTCCTGAAAAGTCAAGATTCAAGACTAAGCTCCAGATCTGCCCTTGATTTTTGGTGTGACTTTGAGTAAGTCGATTTCTTTCTCTGGGCTTGTCTGTTCCTCTGGAAAATGAGGACATTGGACCAGGTGATCTCCAAGCTTTCTTCCAACCCAAACATTGTATGAGTGGAAGTCACAGAAAACTTTAGAGGACAGAAACATCACTGCTGAAATATGTTTATACTCTACAGCTTCCTTGGAGACACTGCACTCTGGAATTTCTTTGATATTCTACCTATATCCTTGGAAAGTTAGGAAAGATTGGTGAGATTCGGAGAACAAGGTAAAAGCACAACCCTTTAGTGGATGGATTGTAAACCTTTGGAGGGCAGGAACCATACCTATTCTAAGGTCACATCCTTTAGATGTTGCTAGAGGGCTAGAAAACAAGATTCCTGCACAAAATACGTGTATCACTCACACACAATCTCACACACACACACACACACATGTTCATGCACATATGAATATTACAACACACCCATAGAAATACCTCTGAGGAGAATGAATCCTCTGTGGAGGCCATGTGTCTAGCTATGTGTCTGAAGTTCAGCTCTGGGAACCTTTACCTGACTCTCCCCGGCTCTCCTACATACAGCAACAGCAGCATTAAAGATAAAAACAGACAGAAAGCAAAACAAACTGCATTTTGATCAGCTTTCACTTTCTAGATTTTGGGGAACATGGATGCTATCATAGTTAACACTGACTTCCTAGGATTCTTCAAACAGCTAGGTGATGTAATGGATAGAGTGGCTGACCTAGATTCAGAAAGACTTGAGTTCAAATCCTCTTCAGACCCTTCTTAGCTCTGTGACTCCCAAGTAAATTATATAACTTCTCTTAGCTAAAGTTTTCTCATCTGTAAAATGGGGATAATAATAGTGTCTATCTCCCAGGGCTGCTGTAAGGACCAAGTAAGATAATATATTCAAGGTGTTTTGCCAACCCTAAAGCTCTTTATCTAAATGCTAGCTACTATGGACTCTGGAACTTTCTTGCTTGGACCTATGGTGCCTCATTGACCCCGCCCCCGATTTCTTTCTGGCTTGTACCTATTGTATACACTTTAATTATCCTAGCCGAGTCTCCCTCTCAGCGACTCTACTGTTTCCTTATTGTTCTGCTCTCCTCTGCCCCCTCCTCTCTCTTCCCCTACACACTTGGTAAGATATCCTATTCCTCATTCCTCCCGGCTAGTCTTGATGTCAACACAGCTCCCCTCTGTTACCTTTTCAAACCTCTTGTAATGTTCTTTCACCAACTTTTGAGTAAAGTCAGTGAATTTTTTATTCAGGTCCCTGAAGGCTGTCATCTTGCCACTGGGCAGGTACCGAAGCAAAGGGATGAAATCAGCAGGATTCCCAGAGGCAATGACATCACCAAACTGAGCATTCAGAGAGACGATGCTAAGTAGTTCTTGATTTTCATGATCGTAGCGCTTTCCGAAGCAGATGGCACAGATGACATTGGTCACGGACATCACCACATACCTGAAGGGGTCAAAGGGTGCCTTCTGCTCCAGGAACTTCTGGATCAAGTATTCAGCCTCCTTCTTCACATGCTCCTCCAGGTAGCAAGAGGAAGAGGATGGAGAGGAGGATATGGAGAAGGTCTTCAGAGCGTTCTGGGCTAGCTTCCTTTGAGCTGCCCATACCTCCCCTGAGTCAGAGCTAAAAGTAAAAGAGTCACCATCGGAAACTAAGGAGAAGGTGTAGAGGTCAGGTCGGCCTTTGAAGTCATCCCCCTGCTTCACCAGGGCCTGTCTGATGGTTTCCAGGCCACTCAGCACAAGCACTGGGGTGGAGCCGATCTGAATCTGCATCACATCCCCATACTTCTCCCTCAGTTGGGCCAGGGCCAAATGAGGATTCTTCCCCAGAGTCAATATGTTGCCAATGAGAGGCCAAGCCCAGGGTCCAGGTGGGTTCTTTAATCCTGTGGGGACCCTTTGAGGGTAAGATTTAATGATCCAGAAGACCAGGCAGAAGACAGCAGAGGCCACAAGGAGCTCTGTGGCAGTGAAGGATTTGGAAAATACCAACATGGAAAATATGCTTGTCATGATTTTTGGTATTTAGCCAAAACTGTAGCTGTTGGGACAAAGGCAAGAGGAAAAACCTATAAGACCATGGAAGTGGGGAACTGGAGGAGGGCTCAAGAGGTATCTAATGGTCCTATGAGCCCAACGATGAGCAGTGATGACAAGGCTGGGCTAAGTCAGAGGGCTAAGTCAGGACTTCAAGAACCCCCGCCAACATGGAGCAAGGACTCAAGGAGTTTGAGGGCTATCCCTCAATGGTACCAAAGGGAAGCAATGGTGAAGTCTTGATTTCTGTAGCCCCTGAATCCTTGGTGCATCCTTCCTCCTCATTCTCTTCTACTGCTGAGATTCCCCACCAAAAAATGGAAGCATGGATTAGATGAGAAATAATAAGGGGTCCTCAGATTGCCAAAGCAGCCTGTGACCAGAGAGTGTTCCCTTAGAAGACGAAAACTTGACCCAGTGGCCTCTGCATTCCAAGGAGGCCTATAGGCTCAATCTCTTAGATAACTTGTAATTAATGGTTGCTCTACTTAAGCTATGCTCCTTCTACCCTCTCCCTCCACCACCTCTGTACCCTCACAGGAATCTTAGAACATAGAATTTACAGCCAGAAGGAAAGGTAGAGTTCATCTGGTCCAATACCATCATCGCCTGATGAAGAAACTGAATCCAGAAAGGTTTAGGTTGAGTTAGTGGCAGAGCTGGGACTTAAACCCAGGTCTTCTGAATAGACGGCTGTGCTCTGCCCACTGGCCCACACTGCCTTCCTTTGCTCAGGCTCTTCCTTTCTCCAGATAGCCCTACTCCTTTCTGCCTAATACAAATTCACCCCAGTTTAAATCCCTCAGTCTCCCTGGAAACACCTACTTAGGGAGATCTAGTCCATTCCTGACTGACTAGAGCATCATTTATTTCAGCACTTAGAGCCACAGAATGGCAGAAATGGAAGCGACTTTGGAGATCATCGGTCCAACCTCCTTATAGAGGAGGAAACTAAGTTCTAGAGGGTCCTGACTTGTGTCAAGTCCCATAGCAAATTAGGAGCAGAAACAAACTGGGAACTCAGGGCTCCTGAAGCAGCTGACCACTGAGCTGGGACTGTTTCTTATCCCTCTCTCCCTCCCCCCTCCCCGACCGCCATTTTCCCATGTGTGGCCCTTGTCTCTCTCTTTCTCTCTAACCAGACCCATTTCTTTTCTCCCCCTCCTCTCCTTCTCCTATTCTTCCTCTCCTCCCTCTTCCTCCTCTTTCCTTTCCTCCCCCTTCCTCCTTCTCCTCTCACTCACCTTCTTCCTCCTCCTCTCCCTGCCCTTCCTCCTTCTCTTCCTCCCTCTCTTTCCTCCTCCTCCTTTTCTCTCTCTTCCCCTTTTCTCTTTCTCCCTCTCCTCCTCTTCCTTCTCCTCTTGTCTCTGGCAAGCATAGTTAGGCACAGAGCTGGGCTTTACAAAACTTACTGGGCTCAGTAAGGATTTTGCATTCAGGGACTTAGAACTTAAATCAACTAGCACTGGTTGCTCAAATTCAGTTGAGAGATAGCATCAGGGTAGACGCTATAGCCTAGGAGGGTAATAGGAACTACGGACAAGAAGGGCACATGCAGGATATCCTTCCTTTCAAACTTTTCCTTGGTGTGAGGTCATGTCCAGGGCCTCACCTCAGCCCCTGGATATTTACCCCAGTGGCCTGCCCTCTTGGAAATAGCCTAGGGGGTTAAAAAGGAAGAACTTTGCCCTATCCTTACACAGTTTTGGTCAGGAAAGACAAGAGTCTAGTCCCCTCCTCCCCACCCCAGTGTGCAGACAAGACCCCAACAACTGGTCCTCCTGGGATATTGGCACTGTTGGAACTTAGAGATCCAGGTGGTGGGAACACAAAATGTCCTACCTTATCTATCCTAGGGGGCAGCTAGATGGTGAGGTGGATAGAATACAAGACCTAGAGTCAGGTAGACTCATCTTCCTGAGTTCAAATATGGCCTCAGACACTTACTGGGTGTGTGACCCTGGGCAAATCTCTTAACCCTGGTTGCCTCAGTTTCCTCATCTGTAAAAATGAGCTGGAGAAGGAAATGGCAAACCCTAAAGGGTGTCACAAAGAATTGGACATGACTAAAATGACTAAACAGGAACAATCTATCCTGGAGATGCAGAATAAAAGTCTGAATCCCTGATCCCTTGGGGAAAGTCCACTCAGATCCAACCCTGAGTTATATGCACTTCCGTTTAAAGTCCAATCTGCAAAAGGAAGAGCAGCTGAATTAAATTATAAGTGTTTACACAAGCACCTGGTACATACTGGATGCCACCCTGGTAAGAGCAGAGAGGGGGCAGAGTGAGGGCATGCCAATAGAACTGAATTCAGAGCTTAACTAGTCAGCTTTCTTCAATTCTGTTGCAAGCCTAGTTTGGGGGCCATTATATATACCAAAGTCACCAATCTGGGCCAGGAGCCTCATCAGCAGGCAGTCTGTAGGTAGTTTGTCAGTGGGGTCAGGGTTGGACTAAGGGGGAAAATTGGGGGGACGGGATGTTCTGATGTGCTCATTAGAAAAAGACAAGAGTCAGTCCCTGGGGTGGGGAAATCCAGTCCATAATTGTCTTCTCACTTTATTCCCAGTGAATGAATGATAAGATTCTATTCTATCAGCATCATTGAGGGAAAGGGAATACTCAAAAAGTGCTCCGTTGATTGAGGATGCAAGGAACCTCCTGCCTGGAATTCTGAACTCGATCCTAACACAAAGGGTGCTCCTTTTTTTGGCCTAGATTCTCTGTAAGGAAAAACACACAGTAGTGAATGCAAATACGGCTACTAGCTTCTCAGGAGCAGCACATAAGAGACAGGCATGAGAAGAGAGCCGACTCTGCTCATAGGTCTAACACATCTGACTAAGTATCTAGCCATGCAATCAGAAGATTCTCAAGGAATATTTGCTGGATGAATGAATCACCAAAATAAATGAATAAAAGTGTGAAAGGATTCACATTCAAGAAGCTGGAAAGCCTCCTAGCCTCATTAGGCTCCCAGCTGTGGCTCAGCAGCCCCTCTAGATCAGGGCTTTGCCACCCCTTTCAGCTTTCCCACCATGGTAAAGGAAAAGGGAGGTATAATCAGTGGGTGCTCAGGAACATAATATTTCACTGGCTTTAAGACACTGTTTGTCTTAAGGCACAGGACTAAACCCAGGCAAAACCCAAGCAGTACAGTGACCAGTGGAAAACTCCCAACTCTTTCCCAGAAGTTAGAATACTAGTTGAGAATGGGATGGGCATTGAGCTGTGTTAGAGCAAGCCACCAGAGTTCTACTCAGACTAAGCATGGCAGATAACATCCAGTCTTTTTCTGGAATGGATTTCTAAGTTCAGCTCATCCCACTAAAGGTCACAGTTGGACCCAGTCTGTGGGAACAGGCCTAGACACTGGTGAGTTCTATAAAGCATCAAGCCTGCAGTGCCCTCATTTTATTCTCTGAAGTGTGAGATTCCTTTTTTGAAATACTAATTTGTAGCTGTAAGGGACCCAAGAGCAGGAATGTTTTCATTTTTCTCTTTGGATTTTAGTTTCTAGCAAAGCCTAAACTGTAGAGTCTCTATAGAGGAGATACTTAGCACGTGCTTGTAGAATAAATTTCTATTGCCTGCCTGATCACCTCACTTATGGAATATATACTTCAACCTTCCCAGTCTGATTCTTTTATTCAAAGATTCCACAAAGGCACAAGCTGGTTGTCTTCAGAATAGCGTGGTCGATGTTAGAAGAATAGAGCGTAGGGAGGGAAGGAAGTGGGGGGAATGTTACAGTCCAACTAGCTCTGGAGATAGGAAAACCTTCCCCCCAATGCATATTTGTCCTGACATGTTTTTGAAATTAAATAGAGTTGAATGTCAGATAACTGAGTCCAACTGCTTCATTTTTACTGGTGAAGGAGACTGAGGCCCAGAGAAGGCAGGGACTCTCTAAGAGCACACAGTTAATTAGTGGCCAAGATGAGACTAGAGCCCAAGTTTCTTGACTCCTAGCACACTACAAAGACTCATGGAATCTCAGAGTTGGAAGGAAGCTCGGATGTCAGCTAGTCCCATAGGTACCTAACAGGAATCCCCTCTCTTTCCCTGACAGTGGTCGTACAGCCCTGTATTTAAAGAGCCATAGTTATGGGGTGTGGTGGGGCAGGGGCTCATTCCTTTCTGAGGCAGCTTGTTCTGCACTTGAACAGTTCAAATGTTAGAAAGTTTTTTCCTTACATCAAGTTTAAATCTGCCTTTGCAACTTCCATCCATCATCATTCCTACTTCTGTCTTCTTTGGCCAAACAGAAGAAATCTAATCTCTCTTCCACATGACATCCCTTCAACTGCCTGAAAATACTGGTCAATACCTCTTCTCCCCCTCACCTCCATCAAGTAGTCTCCTCTTTAGGCTAGACATCCCTAGTTCTTTCACCTGATCCTTATGTAATACAATCTTGAGGTCCCTCACCACACAAGGCACCTACCATTGAATGAATTCCAGCTAGGTAAGGTTTTCCTTTAAAACAGTGTCCATAACTACTACAGATGTGGGCTAACCAAATATGTGTATTACATTATATTGCTAGCTTAGACTAGGAAAATGAAGTTGATCTAAAAAAAATAAAGAGCCTGGATAAAAAGGTATAACCTGGCAGACGCGATCCTCCCATCCCTTATGCCCTCTTTCAAGCTAATGATTCTGAAGGGCTGCTCCAATTTCTATAGCAGGGCTCCCAGGGCATCCTTATCCCCAGCCAGCCAGAGAAAGGAAGACAGAGGGACTAGAGAAAATCAAAGACTTATCCCTAGATTTGAGATCTTTGGAGGCTGTGGCACAGCTGATTGGGTACCTTGGAGGTCTGAGACATAATGCCTGGCACACTTCCTGGAAGAGTAGGTATTTAATCCATGTTGATTGATAATAGTATTGTAATAATTACATGTATCTGAAGTTCTAAGGTTCATGAAAATGCATTTCTCTCAATCCTGTGAAATAAGTAATGAAATAATTATCATCCCATTTTACAGATAAGGAAGCTGAGGCTGAGAGAAATTAAGTGATGCCCCTGCCCAGGATCACATTAGCTGTTGAAGGGCAGGACCAGGATTCAATCCCCAGTGCCCAAGATTCAAATCTACTGTTCTTTCCACTACATTAGTTGTAGAGTTGACCGCAGAATCCTGGTCTCTTAAGGTTATAGAAAGAAAATGGAACTGTGAATCAGGAGAACGCCTGAGTTTCAATCCTGGTCCAGTTGAACTAACTGAATGACCTTGGATAAGTCGCTTGACCTTTGTGAAGGTTTGCTTTTCTTCCCTGATCTCTCAGGGTCCTTCCTTTTCTAAAATCTGCTGACTCCTAATCTTGGATGCCCTGCAGAGGTCTGGAATCAGAGAGCTGTTTTCCCTAATTCTAGAAGGGAAAGTGGAGAAGACCCCAGCACTTACCTGTGCCTGACAGGGGGTCAGTCTGGACTGAGAATCGGAGAAATCTAAAAACGAAGGCTTGCCCAGTCTTGACTGAAAGATGCCAAGAAATAATCACCTCATTAGAAAATGTGGAGAAGGGAGATTTTTCCAAACCTTTATATGCAACCTGCCTCATCCTGATTGGTTGAGGTAATTGGCAACGTCTCGGATACGCCCTCTAGTGGGGCGGGGCTAGTTGGTGGGGGTCGACTGGGACGTAGAAGAGGCTGTACCCCTAGTCCGAGAACTGGGATGTGAATCTTCATCCAGAATTATTGGCAGGGGTGCAGGAAAGCAGGAGGGATGGGATTCTAATTCATTAGGGGGCGCCATGGACCCAGGGCCTATTACTGGAGGGGGTAGCGGTCGGGCGCTCTTGGGACAGTCCTCCCTTGGACCCCCTTACTAAGGAGCTAACCCTCCGACTTCCAAATCCGAGGCTATCCGGATTTTTCGGAGGGCGCAGGTGGTCAGTCCAACCTGAGGTAGGGTAGAAGGAGCTCACACTGCTTGAGAGTTTTAGGGCAATTACTGACTGCAAAACTAGAGGAGGTCTGATTTCTGGGGATCTTTTCCCCAGCGTTCCATGCTAAACATCTCTGTCCCTGTCCACCACCACCTCCATCCCCCTCGCATACGCGCAGAAGCTCACCAAGGGATACCAATCAAGTGAAATATTTGTAAAAGCACTTAGCGAGTTCCGGGCACACAGTAGGTGCTTAACGTGTTTATTCCCTTCCACTCAACTTTCAGGATAAAGGCGGCTGGAGAGTAGAGGTGGGGGTGTTGCTGATCCATCTGGGTCCCCGCCCCCCAGGAACGGTAAATGGCTTGGCTCGGGTTACACAGTGTCCAGGTTCGCGTGAGAGATTTATCTCGAACCCCGGCCCTCGACCCAGGGTCAGATATCACCGAGAAGGGGTCAGGGGCCAGTCAGCAGGGAGGGCAACCGGCGGGGCCAGGAGGGAGGGAGAGCGGGGAAGAGAAGTAGGGGAGAAAGGAGGGCAAAAGAACCCGTTCTTCATATCCAACTGCAGGCTGCCCTCGCGGTCAGTTCCCAGGTTGCTCTCCAACCCCGCTGCGCAAGAGTCCTAACTTTAAGCAGGGCACTCACCGGCAGCCTCTTGATAGACGCTGCAGGGCGTCGCGTATGCACCCTTCTAGAATGGTGCGACCTCGAAGCATTTTTCAACACCTTCTGGTTATACACAAGGCAACTGTCATTTTCCAAATAAAAATGTTCAAAAGACATTTTTTTTTAAAAAATGCTTTGATTTATATGTGTTTGCGCAACAAACAACTTTAAGAAGGGAGTGCGGACAAAATGCTAAGTAAGCTTGCTTAGTCGTGAATTAGCTCAATGTGGGAAGGGCTGGAGGGGGTGGGCGTGGAGGGGATCCCACGAAGGAGCAAGGACCTCTTTCCTTCTCTGGGTTCGCCCCTTCCCCTACTCCCATGCCCTCCCTCCCTATTCCTTAAAGCCCATCTCCAGCACCTCGTCCTTCGAGGCCATACAGACCCCAGGTCTCAGTCAACCCTCCGGATTTGAGGAGGAGTCTCCGACCTCTCAGCAAAATGGGGGCAACCTGTTACCCACCCCGTGCCACAGGGCCTGTGGACTAAAAATGCAGAACGGGACATAGCCTTTCGAACCTCGCTACAGCGGGCATTGGAGATGCTTAACTCTGCACGAGGCTTATGGGGACGTTGGTTTTCTTTTTATTGTTCTGTTGAGGAGAGCTGTAGGAGGGAGGGTTGCTAGACGCTTGATCTATACATATACACATGCATATATACCTACACAAACATATATATATATATATACACACACACACATATATACATATATACTTTTACATACATATATACACACGTGTGTGTGTATACTTTTTATAAAGGACATTTTAAAAATGAGTGCCATTCCCTCTCGGGCATCACGGGCTGCAGGCCGAGGGAGCTACTTTCATGTTCAGCGCGATCTGCTGGCACTCATCTCCACGAGCTGAGGTCAGCGTTCCAGAGTTGATGCCTTTCAAGCAGGCCCTCCGGTGCGCGGCTTCGGCGGAGAGTCAGCTGCTGATATGATTACCTTGGCTCACCTGTCCTTGCTCCCCTCCCCGCGCTAGATAGTCTGATACGACCTCTGGCAAACGCGAGGCACAGTTGCGTGAGAAGTGATCGTGAGGGCGGGCACAGAGTCCCCCAGCAGGCTGGCCGCCTTGTACAGGTCACCTAGTCACGCAAGGGGAGGAGGGGGGAGGAGTATAAGGAGGTGGAGAAGGGGAGGGAAGGCCGCTCCTAAAGGGCCAAGTCAGCCACCACGCGAAGGAATTCCAGGAATTACGCGGCTAGTAGTCGCCGTAGCTGCAGCCCAGCGGCCGGGGGTGCGTGCCTAGTCAAGCCCTGGCCAGGAAGGGCCAGCACCGTCGGTTCGCTCGCTCCTCAGACACCTGGCACGCACTTTTTCGAAAGCACCCTAGCTTCCCCCCACTCCCGGCTCCGAAGCTCACGCAGCTGATGGGCCCTGGTGGAGGAAACGAGGAGCCCTGTGCCCCGGGGACAGCAATTCTAACTTCCTGAAGAGAACCCTACCCCCGCCACCTAGGATTTCCCGAAAGAGTACTAGCCAGAGATAGAGCCCCCAGGGCGGTACCAGCCCAATGGGATTTGATTACGAAAGGCAGATGGCAACCTGGGAGACGAAAAGTGGCCCAAACCAAGTTCCCCAGCCGCGGGTAGTTTTCTTGATTTGGCATATTGGGTTGGGGACTCTAATGCAGTTCACCTCCTTAGGACACACCAAGCCAGGTGCAAAAGGACAGAACTGAGAGAATTCAGAAAGTAGGTCTCCAAACCTTCCTTGGCCCGGGATGGAAATCCAAATACGAACTTACTCAACGTACTTAATAGTCCAGAAGCATCATGTCACCCAATCTGGAAAGTCAGAGACTTTAATAATTCTTCATACCAATCTTCCTTCCCCCAGAAATGCCCAACACAGGACTGAATTCAATGATGACTGTATATTAATTAATTGGTTAAATTCATTAAGGCTACGTCTTGACTTAAGTACCAGAGGCATAATGGAGAGCCGTAATAGCTAGTTGGCCTCAGAAGGAGCCGGGAACACCTGCG
The DNA here is from genome assembly GCA_028646575.1 of Pseudocheirus occidentalis. Classification (NCBI taxonomy): domain Eukaryota; kingdom Metazoa; phylum Chordata; class Mammalia; order Diprotodontia; family Pseudocheiridae; genus Pseudocheirus; species Pseudocheirus occidentalis. Next base: position 37,955,900 of record CM053598.1, on the reverse strand, counting down.
GTTCACATCTCTCTATAGGCTGTGTGACCCCCCGGGGCCCAGGGCTCTGCGCTCTCAGCAACTCTTTAGGAATTCCCTACCTCAAAGAAATCAGAGGTCCAGTCCCTACTCCTACTATGTGCTAGGCCCAGGGGGATACAAAGAAATGAAACAGTCCTTTCTTACCCTCAAGGATTTAAAATGGAATAAGGCTATGTACACTTATTAACAGTGTTTGGCATCTAGTAAGTGCTTAATAAGTGCTTGGTGACATCCATAACATATGTGTATACACACATAAACATATAATACACACGTGTGTATGTATGTATATATTTATATGTATATATCTGTCTACATCAGCATTGGGAGCTCCCAGTGATTAAGGAACTTCCTCTTTCAATACGGATTAGCCCCTTAAAGTCTTAGCATCTGTACCTTAAAGTAACTGAGAGGTGGTTACTTACCTACGGTCAGACAATAATGAACCCATATCTTTCCTGATTCTTAGACCATATGCAATATATATATATATAACAATGTTTATTGGTGGGAATGAATTAGCAGTTGAGGATCAGCCTTTGCCTCTCCAGATCTTAACACAGTACCTGGCATATGGTAAGGGTTTAGTAAATGCTTTATTTCTCTATCTATCTGACAAAGTCTCATGTAGGAAATGGTACATGAACTGTGCTTTGAAGGAAAATAGGAATTGTAAGAGGTGGAGGTGAATGCAATCTAGGTGTGCATGTTGGGAAGTAGACTGCTGTGGGAGGAAGAACAAGAAGGCCAGTTTGGCTGGATCTTAGAGCATGTGGATGGATAATTTGTAATAAGCTTGGAAAGGGAGGCTGGAGCCAGGTCAGGAAGGGTTTTAAATGCCAAAAATAGGAATCTATATTTTTAAAGTAAATTTTTATTGCTATCTTTTGTTTTTCACATAACCTACATTTCTCAGCGTATCTTTTCTCTCCTTTCCCTCTCAAACAGTCATCTCTTATAACAAAGGAAAAAAGAGAGAACCAAGATTCAGAAAAACTAAACAATGTATGGTAAAAAAAAAAAGACCCAAATCTGACATTATCTACCATGTTCCACACTATAGTCCCATACTTGTGTAAAGAAGGAAGGGAGGCACCTCCTTATAGCTCTTCTTTGGGGCCAAGCTTAGTCATTATAATTTCACAGAAGTCAGTTTCAATTATTTCATTGTCATTATTGTTCTTTTCCACTTACACTTCTTCCAATTTATAGTCATTGTGTATATAATTTTTTCTGATTATTTCAGTTTGCATCAATTCATGTAAATCTCCCAGGCTTCTCTGTATTCATCATATTCAGTGTTTCTTACAGCGCAGTAATATTATATTACTTTTTTCTACAACTTGTTTAGCCATTCCCTGAGTCAATGGACATCATTTTGTTTCTAGTTCTTTGCTACTAAAAAGGTGGGGAAAAGAAGAGGAAGAAGAGAGTTTGAGCACCCGTAATCAGGACAGGAGATTAAAGGGCCTTTGGCTTGGAGCAGAATGTCCAATCCTGGGTCAAAGGTTTTCCAGGTTTGCGTCAGAAGCTCTTTGGCTAGGAATCCCCAGTAGGATCTCAAATCAATGGAGAGAATTTGCTTGGAGGAGGGGATCAGGAAGTCATTGGGTATGGAGGGACAGTGGAGGGAAGAGAAGTGGCAGGGAACGTTGAGTCTGAGCTGAAGTGGAGGGAAGGATGAATCCATGCCACATTTAACCAATTTGCCTCTACCCACTATACCCTCAACTCCTCTATATTTTCAATAATCAATGAAGAAACTGACATTGGCAAACTTAGCCTTAGCATGTGGGGATAAGTAAAGAAGACAGTCCCTTTTTCACTAACAATAGGATAAGATCTTGCCAAGTGCTTTGCTAAAATTGGGGAGAAACTATATCCTTAGAATTTCTGTGATTTAGTAGTTCAGTAGTGACCCTGTGGAAAAGGAAGTAAGATTAATCTGTTATGTCCTGCTTTTGATAAAGCAATGAAGGTTCCCACCACTTCCCTTTCCAGATGTTCACTAACCATCGCTGTGACAGAAATTTCTCGAATTTTGCCAGGAATTGAAGTCAAGCTGATAGTTTGTAGATTTCATTCTTTTCCTTTTAAAAATTTGAAATAGCATTGTCCATTTGTGCATTCAATGAGAGTAAGGTTGACCCTCTCCCTTTTGCCTTCCTGTTCTTCTCCTCCATTCTAACAGTTATCCCTTGCCTCTTCTATATGAGATGACTGATCCCATTCTGTCTCTCCCTGTCTCCTCTCATTCTATTCCTCTTCCACCTCAGAATTTCACCTTTTAAAGTGTCATCCCTTCCTATTCAATTGATCCTGTGCCTTCTATGAACACATATATACACATACTCAGATATGTATTCATACACATATATATATACCCTCCTATA
>CM053598.1:37936428-37952986 GCA_028646575.1 Pseudocheirus occidentalis | reverse complement strand
ATATATATGTATATATGTATATGTGTGTGTGTGTGATACAGCATTCTATCCACTTTACCACACGACTTCCCTTGAAGAGGGAATAGAAGAGCATTATATATTAGAAATACACATTTAGGTAAAGAAATCCAGGAACTCAAAAGGAGAAGCATTGTGGGAGGCATTTGGATTGATCTAAATGGAGGCAAAAATAGAAGCCGTAATGTCATTGAAATATATCACACAGCATCTATACAAAAGGGGGAAATAGATGAAGACGCCCCCCCAAAAGACCTCAAGCCTGTGCGTGTGTGTGTGTGTGTGTGTGTATGTACACACATCCTTCCCGAGAGATATTAAAGTTATGGATCTCTTTTCAGGAAGTCTCAAATCAGATCAAATTTTCTTCCTTTTGGTAGGACCTCTAGTTTACCTTGCTTGTTACTCATACTTGGTGTATTTTCAAAATAGATATTTGAGAACATAGTTTTTATTTCTGGCTCCTTTCTTAGATCTTTGTCTCCTGTGAATATCTGGCTGTCTTTATTGTTATTTACTTCATACTTTTTATCTACTCTCTATGAAATCTAGCTTAGTGTGTATCCATAAGTGGTTTTCTCTTTCCTCTTCATTTCAGTTGAAATTTCTTTTATTCAAGTTTTCATGACACTAAGAAAATACATTTTTACCAGCCCTTGTGTCTGGTTAAGAAGGTTCAGGATTCACGTGAATGGGACACTCAGCACTTCAAAAGATCCAATATAGCTTATTTAGAATATAGGCAAGTGGGAAGGAAGCCAGAGACAACAGAGAAAAGGCTTAGGAATAGTAAAATAAGAGTGACTATTATACACACACACACACACACACACACACACACATATCCACGATCATCACTGATACCAGTAAGCACCAACATCTGACCACCCATCAGGGTCCCGCTTGGGACAGGCAGGACGCCAACTGCTTAGTGGAATATATCTATACATATTTAAATCATCACCTATGTGGGAAGCACCAACACCTGATCACACAAGCTGGAGAATCCTGGGTACAGCCATCAGGGTTCTTGGGAGGGTCCTGGGCAGGACGTCTCCTCCACGGGTGAGGTTCCAATTTGGGGTCTGAATCTTACAGTTTAAGTAGTGCTGAGAATAAAGACGGCATATTGCCAGGTGTTTTTTTTTAGCAAGCATTATGTCTTGTGTGAAGCTGGGGAGGGAGGCCAATCCTTCTAAGGCCCCCCCCAAGAACAATGTTTCTTTGGAATGGCTAGTTCCAGGAGTTGGGCAGTTAACCATATCTCTTCTCAAGGTCCTGGCCAGGGGTCCCAGAAGAAGCACAGTTCTCATGTTCCCAGGATTTTCTATTCCAAAACAACTCATGGTAATAGAAAGATCTTACTGAGTTAGGGCCTTGGTTTGTATAATCTTATTCTTTAGAGAGGGGTTTACCTTGCCCCTTCATTCAGCCTTAAAATTATACAAAGCATAGGCCGTTCTTGCAAATGGGGTTATAGATATATAGATATATATACATATATATGTATATATACACTTTATCCTTAAGTATATATAGATGTTACACAAAAATAAAAGAATGAACAATATGCTAAATAATAGATCATATCAGTGTTGATTAGTATCTGAAGTTATTAAATGAAAGATCTCTAATCATTTATTTAGCAACTATACAGGTTTGTATTCAATGTTCATTGAGCGTGTGTTGATTTTTCTCCAATAGTTGACTCAGTTCCCAGGAAGAATTCAATATAGAAATTAAAGCTTCAAGGGGAAGATAGACATGGGGTAAGGGCAAAGGCTTAGGGATCCACTAGAAATCATCACCCTGCCAATGAAGATAGGTTATATTATTCGGGCATACAGAGCAAGGGGCCTCTTGGCCTATAGAGATTAAATCTTACACAAATATGTTGGCTAGATACTTCATATAACATAGAAAAGTTAGAAAGCTGATACAGAGTCAAATCACACAGGTTGGAGGAATGGTTCAATAGGCAGAGGCCATCCCACAAACTAAGCCATTATTACAAAGTAGGGTTCAAGCACAGGTACCCCATAATTCCCCCCTTAAACAGATGGGACCCAAAATCATTTGGCATAAGGGACGAAGGTCTCAGCTTCCCAAGTGGCTTCATGCTAAGCAAAAGTGTAGAGCTGTCTTTGCTCCATAGGGTCCCATCATTCAAGGGGCTGGGTCTGTAGCCAGTGTCCAGGGGTTATGGGTCATGGTCTCAGAGAGTGGTTGATACTCAGCCTGAGATGTCATCTGCAAGTGAAGGGTGCCGAGCCTAGAAGAAACAAATCTGGCAAAGAGATTAAACAAACAAAGGCCAAAAAGGAGCGAGAGGAAATTAACCAGAAGTAGGGTGAGTATGGGCTAGTATAACCCATTACGCAGACCGTTTTCACATAGATATAAACTTCATAAACTTCATAAGTTATTATTCTTTTACTAACATAACTGTATGGTGTTAAGCCAAAGAGGTTCCTGACTTGAACCTCACAACTGAATAGCAGACATACATCTTTGTTTCAAAAAACTTGTTTATCCTTTTATTATATTCATTCTTGAAGAAAGAGATACTTCAGAAATGGAATGTTTTACATATACATTCAGTTACAAATGTTAACTTTTGCTTAGATCATGGAATAACTATAAATTCCGATTAAAACAGTAAGCTCTCTTCTGCTTTACAACTTATTGCATTGATTTAACAGTAACTCATCTTGAAATTTACTAAACCTTCAAAAGTATAACACACAAGACCTTTCAAATCATCTCTTCTAAAAGTATTTCCTTTCTTTAAAAAAATAGTTTGAATTTATACTAGTGTTAGGGGGAAATAATCACTAAATCTTTATGTAAGAAAAATTAATTGGAAAGTTTTAAATGATATCTTTCTTTTTTCCTTAAATCAAAAATAAACCTTTAAAATTGGAATTAATTAAACTAAGTTAGTATCTTTGAGTAACATAAATTCCCAAAGTATTATTACAGATTAAATTCCTGGATACTTGCAGAATTCCTAGATATCACAAAATTTAGTTTTAAGCAGTTTGCATAACTTTCTGCACATGTTCTAATTCTGGATGAAAAAATAATATTAGATATACACTAACACAAAAGAGCTCCTATCTTTTACTGACTACTTGCTCTGATCATAGAAAATTTGCTATAGAAGGAAAAAAGACAGATATATGATATTCCAAATATGACAGGAGAAAACATCCTTGGCTCTGTTTAAATCCAGGTAAAGTCACAGATATCCAACCATGCAGTATCCATTCTACCTCATAGCTAGACTCAGGAATAGGTAGGAAACATTTCTTTTCAGATGAACACCATGGGTAAACTGAACAAGAAGGGATACCATCCCAGACTAAAATTGCCCCTTCGACCTTTACCAAATGTAGACTTCCATCTGTTAACAGTATAGGATCACATTCCCTCTGAGTAGCTTGTGTCATTTCTCTCAGATACTGGTTTAATGCAGACAAGTATACCCAAATTCAAACTCAAAGCAAAATTTAGTTATGGTGTCAAATGCCTTTTACCTTAAACAGCCATTTTCACCAATCACCGCTCAGAGCCACTTTTTATTCTCATGGAGCTACAATAAGCAATTAAAGATTTATCAAGTTTCATATATGTAAGGGATTCCATCTCCTTCTCAAATTTACATTTATCCTGGATTATAAAGTTTTCCTTGTCTCTCCTACATTGTGTCTCCCATATTGTTCTCAGTCTTTCCCATAAAACTTCTAAGACTGCTTCACTGTTCTGGAACCTATAAACACCACTCTCCAAATCATGGGGGTCTGTCTTTCCTAGGCTCCCCACCAAGAGACTCACACACTGCTTTCTTAGCACCCTTTCGTTTACTTCCTTGCATATAAGACACTTCACAGATTTGTTTAGCAACAATGTATATATACACTTCTATATTTCTTTAAGGCTAGGACACACATTACTTGTGCTCCCCAATGGACTCCTTGATGTAAAAATTGACAAAATTTCCCTCCTGGTTTGTTGGTTAACCATTTCTCTCCCGTGAAGCAATAACCAATGGCCTTGTTCAGTTTCAATCTTCCCAAGCTTAATCAATTTTTCCTTTTCAGCTGTTATGAACCCAAGTATGGCTGTTGTCTTAGGGACTCGGGGATTCAACACATAGATCTTCATAGATTCTATTGACAGGGCATCCTCCTTAACTTTCTTGTCTGATAATCTGTTCCCCATCATCTCATACCCAAGATCTCATAAAATATTTCTTCTTAAAAATATTTCCCTTTTTCAAAAACAGTTTATCCTGCCATCATTAACTATGCAATTCCTAAATTCTCTCTGGTCATAAAATCTTTCCCACATAATTGACAAAACTTATACAGGGAGGTTTCACAGATCTTTCCTTTCACATAATTACCAATAATTACCTTCACAAGCATACTTTTGTAAATACTTAATTTATGCAATTACTCCAAATAACTTGGTTAGCAATCTTTTAAGTTTAAACCATCTTAACTGAAACTTTCTTTTAATATAACTATTTACCAGTAACAGGATCATAAGCAATTACCATATTCTTAAATTTAAACTTGAAATCAAAACCAAGTAATTACCAATTGACTTATCACTAGAAATCAATTACATTCTGGAATCTCACATAGATGGTGAATGTGGTAGTCCACGAACCTTCAAATTAACATAAATACATTCTTAGATGAAGCAAACTTGAAAACCACATCCCTATATTCTTCTTTTCTCTCTTTTTTCCAAAGCTTCTCATTTGCTCAGTAAGAGTTCTACAAAATGTATTTCCAATTCACCTTGCACAAAGAATCATTCATTTCATTATTAATAATGTGGAAACTATAACTTTAAATTACTGTATATTTCCAGAATAGCCAAAAATTTAAATAAACAATTAGCTATCAGTAAATATCAGGAGTATTATTACTACCTGTTTGTGACCCAAATGTAATAGCTTTAAATGATCAGATTTCGTAACATAAAAAATCCAGTTCACATGCAACACAATCCAGATTAAAAACTGCTGTAACCTCCTCTTTAATTACAGGTAGGTGTAAATACCTGGTTTTCTAAATAGCAGATATAAACATTATAAGACAGGGTCAGCAGTACTGATAAAGTAACATAACTGGTTTTTGCAGTTTTTTTTCTTAGTTTCAACAAAATTCAGATTTAAAAAAGTGCTTTACCTAACACCATTTCTGGCTCACAAAGATCACTCATTTTTTACAATATAAGAGGATTTTACAATTTAGAAATGCCATAATAACACAATGACATTATGACATTAATTGCATTGCCAAATCGTCACATACAGAAATTATTAATAGGAAATTGGGCTTACCAAGTGTAGAGGCTTTAGCAAAATCAACTCAAATGTTTTTTTAGCTGTTTTAACTTTTACTCCCATAAATTTCACTTATGTGTCCACTCCTTAGAAACTTCTTTGAAAGTGAGAGCTTTGAATCTGCCAGTTAAGTGAGTGGGACTGGGACCCTTGTGTCCCCTCGGTACAGGAGAGCTCAAAGCTTCACCTCTGAGGTGTCTCTTTCTCAGATCTGTGTATCTTCCCAATTTGCCTTAGTGCCAATAGTTCAATAAATTCTGACATATCTTTAGCATTAAATTAGGAGTGATACTGTTCCAAAAAGGACCAGAATAAATTCAGTTGCCTTTCAGTTACATCCTGGTACACAAAACTTTCCTCTTTTAGGTGAGGCAGGAAGTTGTTAAAATGCTCATCTGCCTGCTGCCTCTTTGTTTTGAGGGGAAAAGATTCCCTCCCTTGTTGCCTTCTCCTCACTCCACTTGGCCAGAGTGGAATGAAGAGAAGGAGATTTTCAAACTTTTAAAAATCTTAAAACTTCTGATCACACTTTTCAATAGCAAATAATTTATACCTATCAACTTCCTACCCATGCTCCTCTCTTTGCTACATGCTTAAACTTTCTTGCTTTTCCTACTGTCTACTCAAACTTCTGTTGGACTTTGATTAAAGCCCCTTTACAACCAGACATACCTTATTTCTTTCTAATTCTGACTTGATACATCTCCTACACTCTTTGACTTGTATTACCATCACATAACCATTGGCATAAAATTCACACCTAAAGAAAATTCCACATGAGGTTAACAAACATGAAACAATTCATTTCTAGCTTACAGTTTACACTCAAATAGCATTTTTTTCAAGCATTGTACCAAGCATCTTTACAATTATATATTAGTCCCATAAAATCCCTAGGATGTGGATTCCAGCACCATCCCCTTACTGAACAGTAAAATAAGGTAAATAAAACTTTTGGGGGAGAAGGGGAGGGGACATACAGTGAATCACTTTTTTAATGCCAAATAACAATATGTACCTTTTGATCATGTAACTATATATTTATAAGTTCTAATACCCTTGACCCTCAGAAAGAAAAGATATCCACACATTTATTTCTTTCCTTAATATTCCAATTACCTATTCACACATTCCCATTTTTCCTGGGATAGTTTACAAGGAGTTTGAAATCACCTATATAATCAGGTTAGTTTAAAATATGTTGGGCTACAATTCTAACTGCTTCCTTTGATTCTGACAATGATAACAAATTACAATAGTCTATATTTTCCACCATCATCAGTGTCCATCTCAAATTCAGTAACAATAACCACCCAATTTCAGCCTTATACCATCTGATAGTAACATGAGGGATACTCCTCAGCTCACCCCTGCCTATTCTCAAACAGAAACTTGTCCTAGCTTTCCCATTTTTCTCCAAGCCCTTATTTCTCTTTACCAGTCTTTCAAACCCATTGTTCTCTTTTCTCAATGTCTTTTTAGTACAATTTATTCACTCTGAAGGATCCTGACTTCCCACAGTAGATTTTATGAAGAATAGCATTCCAACCCTGTTGGATCCTGTTCATGATGCCAATTAATGTCTGATTAAGGAGGTTCAGGATTCAAGTGAATGGAACACTCAGCACTTCAAAAGATCCAATACAGTTTATCTAGAATATAGGCAAGTGGAAAGGAAGCCAGAGACAACAGAGTAAAGGTTTAGGAATAGTAAAATAAGAGCAACTATGATTTGGGGTAAGGCGGACTTTCCAGTTCTGCCTTACCCCATGACCCTCCACCCTGTTCTGGAAAGAGCTGACTACTCCTGCTGTTCCGAGGGACACCTGAGTCACAGGAAGGCTGCACTCCTGTACCCTCACACCATATTCCAAAATTAGCCCTGAACTATAGATTGAACCAATGGCTGTTCTTTGCTTTTGTATGTCATGACTTCTGCTAGCCCCCTTCCCTGATTGTGGTTTTGTGGTTTTGACCTATAAAATCAAGTCTATAACCCCAAAGATCATTGCCTGATTTGAGTTTATACTCTAGGTAGTCATGTGCTTAATCAATAAATCCACACCTAAATTTATCTTGAACCCAGGTCTTGGCTTGCTCACATTCTCCGCACAACAGGACATCACCAATTTTCTTGACTTTTCGTCTTGCCATATTTGGATGTCTCTGGAAGAATGAACAACCATCCTTTTTAGGAAAAGACTTGCATCTGTTACTTAGTTCCAAAAGTTTAATCTTTCATCTTCGTGTAAGCCCCTCCCTGCCAGGCTCACTCCCCCAACTCCTATTTGAAATTAGCAGGAGGGGGTTGGAAGGTACTCCCTTCAGGGTTCTAGGAAGACAATCATGAAGACTGGAATTTCTAGTACTGTCATTGTGATTCCCATTGGTTATCAACAAGAAGCCTCAATTAGTTCCCCCCCAAGTATTTGACTTTTTAAATAGAATTTTATTTTCAACTCTAAATTCTCTCTTTTCCCTAATTCTTTCCTGTTGAAAAAGCCAGCAAAACAAAACCTGTTATAAATATAAATAGTCCAAGTGAAACAAATTCCCACATTAACCATGTTCAAAAAAGTATGCCTCCTTCTCTACTTAATTCATTACCTCTCTAGTTTGAGGTAGTGTGTCGCTGAGGGAATATTCATAGCACCAAAGGTGATTGTGAATATGTGGGCCTAGTTCTGGATTGCAAAATAAGACAGACTTTCCACAAAGAAGACAGAAGCAAAATATTTATTTAGACACTAGAAAGCCAAATCCCCACACCAGAAAATTAAATCCATCATAGCAACAAAGAAGTTAATACACCTTATCACTGCAGGGAGCAACACCATCCCAAAGCCTTCTCCTTGCTGGAGCCTACCCACAAACAGTCACAGTCCTAGCTGTCTGCTTGCCTGCATCCTCCTTCTCTCCCTCTGTTCTAACTGCTCTGACTCCCAGCTTTCTCTCAGCTCTGCTCCACCCTTCTTGCTCCACACATTCAGCAAACTCCTCCCACCACAGGCTCCATGTGATTACATTGGGCCTATTAAGGGTCAGGGAAGATCTTCAAATTCCCATTACAATTACAGGTGGGCAGCATGTTTTACCATGCATCCTCTTGAACTGTGGTTGGTTATTTTGTTTGTTAGATTTCTTAAGTCTTTCAAAGTTGTTTACTTTTATAATTTAATTAGCTTTTAGAAAAAGAGAATTACTATGACAGTTTAATAAGAATCTTTCCCTGTCCCCAATAAGGGACACATTCTCTCTCCCACCTTCTACATAATGAGTTAGGGAAGCATATGGGAAAGGGGCACTTCACAAATCCTGGCACTTAGGATTTTTCTCCTTCTGTCCAGTCCTCATAAAGGTCCTCTTATGTGTAGCTCTGCTGAATTCTATGGATTGGCCCATTTTTAGAATCCATAGCCAGAATCCTTTCCATTATGGGTAAATCGTTCCTTGGAACTGACTTCTCCCTTGGATGTTTACACTATATGCATCTGTATCTGTGTTTATCCATGTTTGTCCTCAGTGGCTCTCTCCCTCTCTCTCTGTTCTGAGCTGGATGTATTATTTCCTATTAGTCCCTTCTATCTAATGTCATTGCCAACAGAAGGTGGGGAGGGGGGAAAGAGAGAAAAAGAAACCCTTTCTTCTTCCCAAGAGCAGTTCCGTCTCAGGAGCTTAGCTTGCCTTGGAATCTTTAACAAAAGAAATGAACATTTATGTCCCTGAAATGGACCCCTCTGAATTAAGCTCATCAAAGTAGCACTGATTGCTACTTTATACATAAGTTCAATAGGTGTGATTGACCCTCTCAAAAAATCACATTGCTTTTTTCATTTAAAAATATTCACATCTTGTAAAGAGATCACATGGTATAAATCATAAATATTTACAATTATATATATATAAATTACATATGTGTACATATATGTGCGTGTAGTTGTTTGGGGTAAGGGAAGAACCCTAACTTTGCATTTCTGTGACTTTCTTCCATTCTCCAATTTCTTGAAATTAGTCAGGCGTTCTATGAGCCTCATAAATCCTGTTTCTACTTCACACTGAAGTCCTCCTACTTTTAAAAAGTGTAATAGGAACTTAGTCAATGGGAAACCTGTTTCTAAAGCAAATGCAAAATCCTCTGCCTGCTGCTAGTGTCTGTGGAAGAGTCTGGCAAACCTACTTCTGGAAAAGTGGAATGACATGTAATGTAATAGAAAGACCCTGATCTTCTATGAGAGTATGGGCAGATAGGCTTACTGGTTCTGTTCCCCTTAACTTGTGAAGGGTGGTCTTTTTGATGGCCCAATGAACTAGAACTGAGAGACAGACAAAAGACTCCCATGAGATTAACACACTTTCTTTGTTGGCTGAAATTGAGGGAAGATGTTATAAACCTTGGAATGTGGAGAGAGGCTTTGACTTTTTTCTTTTTTACTCCAAAATTGGTTTTATTTAGCTAAAAGTAGTTCTGAAGAAACTTTGCTATTAGGCTTAGGTTCAAAGAAAGATTTTCAAAAGCGTCCCACCCTCAGAACAAAAGTCTGGCGAACAGCAACTGAAGGGTGATTCGTCAGGGGAGGCTCCAAAGAGGACGAGTCTGTCTGCCCGGCTTTCTCTGGCCTCTCTCAGAGACCAAGGTTTGAGGCAGGAGCACCCTACCGCCTGTAGCAGTAGCCCTTAAAGTGGAACCAGAGCTGGAAGATGCCATTGGCAAACTGACAGCGGAAGCTGTGCAGATTCGAGTACTTCCACTCAAGGCTGACAATCTTGAAGGCAACGTCTTCGTAGGGAGGTCTGGCGTGGAAGCGCAGAATAGCAAAGTCCTTGTTGATTTGGCACAGCTCCAGGAAGTACTCTGGTGTGAAGCATTTGTCTATCAGGTCTGGGTAGAAGATGTTAAACTTGTAGCCTTGCACAGTCTTTGGTGGGGGGTTATCAAAGTCATAGCGGGTCTGGTTGTACTTGTTTCACTCAAAGCCTATGTGGACACGATTGAGGAAATGAAGTTTTCGGGGCTGGTATTTGTCTGCCCACAGATACGCCTTGCCTGTCAGGGGCATTTCCACACTGAACTGGGCCTCATCTGCACCCATTCCCTCCTTGGCCTGACAGAAGAAGATGTCTTCTGGGCTCTCACTGGCATCTCCTGTGACCTGCAGCTGTTGCTGAGAAAGCAACAGGCACTGAAGATACTCTTCTGATTCTACCACATGTGCATCAAAGGGCAGTTCATGGGTGGAGAGCAACCTGGGGCTGTACTTGCCAGCATCCTAATTATCTAGGCTCTGCTGGATCGTCTCCCTCCATCGACACAGCTTCCCCTTTCCCCTCCCCCTCAGCTCTGGCCTCTTCTTCATCTTCTGGCTCCTCGAAGGCACCTGAGGTAGAAGGCCCCAGTAGGGCCTGGGCCTGACCTTGTTCTTCAGGCTCTGGCCTTTCACTAGGAGATGATGGCTCTTTCTTGAGGATGGGGAACAGGGGTTCACTTTCAGCACCTTGCTTCTGTTTCAGTTTATATAATTTCTGCCGGGGTACATCCTGATGATGCTCACAAAGCCTGGCTCTGGCCACATGTGCCTTGAGTTGCTGCAACAGGCTCTCCCAGTAGCCAATATCCAGGTTGCCCCTGCCCTGGAAGATCACCTCAATGCCCTGGAAGATCACCTGGAGCTGATTGTGTATCTTCCCATATACTGACTGTACATCAGAACTAACAGAGGCATTTACCCCTTCTTGAAGCTCTCCTGGCCCCTTTCCAGATGCCTCAAGCTTTCGGAGTTTGGAGATCTCCTCCTCTGTAATGATGGTCATATCTCCCCAGAAATCTACATTCTCGCCCTGTTCTCATTTCATGTATGTCCTCCAGAAGGTCTTCCATGTCTGACACTGTGAGACCATTGAGGAAGGTGTAGGGCTTTGTGCACCTCCACAGCCAAGTCCTCATCCTCGGCACTGATATGCTTGGTTAGGAGGTCGATGGGTTCAGCCTGTGCATCCCGCATGTGGATTTCAGAATGTGCTGAAGGTGGAAGTTATCTTCTTGGTCCTCCCAGGCTTTGAAGTGCTCCACCTCCTTCTCCCTCTGCAGCATCTCTAGCTGCTGTTCCCCCATGGCTTTCTCCCTCTCTCGCTCTAAGTGCAGCTGCTTCATCTTCTGCAATTCTAGTCGATTGTCTTCCCGGATTCTCGTTTCCCTGCTTAAGTTCCTTCTCTTTCAGGTGGCCGATCCCCTTCTTCTCTAGGGCCTTGTTCCATATGAACATTCCTAGCAGATTACTGTCTCCAAAGGGGTTGTTAGTATTGGTGTAGCCCATATACTCTGGCTCCCAGCCCATCTTTTCTCTCTTCTTAAGCCCTTTGGCCTCCTTCTTTGCCAGTCTCCAGGCCGTTTCTCCTCAGGGGTCTGAAAGGCTTTAATCATCTCTTCTCCCTGCTTTTTCTCTTCCTTTAGCCTCCGATGCTCTTGGAGGCTCAATTTCTTGTCCAGGGCCTCTTGCAGGCTCTGGGAGCCTGGTGGTGAAGGTGATGTAGAAGACACTGAGGAGGTGGACGATCTGGAATCCTGATGTCTCCTCCTGTGTCTGCTCCTGTGACCCCTCCTTGGTTCGCTTCCAGATCGGACTGGGAAGGCTCCCGAGATCTGGGCCGTGACTTTCTTGGGTTTCTATGATTCCTTTCAGGGGTTTGATATGTCTTTGATTTCCTCCAATGTTGCTCTTCCTCAGAATCTGATCCAGCTCTCCACTCTCGGCTCGGCTCTCGGCTCGGCTCTCGGCTCGGCTCCCGGCTCCGTCATTGTTGCCTCTTTCCTCCCCCTCGAGACTCCCTGCTCAGACCCATCAGCCAACCCGGATACTCCTGTTTACCTTTTGCCTTGGAGAAAATGACTTTGAGCTGGTCTTGCTGAATCTGCCTCCTCCAAACTGGAGTTTCTCAGAACTGAGTTCTCTCAGGCTTATATTGGTCCTGTAAGTACATCTGGAGAGGTGAGTTTTCACCTGATCTCAGTAATCCTATTGGCAGCCTGATTCACACCTTGGCTAATTAAGGACTAGAAGTCATGAACACAAAGGCCCCGCCCAGTCCTGGACTTCTTTCCCTCCTCTCTGAGGATTAATTAGAAAAAGGCTTTAAGGATCTGGCTCTGACTTTTAAAAAGTATGTTGAATAAGATTGCTCTTTTCTATTGCTAGTTTTCTTTATTACAATATAGAAAGGCTGGTGATTTTTGTGGATTTACCTTGCAAAACTATTATCTCAATTAGGGGTTTTTTACTTAAACCATCTTGCAATTTGCAGAGGGAAAGAAGGAAAAAGGGAAAAAAGAAAAAGAAATGTAAGCTCTCCTTCAGTGTTTATACCTTCAATTGCTTTCTCTTGTCTTGTTGCTATTGCTGGCATTTCTGAACTATGTTAAATCACACTAGGGAAAAATGATGCTGGGAAGAGGAAGTAGTTTGTTTGTTTGTTTGTTTGCTTGCTTTACCCTTGTAATTATTGTAAAAGTTTCTAAAATTTCTCTATTGCAAATAATGTCAGCTTTTGGTTTAAAATACTTACCTTTTATTATATTAAAAATGGCTCTCCTATGATGATTTTGGGGGACTTTTAGGAGAAAGGATTGCAATGTTTTATTAATGGCTTTTTTCTGCATCTACTTATATAAAAATAGAGTTTTGATTGCTTTTGTTTCTAATATGATTGTACTGATTGTCTTCCTAATGTTGAATTATCTTAGCATCCCTGGTATGGATTCTACTGTCTCATGAGGAACTTATTATCACTAGAAAAATTATTTATTTTGGCTCCTTCCATAAATCTTATTGTTTAGGAAACACAGTCTCACATAAAATCACAGGCTTTGAAAGCTACACTTGAAATAATGAAGGGTCAAGGCAAAGCTGATCCCCTGGACAGAGTTATCAGCCTGGAGGCTCTCGTTCCCTGAATTTACTTGTGCACATCTTCACTAGAAGTGCCTTTTCCTGAAAAGGGGAAATTTACAAATGGGCTTGTAGGTAATGAGGAAATCTGTTGTCCTCTTTCTCTATTTTATTCCTCCCTGGTTTAAATATTAAAATAATAGTTGTCTAAAACAAGAGTATAATAAAGTGCTTACTTTCTCAATTATTGAGAATAATTTGTTAAGTTTCGGTATTAATTTTTTTTTAAACTTCGATACAGTTAACCTGTTAATAACAATGGTGATGATACATTTAGATGGTGCTTTAAAGTTTTAAAAGCATTTTATAAGCATTATTATCCTTACAACAATCCTGGGAGAGAGGTGCTATTATTATCCCTATTTTATAGGCGAGAAAACTGAACAGGCAGAAGTTAAGTGATTTGACCAGGGTGATACAGTTAAGTTAGCCAGTTAGTCTGAGACTGGATTGTAACTTTCTTACTTTAGGACCAAGATTCTATTTGCTGTGCCATCTAACTCTCTGAATTGTTTTTCTCTTCAGTTGTGGATTCTTTTTGTTAACTTTTTGAAATTTGATTTTCTTCTCTCAAGTTTAAAATTGATAAATTTTGTTACTATTTCTATAGAACCAGCTTTTAGGGTTTTGTTTGATCATTTCTATAGTCTTTTATTTTGTCTATTTTGTTTCTACTTTTGATAACTTCTTATTGTGCTTCCGTTGGGATTATTAATTTGCTGATTATTAATTTTTAAATTAGGTATTCGGTTAATACATCCCCTTTTCTATCTTATTAATGTATATTTTCACACACACACATATATATATACATATATTTGTACTTTTCTCTCTGAGGACTACTTTAGCTGAATTGCAAAAATTTTGATATTTTGTCTCAATCTTACTGGTTTCTTTCATAAGGTTGTTAAGTGTTTCTATGCTTTTTTTTCTTTGACATAATGACTTATATCATTATTAAATCTCCACTTAGGTCTATATCTTTTTTTTTTTTTTTTTTTGCTTTTTGGAGGGCAATTGGGGTTAAGTGACTTGCCCGAAGTCACATGGCTAGTAAGTGTATCAAGTGTCTGAGGTCATATTTGAACTCAGGTCCGCCTGACTCCAGGGCCAGTGCTCTGTCCACTGCAAGGAAGTAACAAGGTGTTCTCTTTTGCTTGTTACTTGTCCTTGCTTCAGTCTTCTGTACAAATCTTAAACACATACACACAACAACTTATGTTGGTTGAGCAAGAAACTTCTCAGAAGCTCCACCATCCCCTACCACCCCACTGCCACCATTTGGGGATTGAGAGATTCCTGAGATTAAGGTGGAGGGAGAAGAGGACTCTGCATGAATACTTTGGCTTCCTCTGCTTCAGAGATCTAAATGACCACTCTTTATGTTTAGGTCAGGTCCTCAGGTGTTTGCTTCATTTGCAATGAGGTATCAATCTAAGTACTTGAACTTCTGTATCAAGATGGAGTTAACTTACTGATACCCAGGACACTTTGTCAAAGAACTATGACAAGGAAATTTCATGCTTTATTATGTATCAGTGCCAGGACAAAGTAGTCATTGGTGGGCAACAAGAATTTTCAAATTCAATAGAGAATTTCATACCAGACCCAGGGCATAAATTCTTCACAAGTGTGTTCCTGTCTTATATCTGCCAGCCTTGATGTTGGTCATCAGTACTTTTAACCCAGAGTGGCGATGGGTTCCCCAGAGCAGAACTGGAACTTAGGGGAGGAAAAGAGTCCAGCTGGATATATAGATATGGGAGCTATCTGGAGAGAGATCTAAATTGAACCCATGAAAACTGACATCACCCTGAGGCAGATTCACTGGATCTAGTTTTTATGCACATGTTGCCAGGTTAATTTTTCCAAATGTGCCATTATGATCAAGGCAGTGTCCTACTCAAAACAACTTATACTCAACAAAAACAAGAGCAGGAGCATCTCTTTCCCATCCCATTTCAGTGGAGCTTCATTATCTTCAGAATTCATTCATTCATTAAACATGAAATCATAAATTTAAAAGCTGAAGGACCTATTGAGTCCAATGTCTTTGTTTTTCAGATTATATGACAAAATGAAGATCTGTGGAAGTTGGTTTAGTTAGAATAAATGACTCAATTGCTTTCCATCGATCCCAAGTGAGAGATCACATAGGTCTGTGCTGTATCTACTTTTGTAACTGCTGGTTCTTTTTCCCTTGCTTCAGTAACAGCAAGATGACCCAATTTCTGTAGAGAGGAAGTCTGACTCTCAGATACCCTAATGTTCAAATCCCTTCCCCCTTTATAGCTGCTGTATAAAAATAAAATTCTCTGATCCCACTCATAGGATAGTCTTTCATTTGTTTTTTGTTTTATTTTATTTTATTTTATATTTTATTCTATTTTAGGCTACATCTGTAATTTTTTTAATATGTCAGAAAACTTGAATTCAAAACAATTAGATGCTCCTATCTTTTTTTTTCCTTCCACCTTTAACTTTATCCCGACTTAACAATATTTGTTCTACTCTTTCTTTTTAAATTAACTTTTGTTTATTTTTAGTTTACATCATTGATTTCCACGAGATTTTGAGTTACAAATTTTCTCCCTGTCTTTCCCCTACCCACCACCCCAAAACAGTGATCTCATTGTATATCCCCTCCCTGGATCTGCTCTCTCGTATATCCTCCCCCATCACCTCTCTGACTTTCCGATAGGACAAGATGGATCTCTCTATCCCAGTTCCTGTATATCTTATTTCCCAGATGCATGTAAATAATAATTATACATATACATATATACATATATGCATACACACACACACACACACACACATTGGATTTTAGATCTTTAAATTCTAGATTTAAATTTGTCAGCCACCCCCACTGGAAAGACAAGCAATTCAATACAGGCTATACACGTGTACTTACACAGAACATCTCCACAATGGACATATTGTGAAACACTGACTATATTTCCCTTCTATCCTGCCTTTCTATCCTGTCCTCCACTTGTTCTATTCTCTACTTTGTCCCTGTCCCTTTACAGAAGTGTGTGCTTCTAACAACCCTCTCTGCCAACCTGCCCTCCCCTCCATCATTCCCCCTCTCATCCCCTTCCGCCCTGCTCTCCTGTAGGGCAAGATACCCAATTTAGAGTGTGTCATTCCTTTCCTAAGCCAAATTCAATGATAGTAAGGTTGACCCATTCCCTTTTTGCCTTCCTGTTCTTCCCCTCCATTGTAACAGTTATCC
>CM053598.1:37895157-37935928 GCA_028646575.1 Pseudocheirus occidentalis | reverse complement strand
CTTGTGTCTGAATGTCAAATTTTCTATTCAGTTCTGGTTTTTTCCTCAAGAATACTTGAAAGTCCTCTACCTCATTGAATGACCATATTTTCCCCTAAAACATTATACTCAGTTTTGCTGGGTAGGTGATTCTTGGTTTTAATCCTTGCTCCCTTGATCTCTGGAATATCATATTCCAGGCCCTTTGATCCCTTAATATGGAAGCTGCTAGATCCTGGGTTATCCTGATTGTGTTTCTACAATATTCAAATTGTTTCTTCATGGCAGCTTATAATATTTGCTCCTAGATCTGGGAACTCTGGAGCCTGGCTATAACATTCCTAGTTTTCTTTTTGGGATCTTTTTCAAGAGGTGATTGGTGAATTTGTCCCCCAAAAAGGAATCTAAAGTTGGATTGCTGAGCTTGCTTTGCTTCCTTTGCCTGCTTGTGTTGCCAGTCAATTACTTGACTTTTGGGCTCAGTAGAACTCTGCTTTCAGAGGGGAAAGCTCTGTCCCAAATCGCTGGGGGTTTTGCAGCTGCCAGAGCTATTAGGAGGCCACTATCTGCAACCCCTACCAGCTTTGGCTCACTGGTCACACACCTTAGGACCACCACCCAAGACTGCAATCCTGATCCAGGCAGGTCAAGGCAAAGGCACGTAGCCTCTGAATGCCCACTGCAATCTGCAACCTGGGAGCTCTGAAGCAGCCACGGCAGCTGCAAAGCCACTGCTTCAAACCACTTCTAGCTCTGGAGGTGGTGGGCTGTACCCTCTCCCCCAAGTTTAACAGAGTTCCACTAACCTTTCCCTTTGTCTTTGGCTCTTATGGGTTGAAAATTCTGGAAACTGCCATAGCTGCCAATGATCCTCTCTCCTAAAAGCTCCAGCTGGGCTTCTCCTGGACACCCTGGGGTTAAAGCCGCATGGAGCTGGGCTCTGCTCCCATTGTGCTGTGATGAACCCTTCCCATCTGCCTGCTGAGCTGCCTTCAGTGGGAACTTTGTTACTCTGTCATTTTGTGGGTTCTGGGGCTCTAAAATTTGTTTAGAGTCATATTTTATAGGTATTTGAGGTGGTTATGGGGGGAGCCATGGAGTTCTCCTGTTTCTATGCCACCATCTTGATTCCACCCCTCAGGACAGTCTTTCAATAATACTATCCCTAAACTAGTCAGTTGTCTAATAAAAACTTTGAGCAATATGATTGCCAACTAGAAGGCAGTCTTTATTTCATAAAACTTCACATGGTCTTACATTCATGGAAAGATTAAGTAGACTTCAAATTTTCGGGGGAGGGAGGAAAGTTGTCTGAAGAAGGATGGGAAGTGCTCAGGAATGAAATTTGATCAACACATGCACAAACACCCATGAAGAGGGAAAGGAGGAGTGGTCTAAAGAGATTGACGTTGTCCTCCAAGGAACTTATTAACTTAGATTGTTAAAGAAAAAAATAATACATGTATAAAGGCAGGAAGTTCTTAAAATTCCTTCTAGAAATTCCATGTAAAATAACGACAAAATATGGAAAAAATCTGAGATCTAGGCTATCAAGACATATTCAAGGTATGTATAAAATGTATGATGTCACAGATTTAGGCCTTTCATTATATAGAGTGGGAAACTGAGGTCCACAGGGGGTAAGTGATTTGCTCTATGTCAGACAATAGTAACTGGAAGAATCAGGTTTTAAATACTCATGTCCTCTGGCTCCAGATCCAGCAATCTTTCCAGTGCACCACATAGTCTGTATATAAAATGATTTTTAATTTCATCAGTTGGGATTTCCTAAGCCAGAAAATTCTCTCTACCAATTTTGATATCTTTAGAATTGCCTAAACTGAAAGGTTAAGTGACCTAAGAGACTAAACCAGTATGTGTCAGAAGTGGGATTTAGCGGTCACCTTGATTCTAAGGCATTCTATCCACATTGGGATGCTGCATCTCCCAACAAAAATATGTGTTCATGCATGCATACATACATATGTAACTACAAAATACTTTTTATAGAAATTAAAGATAAATAACTGGAGAGATATAACATTCATGGTTGGGCTGGGATAATATAATGAAAAATAATGAAACTACTAAAATAAATTTGCAGATCTAATAAATTTGCTGATTAGATTACCAAATACCAAATTGCTATAAACTAGCTGGCATTTATTAAACACCTACTATTTGACAGTTCAATTGTGTGAAAACAAAGACAAAAAAATATGTAACAGTTGCTGCCTTCAAGTAGCTTACTGTCTATAGGGGTATAGGGGGAGACATACACATATATAGGTATTCATTTTATGCGTCTGATAGAAATAAGTTAAATAAATACAAAACAACATCTGGAGAGTCAGGGAAGCACTTTAGGCTGGAGTGATCTGAAAAGGCTTCATGTAGGCTGTATCATTTTATTTGAGTTCTGAAGTGATTCTCAAGGGTAGAGGTGAGGAGGGAGTGCATTCCAAGTTTGTGGAAATGGGAAAATAAGTGTTCTGTGTGAAAGCTGCAAGAAGGTTGGTGTAACTGAACTATAAAGAGTTTGAAATAATGTAATAAGTCTGGAAAGGCAAGCTGGAAAATGATTGAGAAGGGTTTTATATACTAAGTTTGATCCTAGAGACAATAGGGAGCCACAAGTATTTCTTGACCACTGTAGGAATATTATTCTGGAAACGAGGAGGGGGAAAACTGGTGATAGGGCTCCCAAATAGAAGACTATTACAAGAATCCAGGTAAGAGGTGATGAAAGCTTGACTTTCATGTGTCCATGTGGGCAGAGACAAGCACATGGATCACAGAGATGTGGCAGAGTTATCAATGATAAGACTTGGCAACTGATTTGGATAGGTGAGGTGAGAAAGAGGAAGGAGTTGAGCTAAAATTGTGCATCTGGATGACTGGAAAGATGGTGATGCCCTCAACAGAAATAAGGAAGTTAGGAGAAGGGATAGATTTAGGGGAAAGATGATGAATTCTTGCTTGAACATGTTGAATTTGAGGTGCCTAGAGGATTGGCAGCTGGGAGTGTCCAGTAGACAATTAATTCTTCAAGCAGAAGTGGAGGAAGGCACAGGGATGGATTGATAGACCTATTAGTCATCTACATTGAGAAGATGAGTGAATCCATGGGAACTGATGAGATCATTGAGAGAGTATACAGACAGAAGGCTAAGAATAGAGCAGAATTTTGGGATATCCCAATAATTACTGGGCAACAAAGGAGATTGAGAAAGAGCAGCCAAATAGAACTTGAAAAAGTGATTTAAAAATTCATTTTAATGAATGATGAATTTGAAAACCCCATTTATTAAGCATTTATTTTTGTTGTGTTGTTTCAGTTGTATCTGACTCTTTGTGACCCCAGTTGGGGTTTTCTTGGAATAGGTACTAAAATGGCTTGCCATTTCCTTCTCCAGGTGATTTTACAGATGAGGAAATGGAGGCAAACAGGGTAAAGTGATTTTCTCAGGGTTGCACAGCTAATAAGTGTCTGAGACTAGATTTGAACTCATAGAGATGAATCTTCCTGATTTCAAGCCCAGCACTCTATTCACTGAGCCACATAGCTTGTCCTTTATTAAGCATTTAGTATATGCCAAATATTATGCTAAGTACTGGAATGCAAATATGAACCTGAGATACTCCCTCCTATCAAGGAGTTTATATTCTGTGATAATTATTTAATATTATTTTTGGTCAAAGTCTGAATTAATCAAACAAACTGTTTTCCCTTGCCTTAAAAAAAATGCCCTTTCCTGTGTCGGCATCTTCAGAGACCAGATAAGCTGGAGGTGAAATTCCCCTTATCTTGGGAAGAAGACAGACATCCTGAGACCATAAAATATAAATTGACCCTGCTCCATTTCTTGTCCATTTGCATTTACAACCAAGGAACTTCTTTCCTCACATATAGATGGCAACAAATGGAGATCATAAATTTGTATGACACAATCACTCTGAATTGGGATGTTGCTAAAATGTATATAAGTCTTCTGATGCATCTGTTCATCAGTCAGGACTCAGCTCCTGCACTCCTTGTAAAAGTCTGCTAGCTTTGGGGGAATAAATGTTGTAATTTTATGTTACTATTTGTTTGTCTCCTTTAACCAAACTTTTTATAAGGTTGCATCTGTTAGGGAAAGAAAAAACATATAGGGAAGTAGAGGCTGGGGGTGGGGAGGGTGATTGATGTAGGAAATCAAAGAGTTGGTGAGTGGAGCCATTTACTGGGAAGTTGATTGACAAGAACAAGACAAGACAAGAACAGCACTTATTTCCCAAGGTTGCCTAAAGATCAAATGGGATCATATTGGTGAAGTGTTTAGCATTGATACCTGGCACATAGTAGGTACTATGGAAATGCTTATTCCTTTCCCTGGTCCTTAATGTTTTCCAGTAGGAAAGGATCTTTTCCTTCTCAAATCAACTTATTGGACTAGGGTTTCAGAGGTGTAAACCTAGGGCGGGGGGAGGGGGTGGCGGAGGTAGAGCAAAATGGAATGGGAAACATGATTAAAGGTAGCTAGATGCAAAGGCAATACAACTGAGATCACCAATTAAGACAGCTAAGGCCCAGGGCAGGATTTCCAGAGTAGGGAGTGTTGGTCTCTTAGAGGCCAAATGGAAAGATGATGGGGAGAAAGAGTAAAAGGTATATAACTCTGAAGAGAAATATGAGGAAGAAGTGAGAGTGAAGGGTGCACAGATCTCACCCTGCATGATAAAGTAGCAGGAAGTAAAAACTGTATTATAAAAGAGAATGAGAGGATTGGGACTAGTAGATGAACCCAGTTCTCATGCTCCTACACTGTGGATGGCAATCCTCACCCAAACTGCAGAGTCTGGGGATTCATTGTTTCCAGTTCCCTTTTTCTCTGAAGAAGAGGAGCCTTTTGATCAGCTGCTGAGCTAAAACTGAGAGTGCACTTAAAAGGCACTAATATTCCAGGATGTTTTCTCTTTCTGCTGGGCTGCATTTGAATCAGGAAGCAGGGATCTCTGTAATCCCTGGTGGGGAAGAGGCCTCAGGATCTCCTCCTCTGGGCCGCCACAGCCTGTTGTTACTCTGGTCTTCATTATTTTTAAACTTTCTTACTTTTAGGTGACGGAGTGTCCTGGACTGTGCTTCTATCCTGTGGACTTTGGAAGGCTGGGGGAATGAGCTGACAAAGTTCCAAGGGCCAGTATCTTGGCCAGAATTTGCGTTCTCCTAGAAGAGTCTGGAGAAGTGATTGAATCAAGTCTGGTATAGAGAACCACTACACCCCAGTCAAGATGCTGGGTCACACTAATAAGAGGAACTCATCCATTAGCTATGCCACCTTGGGAAATGATCTTGGTGAGAGAGTGCCTCGCAGAAATTGCTTTAAGTTTGAGCCCATGCTCTCAAGTGACCAAGATGTTATAGGGAGAGGGTACCAAGCAGGTAGATGTTGCTAGGGTGATGTTTCTATTTCTGTTCTTCCTGTATCTTCTCAGTAAATGTCCCTCTAGAAAAAAAAAAACCTAATTGATGTTAATTAGTTAAATGAAAGAGAGGCACAAATAACTATTGTTAGCGATGAACCGAACTTCCATTTCTCCAGAAAACAGGTTATTTACTGTTTAATGCAGAAAAACAAATGAATTGGAGGGAAAGTCTCGGGAATGTTATTAACACTTCGCTCTACTGGATGTGGGTGCCTGCTTATTGGTGAATCTAAAAGTGAACATCTCTTCCTTGTACCTTGGGGAAAATCCACAGCCCCAAAGGCCAGCAGAGATCTTCATTCCACAACACTGTTTTGAATATTGGGACTCTTTTTGTGTT
The DNA here is from genome assembly GCA_028646575.1 of Pseudocheirus occidentalis. Taxonomy (NCBI): domain Eukaryota; kingdom Metazoa; phylum Chordata; class Mammalia; order Diprotodontia; family Pseudocheiridae; genus Pseudocheirus; species Pseudocheirus occidentalis. Next base: position 37,930,140 of record CM053598.1, on the reverse strand, counting down.
AATGGTGAAGGAAACTTAAACATCCTCTTACCATTTGAGAGAATTCCTATAAATAATTTATGATTTGTCATTCTTTTACTAAGTAAAGTATAAAGAAAATGAGAAATGGAAGCAGGATATAGACCTATGTAGGGGTGAAGTTTAGGCATTTTCAGATAGGCTGTGAACCCTGAAGTGCCTAGCCAATGGGAGGCAGGAGGGAAATTCAAACCAGGATGGTTATAAGAAGCATTGAAATTATGTGAAGAACTGAGGCTCCTTAGAAGTCATCTGGGCTCCTGCCATCTCTGGCAGGAGAATGATTAATAAAATCTTTCCTTAATTCACTGAGGGCCATCTGGAGTTTTTTGGTAAGGTGATTATTTCTCACAAATGAGGAATCTCATCCTGGATCCCTTCACCTGCCCTGCAGGATGAAATAAAGTCCCACTCCTTCACCCAGCCTGGGTCTGTCTAATTTATTGCATCTATTTGGGTACAAAGGGCTTATTTCTCATGCTGCTGATTGAATTTGAGAACACACTGAAATGAAGACATGAGCTGATGGCATTGGAAAAAGGCAACCCTGAACTCCTAAGGATACCCTTAGAAAGTTGAGCACGAAATGGAGCTTTTTGAAAACCTCCCAATCCTTACTGGTTACAACAGAAAAGTGGATCACTGGAACAGAATAGATAAACAAGACTTAGAAATATATTAGTTCAGTCCAAGAACACAAACTAACTGGGGGAAGAACACCATATTGCACAAGAATTCCTGGGCAAACTGAAAAGCAGGTTGGGAAAAACAAGATTGCTATCACTGTCTTATACCATGTATCACAATAAACTTCAGGTGGATACATGATCAAAATATACAAAGTTACATCATGAATAACTGATTAGAGGAGAATGAGAGAAGGTGCCTTTTATAGATATGGCTGGAGAGGAATTAATAGTAATAACCAAGCAAAGAATAGATGTGATTATGAGATAAAAGACAATTTTGATTCATTCAACTGAAAAGCTTTTTATCAAATAAAAATGATTTAACTAGAATATGAAGAGACAATGTTGATTGGGAAAACATTTTCATGTCAAATGTTACTGAAACAAATCTGATATCTAAGGTAAATAAATATCACCAATGAATAAGACCAAAAACTCTTCTCCAATAGTAAGGAGTTAAAAATATGAACAAACAATTCTCCAAAGAAGAAATTGCAGCCTCTTAAAACCCATCTGAAACAATATTCCAAATTACACATAGTTCAAATTTTAAGAGTTGTGAAGTTTTTTTTAACTCCCATCAATCAAATTGGCAAAGATGGTCAGTAAACAAACAAACGAATGAATGAATGAATGAATGGATAAATAGAAATATAGATAAATAAATAAATACCAAAATAGTTAATCCATTACGGAAGATATTTTGGAATTATGCAGACTCACTAAACTGCACGTGTCCATTGACCCAGCCATCCTCCTACTGGACCTCCAGAGAGCACTAGGAGGCAAAAAGAAAAGTAGCAGAAAACTAAAATCAGAGCGAAAGTCCATAGATTGGAGACTGGCTAAACACATTGTGGTATCCTAATGTAAAGTGAATTATTGTGCTGTCAGAAACTGAAGATGAGAAATTCAGAGGCAAATTGGAAGGTTTCTATAAACTGATGCAGAGTAAAGAGACTATGAGCCCTAACTACAATAATGTAAATGAATACAATATTGCGTATTCATACTTCAGATTAGCGTAAAGACCAATCTTAGTCCCAGAAAAAAGAGGAGTAAACTACCTCTCTCCTTTCAGTGGAGAAGTTGGGGGTTACCAGGGCAAGCTGCTGCATAGACCAATATATAGTGGCTTTGCCTTTGGGGTTTTACTCAAATTTTTCTTTGTTTCAAGGGAATATTCAATGGGTGGTGGAAGTTTCCTATTTCAATGGGAAATGAGGCTAATGTAAAAATGACTTAAACATTATGTTTATTGGAAAACAATCAAAGTAAAAATAAATGTATAGAGGAAGGAATAAAGGTAGATAATGGAGAATGGAAACAAAACTGTGACATTGACCTATAAAAACAGTCACACACCTAAGATGAAGGATGAATGTTATGGACAACAGAAAGGGCTTTTTTTAGTTATGCTGAGGATGGAGGATCCAAGAAGTACTTTGATCCTCTACCTATGGATGGGATGAACAGGGGAAGGAAGAACTGGCCAACCATCATTTTGGCTCCTTTTTCTCTACCAAGGAAAATGATCTTCAGATTGGAAAGCACAGGGCAAATAGTCAACAGACAGCTAGAATTCAAGATATGTGAGGAGTCAGAAAGAGATTCTCAAGCTGCCCTCAAAGAGTTCAAGTCACAAGGATCAGGTGAAGGACTAGAAGAAAGGGCAGATGGAAATGCCGAACTCAGGGAGCTCTTAAAAATAATGAGAAAGGGGAGAGAGGCTGTAGGATTAGAGATGGACAATTATTTTCCTCACTTAAAAAAAGAGAAAAGGGTAGTCTTCAATCTAGACTGGTGAATTGAATTTTGGTTCTTTGCAAACATTCTAGAGCATATTATTTAAAGAATGGCTAATGAGCATCCTGTAATGATTTAACTTAGTGGAAGGAGATTCTATAATGGGAGTCTCCTATACTGAAGAAATCACAAGTCTGAAGCAAGGAAAGTAATGTTCACGACAAGGGGGAGAAATGGTTACTGGTACTCAACTTGTCCATATTACATGAAAAAATGTTTTTATAAACACTGAAGTCCTCTCAGAAGCAAAGAGTAATCATTAGAAGATCAAAGAGATTAAAGGTCTATCAGATGAGTCCTTTATTTACAGAGTTATTGACATCAGGAGTGATTAAAACCTAAGAAGGCCTTTGTTGTTCAGTCATTCAGTTCTATCTGACTCTGCATGACCTGTTGACCGCCTGTCCATGGGGTTTTCTTGGCAAAGACACTGGAGTGGTTTGCATTTCCTCCTCCCCAGGATCCCTTTTGTCAGAACTCTCCACTGTGACCTGTTTGTCTTGGGTAACCTTGCAAGGCATAGCTCATAGTTTCATTAAGCTACATAACCCCTATACCACAACAAGGAAGGGTAAAGGTCTAATATAATGAAAAAAGACAATAAAAGTAGAAATAAGCATAGGTGACATGTATATAACATTTTAAGAATTGCAAAGCTCTTTATAAATATTATCTCATTCAATCCTCATATACTAATCCCCATTTTTACACCAAAACAACCCTGCCAGGTAGGTATTACATGTATTATTACACCCATTTTATAGATGAGAAAACCAAGTCTTCATTTACAGGCATGGAGAACCAATGGTCTCTAGGTCAGATGTGACCTTTTAGGACCTCAGGTGCAGTCTTTTGACTGAGTACCAGTTTTACATTGTAAATTCTTTTATTAAGGAGATATGTTTTGTGAAGTTTGGGTTCTGTCAAAGGGTTGTACTTGAGGACGTAGAGGGTCACAAGTTCCCTACTCCTGATTCAAGATGTAAACTGGCTTGGCTGTGTTAGAATCTGAACCCAGATCTCTGGGTCTGAACCCATATACATACATGAATATATACACACACATATATATATATACACACACACATACATATATATGCATATATATATATATATATCAGGAGGACAATAAAGAAGAGCTGGGAGAGGAAATAAAAAGGTGATCAATTTTATAAAGAGGAAGATAGCATCAAAGAGAAATCATTTAAGGAAATTAATTACCATGCATCCTAATAAGGATGTGTTGTGGTTGGTTCTTCTTTCTCAAAGAGGACCATGGCATCAGGAAGATGATGGCATAACTTGCAAGTGAGTTGGGTTGAAGGGAGGCAGGGCTGTGCAAAGTCCCCAGCCTCACCTTCTCCTCCAGAGCCATCTGGGGACAGTGTGCAGATATAGATCAGGATGACTGGAAATGGCCTAGGATACAGTGGGAGACAAGGAGCTGTTCTATGGGAAGGAGGGATAGGAAGGTCATTCTTAGGGACAATGGGGTTATGCTGGCCTCAGGGAAAAGACAAAGACAAGTGGCTGACCTCAAGGAGTCCATGGTCTAATGAGAGAGACAAACTGCAAACAACTGTGGGCATATATATTTTATTAGGAACATACAGGGAAGGTAACCTCACAGGGAAGATACTGTTAGTAGGGGCAGAAGGGAGACCAGGAAGGGACTCTGGCAGGAGCTGAATTTTAAAAGAATTCAGGAAAGCCACAGGGTAAAGTTGACAAAGGAGAGCATCCTAGGCAGGGAGGAGCAGCCAGGGAAAAGACAAGAGAGTTCCAAGTTAGAGTGTCATGTGAGAGGAAACCCAAGTGGGCTATCATGGCTGGATGGAGTAGGTGGGAAAGGTAAGAAGGGATCAAGTAATAAAGAGCTTTAAAAATTAAACAGAAGATTTTATATTTTATTGAGCAGAGGGGGTGACAGAAAGATCATTTTGGCAGCTCTGGGACAGGTGGTATGCAGAGACACTGGAGGCTGCAAGAACAACTCCCAGGGTATTACAATAGTCCAAGTGTGAGGTGCTGAGCGCCTGTCCCAGGGTGCTGGCTGTGTGAATGGACAGGAGATGCATGTGGAAAATGTGACCAGGGAAGAGACGACAAGAAAGGGATGTTTGGAAGAGAGAGGAAAAAGATAACAAGTTCTCTTTTGGACATGTTGAGTTTTGGATTTCTATGGGACATTTAGCTTGACGTGTCTCAGATGCTGTTGGTGTTGAAAGACTGCAAGTGAGGGCAGAATAACTGGAATTGAGAATCATCTGCATAGGCATGATCAGTGAGTCGATGGGAGCTGATGAGATTGCTGAGGGAGTTAATATTATTTTTATTCTTTTTAAAATTTTTTATTGACTAGTTTGTTTACTTTTAGTTTACAAGATTCAGTTCCACAATCACTTGAGTTTCAGATTTTGTCCCCTTCCTTTCCCCCTCCCCGCCATGGTGGCGTACAATCATGTATAGGATCTGCAAACTCTTTCACATTGTACAATAGTCTGTATAGAAGGGTTGTAACCAATGGAGTGAACAATGGGAAAAAAGAAACAAAACCAAACATAGAAAAGAACAATAGCATGTGTTGCTTCAGTCTCCATTTAAACTCTGGTCTTCCTGGATCTTTCTCAGAATTTCCATTCTGAGACTTGTAAAGTTGTCTTATACCTGTGCGTTGCTGAGAAGAGTCCAGTTTATCAAGGTTGGTCATCACACATATGATGTATCTGTGACTGTGTACACATTTTTTCCTGGTTCTGCTCTTCTGAGGGAGTTATAATTAAGGAAGAAAAGAAGAGTTCTAAGGACACCCTTGAGACAGTGTCAGCTGGATGAAGGTCCTTTCCAAGGAAACTGAGAAGGAGCAGTCAGACAGGTCCAGATCCTTTCCAGCAGCTTCCTATTCCCTCTGGAATAAAATAGAAAATTCTCTCTTTAGCTTTCAAAGCTCTTCATCACTTGACCTCCCAGTCTTTTCACACTTTACTCCCTCTACCAACTCCATGAGCAAGAACAGAGCAGTGTTATTAAGACCTAGCTAGGAGACAGCATCAAGGCAGAGAAGGTGATCAGGAGTGCCAAAGGCTGCAGAGAAGTGAAAAATGGTGAGGATTTGGAAAAGAGGCCAGTAGGGTGGTGATTAAGAGATCATTGGGAACTTTGGTAATTTTCATTTGAGTGATGAAATCAGAAGCTAGCATACAGAAGGTAAAGAAGAGAGTGAGAAGAGACAACATAGGCACCAAGGATAAATAACTTTCTCAAGCAATTTTGCCACAAAAGGGAGGAGAGATAGAAGATGACAGGGGGAATACTTGGATTTACTGAAGGAAGGAGGAGATACAGACATATTTAGAGGAAGCAGGGAAGCAGCCTGTAGACAGGTCAGAGATTAGCAAGAGAATGAGCATGACTTCTGGAGAATTCAGGATGGAAGGGGATCACTTGTGCAGTAGAGGGGTTTCTCTTGGTTAAGAAGAAGGGTCACCTCTTTGAGTGAGAGAGGAATGAGGGACGAGTGGGAGAAGGCATCTGAGTGTTGACAAATGGCCTTACTTTTCCCTGTGAATTATGAAGCAAGGTTCCCAGATGAGAGGAGAGAGGTAGACACCATAAATTCTTGTTTTCTTGTCAGACAGCTCTAGTTGCTTGAAAGAAGTCTCTTTCCTTACAACTTCCATTATTTTGCTCCAAGTTATGCCCTCTGGTGCCATGCAGAGCAAATTTTCTTCCATGTAAGAGGACTTCTAGTATTTATAGTCAACTCTGACATCCCTTTTGTCTTTCCTACCTTAAGCCAATCTGTATGTGGCATGGTCTTGAGACCTCAGCATCCCAGTCATCCTTCACTGGCTTTGCTTGTTTGTCAATGTCCTTCTTTAGGGCAGAGTCCAAGCAATGAGGGTTGGGGAGTCTCCTTAAGGCAGCCACACACCTTCCAGGTAGATGTTATCAGTTCTATGTGCAGGTAAGGTTTTTCCTGCCCAAAGTTAATGATGATCCAAGAAGCCATGAAGCACAACAAGGTCAGGCTACAGGATCATAGGATTGAGAGCTGGATCAAGATTTGACAACCTCTGATAAACATTTTTGAACAGGGCTAATGTGGAAATTTGTTTCACCTGACTGCATATTTCTTACAAAGGGTTTGTTTTTCTTTTCCTTGTCTTTTTTTTTGGAGGAAGATGAGAAGGAGAGAAACTAAATACTTGCTATTTAAGAAAATAAAGTACAAGTTAAAAATTTTTTTTTCTGCTAAGCAACTACACTGTAGTGGATAAGATCCTAGCCTCAGAATCTGGATTCAGATCTCACTTGAAACTAAATAGCTGTGGGATCCTGAGCAAGATACCACACTTTGGTTTTCTCATCCATAAAGTGGATTATTATTCAATATTTGTACAGTCCCTTCTAATGCCAAAGAGGGGAGCTGAAAGGGAGGGCTTGGCTTCTTTGGACAAGACTTGTTCAATCCTCTTCCCCAAACTCATAATCTTCCAGATGAAGAAGTTAAGGTTGGGAGGGGCTTAACTTCCCAAGATAACAAAGCTAGAATTGGAATTCAGATCTTCTGAGTCCAAAGTCAAAATTTTTGTTTTTACTTTGCCATATTAGTGATTTCTCTAGACTGTCCATTCCTCTCTTTCAATGAAAGTAGCATTCTGAAAAGTGGGTCATGGTAGAGGTTGAGGAGAAAGTGTCTGGGACTGGTCCTTCTAGGCCTGGCCATCACCAACCTTTTGTTTGCGAAAGTTGGGGAGTAAGGAAATTTCCTTTGAAAAAAATGAAGAATGTCAGCACTTGAAGGAAGCTTAGAGGTATCTAGGAAGAATAAAAGGTCAAGAATATCAAGGGAATCAGTGGGGGGAAATATGAATGATAGTGGCTTAGCAGTACCAAGTCTCAAACTGTATTACAAAGCAGTAATCATTAAAATAGTTTTGTACTGGAGAAGAAATAGAGTGGTGAACCAGTAGAATGAATTAGGTACACAATACACAGTAGGAAATGACTACGGTAGTCCAATGTTTGATAAATGCAAAGATCCAAGCTTTTGGGACAAGAATTTACTATATTTGGCAAAAAAAATAAGTTCTGGGAAAACTGGAAAGTAGTTTGGCAGAAACTACTATAATGGAACATCTCATACTGTATGTCAAGATGAGATCTCAAAAGGCACATGGTTAAGACAGGAAAGGAGAAATCATAAACAAATTAGGGTAGCATTGAATATCTTACCTGTCAGATGTATGGGCAAGTGAAGAACTGATGACAAAACAAGACAGAGAGAGCATTACAGGAAGAAAATGGATAATTCTGATTACATTAAATTAAGAGGGTTTTGCACAAACAAATCCAGTGCAGCCAAGATTAGAAGGTAAGCAGACAACTGGAAAAACATTTTTATAGAAAGTTTCTCTGCTAAAGGCCTCATTTCTCAAATATATAAAGAACTGAGTCAAATCTATAAGGATATGAGACATTCTCCTATTGATAAATGGTCAAAAGATATGAACAGGTAGTCTTCAGAAGAATAAATTGAAGCTACCTAGAGTCATATGAAAAAAATGCTCTGAAGCACTATTGATTAGGGAAATGCAAATTAAAATAACTTTGAAGTACCATCTCATTCCTATGAGAATGGCTAATATGACAGAAAAGGTAAATGACATGTCAGAGGGATGTGGAAAAATTGGAATATTAATGCGCTGTGGATGGAGTTGTAGTATATGGTTGTGATGAAATGCCATTGTGCTATAAGAAATGACAAGCAGGATGCTCTCAGAAAACCCTAAAAAGACATGGAAAGTGAAGAAAGCAATGATCTAAGACAATTCTGAAGGACTTATGATGACAAATGCTATTCACCTCCAGAGCAAGAACTGATGGAGTTTGGATGCAGATTGAAGCATACGCTATTTGGAACTTTCTTTTTCTTTTTTTGGTCTGTGTTTTCTTTCCAACACAGCTAACGTGGAAATATATTCTGCATGACTGAACACATATAATCTATTTCAATATGCTCCCCTTCTCTAGGAGGGGGCAGGGAAAGGAATGAAAGAAAGAAATTGGAATTCAAAAATTTGTTAAAACAAATGTTAAAGATTGTTTTATATATAGTTAGAAAAAACATAAAAATTTTAAAAAGAAAAACATTATTCTGAGAAGGGATCCATAGGCTTCACCATGCTGCCATGACACATGAAAAAAAATGTTGAGAACCTTAATTTGTAAGTCCCTTGAGGGGAGAGACTGTGTTACTTACCTTTATATTTTCCCCAGAATTCAGTACAGTGACTTGCACACAGCAGGAGTTTAATAAATGGTGGTTGGCTTGTTCTTCCACTTCCTTCTCCAAGACAATCATACTTGCCTTTGGCTCAGGGTCCCTGGAGTTTACTCCAACCTAGACCCAAGCAGGCAAATGGATGCCCTTCCCCTCAAATCCTATGTCCCTCGCTGCCACTGGACCTTGTCCCAGCACCTGTACCAGAGCTCTGCTTCCAGGGAGGAGTCAAGGGCTCACATCCAAGTTCAGATCCTCCCAATTTGGCTGGAAATATTTTCTGATCACCTGATAGGCTTTTCAGGGCTAGTTAGGAAGAGCTACCTTCACTTGCTGGGCTGAGGAGACTCCAAAGCAGTTCATTCCAACCTCAGACATCTCTAAGCACCAGGGCTACCCAGGTAACTTCTTTCAGCACTTCCTCTAGCTCGGGGGAACCTTCACTTCTAAGACCCCCATCACAAGGGACAGTGGATTCTAGTAGTTAGATATTAGTGATTCCTCTAGACTGTCCATTCCTCTCTTTCAATGAAAGTAGCATTCTGATAAGTGGGTCATGGTAGAGGTTGAGGAGAAAGTGTCTGGGACTGGCGCTGCTAGGCCTGGCCATCACCAACCTTTTGTTTGTGAAAGTTGGGAAGTAAGGAAATTTCTTTGAAAAAATGAAGAATGTCAGCACTTGAAGGAAACATAGAGGTATCTAGGAAGAACAAAAGGTCAAGAATATCAAGGGAATTAGTGGGGGAAAATGTGAAGGATAGTGTGTGTGCCTGTGTGAGTGTGTGTGTGCCCGGGTGTGTGTGTGTGTGTGTGTGCATACTAGGAGTACTGAGATCTGGGTTTTACTTCTGACTGTGCCACTAAATGATTGGTAACTGAGCAAATTGCTAAACATCTCTGGGCCTCAGTTTCCCCCACTAGAAAATAAGAAGATTGGGCTAGATCAGGGGTGCTTAACCTGGGAATTCTTGCACCTGTGGATATAGTACAGAGGGTTGTGAACTTGGATGGCAAAAAAATTACATAATTATTTTCACCAACTTTGAAGATAAATTTAGCTTTTCCTTCAATTATTAAAAACCATTATTGGCAGGAGCCCAGAGGTATCATTAGAGTGCCAAAGGATCTAGGAAGCCCAAAAGGCTAAGTACCTCTGGACTAGCTGGTTTTTGAGTCCCCTTCCAGATCTAGTACCTCTGGACAAGCTGGTTTTTGAGTCCCCTTCCAGATCTAATATCCCATGATTTGTCCAAAACCATGCAATGGAAGGGAGGGGTAGTGTCTGAAGACCTCTCCATGGGAAACCCTGGACTAAATGCAGGATTAAAAGCTGTTGCCTATTTGTCCCAGTGTCCTCCTACTTGATATTAGCCCAGGCCTGGCCCTTACCTTGGGAAGTAGGTGTTCTGAGCTGAGGATGACATGGATCCTGGAGAACATTCATCCTGTATACCCTGTCCTTGATTGTATTCAGGGCTCAATGCTCTCACACTGTCATTCTCTCACTACTGGAAAGGATTCACTAGAAGGTGGGGGACTGATGTGTCTTGGGAGATCCAGGGTGGGGCTCTTCCCATAGACTGTTCTGTAGGTGGTCTCCTGCAGGACTCTGTCCTTGATCTTGATCCCTGCCCTGGCAAAGTCCCTCCAACTTCTTCCTTTTGTTTCCATTCAGACATTAAGATGGCGGTGGGCTTGCTGGCATCCATCTCGATTTCAGAGATTCTCTTGGCTTCTGTTGTCTTCTGTCTGGTCTTCTGGGTCATTGACTCTTACCCTCAAAGGATCCCCAAGGGACTCAAAAGGCCACCTGGACCCTGGGCTTGGCCTCTGATTGGCAACATATTGACTCTGGGGAAGAATCCTCATTTGGCACTGGCCCAACTGAGGGAGAAGTATGGGGATGTGATGCAGATTCATATTGGCTCCACCCCAGTGCTTGTGCTGAGTGGCCTGGAAACCATCAGACAGGCCCTGGTGAAACAGGGGGATGACTTCAAAGGCCGGCCTGACCTCTACAGCTCCTCCCTTATTTCAGATGGCTATAGCATGACTTTCAACCCTGACTCAGGGGAAGTATGGGAGGCTCGAAGGAAGCTGGCCCAGAATGCTCTCAATACCTTTTCAGTGTCTGCCTCCCCGTCCTCTTCCTCCTGCTACCTGGAGGAGCATGTGAAGAAGGAGGCTGAATGCTTGCTCCAGAAATTCGAGGAGCTGATGGATGGGGTAGGACACTTTGACCCCTACAGTAATGTGGTGGTATCTGTGGCTAATGTCATAGGTGCCATGTGTTTTGGCCAATGCAGCGCCCAGGAGAACCAAGAATTGATGAGACTCATTAATAAGAGTCATGAGTTTACTGAGACTGCTTCCTCAGGCAACCCAGTCGATTTCATCCCCATTCTACGCTACTTCCCAAACCCCAAACTGCAGAAATTCAAGACTTTCAACCAGAAGTTCTTAAAATTCTTGCAGAAAACTGTCCAGGAGCACTACAGGGACTTTGATCAGGTAAATGCAACTGTGAGGTAGGGTTCCTCACCCTCCCTGGAGGCACTCAGAGACTTGAATTTATCACTTTTAGCCTAGTGGGTATGAACACTGGGCTTGAAGTCAGGAAGACCTGAGTTCAAATCCAGTCTTAGAGACTATCTAGCTGTGAAACTGGGAAAATTATAGCACCTACCTCCCCGCTTTCTTGTGGGGATCAAATGAAGTAACATCTATAAAGCTCTTTGCAAACCTAAAAGGGCTATAGAAATGCTAGGTAGTAGTAGTAGCAGCAGCAGCAGCAGCAGCAGCAGCTGCAGCTATAGAGGTCCTTCACTGGTGATTTCTTCTACCCAAGTGAAGAATAACTGACCATTATTGAATTTACACATGTGCTCTTTCTCAACTGACTTCACAACACCATGAGGAAGATATAATCGTCTCTTTTTGACAAGAGAGAAAGCTGAGGTGTAAAGCATCCAATGACTTGCCCTGGTCACACAAAAGGTAAGGAGCAGAGCTCAGATCCCAACCCAGGTCCTCTGGCTCCAAACAGAAGGATTTTCCTCTGACATCCCAGATAACTTTATTAGCAACGGGACAGAAACAAAGCTCTGAGATAATGAAGAGGAAAATGAGAGATGGTCCTTAAAAAGCCAGGAGATTGGGAGCCAAGGGGTCTGAAATAAGCTCATATGAATAACTTACACCATAGTAGTTTGTTGTGGTGATTGTTTTCCCACAAGACCATTTTCTTATCTCTTTTAAAATTCATTTAAATTAATACATTTCATTAATTTTTATAAAGTAAAAATCTGCCTTCTCTCCTTCCCACCTCTTTCTTTTCATAAAGAAAGAAAAACAAAGCCCCAGTTCCAAACATGCACAGTCAAAACAAATTCCCATACTGGACATGTCCAGGAAAAAAAAAGAATGTGTCTCAATCTGCTCTACAAGTCCATCAGCTTTCTGCCAAAGGTGGGTAGCACGTTTCATCACAAATCCTCTGAGATAGAAGAGTAGTCTATACCCCTCATTTTTACAGAAGGGGAAACTGAAGCTTAGAGAACGGGACTGATTTACTCAAGGTCACATAGCTTGTTAGTGTCCTAGTCCCTGGGCCAGTGCTCTTTAAAAAAAATTTTTAACACTCTTTTCTTTTTAAATGTTGAGCTCCAAATTCCCTCTCTCTGATCTCTTCTCTACCCACTGTTAGGCAAGCAATGTGGTATCAATTACACTAGTAAAATCATGTAAAACATTTATATATTAACCATATTTCCCCCCAAAAAGCAAGAAAAATAAAGAAAGTGAGAAAATTATCCTTCAATTTGCACTCAGTTCATCAATTTTCTCTGGAGGTAGGTAGTATTTTTCCTCATGAGTCATTTTACTGATCAGAGTAGCTATCTTTTTCACAAAAATTTCACAATTCATCATTACAGTATTAGTATTATTGTGCACAATGACCTCCTGGTTCTTCTTACTTTGCATCAATTCATAAAAGTCATGCCATGTATTTTTTTGAAACCTCCCCCCCTTGTCATTTCTTATAGCACAATAGTGTTCCATCACAATCATATGCCACAACTTGTTCAGCCATGTCCCAATTGATAAACAGCCCCTTGCTTTCCCATTCTTTACCATCACAAAAAGAGCTGCTATAGATATTTTTGTATGTGTGGGTCCTTTTGTTTTTTCTTTGATCCCTTTGGGATAGAAACCTAGCCTATATATTGCTGGGTTAAAGGGTCTGTACAGTTTTACAGATAATTTTATAGTACAACTTTGGGTGTTGTTCCAAATTGTTTCCCAGAATAGTTGGAACAGTTCACAACTCAACCAATACTTTTTGAGTATACCCAGTTTTCCCTCCTCCCCTCCAGTATTTGTCATTTCAGATAGGTTTGAGGCGACACCCCACAGAAATTTGGATTTCTCTAATCAATAGAGATGTAGAGCATTTTTATATGACTAGAAAGAACTTTGATTTCTTCTGAAAATGTCTGTTTACATACTTTGACCATTTATGAATTGGGGAATGGCTCTTATTTTTATAGATATGACTCAGTTTTATACTCAGTATATATTTAAGAAATGAGGTCTTTATGAGATAAATTTCTGTAAAATTTTTTATATTACTTCATTACCTATGGTACCTATTATGTTCCCCTGATTATCTCTTTTAATTAGGTCAATTTTTGCTATTGCTTTGTCTGAGGTCATTATTGCTACCCTTATTTTTTAATTTCAGCTGAAGCATATTAGATTCTGCCACAGAATGCTGTGTGTTTTTTTCTGTTTTAAGTGTGTCTCTTGTAAACAATATATTGATAGATTCTGGCTTCTAATCTATCCTGCCATTTGCTTCTGTTTTATGGGTGAGCTCATCCCATTCTCATCCACAGTTATGATTACTGTGTATTTCCCTCCACCCCATTTTCTCCTTTTCCCTCTCCCTCTTTCTTTCCCTCTCTTTCCCTCCCCCCACTTCTCCTCAAATTCTATTTTGCTTCTAACCATTGTTTCCCTTAATCTACCCTCCTTTTTATCATCTCACTTTTCTCTTATTCCCCTCCCTTCCTATTTCCCTATTGGGTAAGTTATATTTCTGGACAAAGTTGAATGTGTAGGTATATTCTCCCTTCTTTGAATGAGTTCCCATGCGAATGAGCTTCAAACATTGCCTGCCACCTCCCTCCCATTTTTCTCTCCATTGTAAAAGTTCAATCTTGAAATCATCTATTATTTCAGAAAATTTTCCCCATTATACACCCCCTTCTCCCTTTTCCCATTACAACCCTCTTTTTCCACCCTTCATTTTTTGGGAGATTATTACAACATAATCAACTCATATCCATGCCCTTTGTCTATGTAAACTCCTTTTCATTGCCCTAACAATGACAAAGTTCTTAGGAGTTACATCATCATCCGTATGAATGTAAACAGTTTAACTTTATTGAGTTCCTTATGGTTACTCTTTCATATTTATCTTCTAGCACTCTTTCCACAGCTCTCTGCAATCTCTCCTGATTATTTCTGTAATATAGAGTTAATCACTTCTCTTCTTTGGACCTCAGTATCATTAGCTATGAAATGAAGTTACTAATTCCTGCCCTGTCTACCTTACAGGAGAGTTTTGAGAATTAAATGAGATAAGGAAGGTGAAAAGGCTTAGGAGAAGTATATACTGCCATGTTCCTATCAGAGGTGATTGTGAGTGATCATTGTTTACCCATTGAAACTCTATATCCAAAAGGCTAATTGTTTTCTTTGGGAGGTAGAGGAGGAAGTCAGTGTTAGTTTTCATCTATGTTGGCAACAACCTTTTCTTTGCCTTGAAACAGAATCCCGGTAGAATGTTTACACTAAGGTATATTCCAAAAAAAAAGATCTCTGAATTTCCAGACTACACATATAATTCCTTCACCTGGCTTAGTGGGAGCTTCCCTTGTGAGTCTCCTCCATGAATGGATTACTAGTTCCCCAAACTGCCCCTGGTTCAGAATCCCCAGTAGAGACAAATGGTGGCTACCATCCTTGGGCATCCTGGATAAGAAAGTGATTATAATATGGTCTCTTTAACCTGTTTTTTCTTTCAGAATAATATTCAAGACATCACTGGTGCTCTGTTCAAACACAACCAGGACAAGGTTCAGGGGAACACCAACACCAATATACCAGAGGGGCTGATCACCAATCTCATCAATGACATTTTTGGAGCTGGTAAGAGGCAGCTTTTCTTTTCCTATGACCTGATGTCCCTGTCTAGGATCACAGCAGTTTCATAGTGTGGTGCCCTAAACTGAATATGTGGGTCTCCCAGAAAAGATTGTCCCACATTCATGGTACTCTGGGTCCCATATCTATTCCACTATAAACTGCCACTGAAGTGTTTACTTTAAAAAATTATTTTATACCAATTTATAATCTATCACTCTTGATATCCCCCATTGAACAATAACAACAAGAAAAACCTGAAAAACGAAACCTTCATCATAAAAACGCATAGTCCAGCAAAACAATTTGCTAAATTGGTAATACCCAGACATACATTTCTCTCTCTACACTGTAAGTTCATCATGTCTCTGTTAGAAAGTGAGCCTTTGGGACATAGTGTTTTTTGATGTACTGACGAGAATTGTAAGCTTTTCCAAAACTGTTTTTTCTCTACAATGTTGTCATTTTGTAAATTGTTCTCCTAGCTTTGCCTGCATCGGTTCGTAGAAATCATCTCAATTTTTTTCTGAAACCAATTAATATCCCATTATATTCATATATTATAATTCCTTTAGCCATTCACCAATAGGAAAATAGACCCTTACATTCTAATTTTTAGAACATTGTAAAAAGAGGCTATGAATATTTTTGTTCTTAAAGTTCTTTTTCTTCTTTCCTTGATCTCCTTAGGGCATAGGCTTACCCCTGGTATGAGTCAAAGGTGATGTACAGTTTCATAACTATGGGGGCATATCTCCAACTGCTTTCAAGAGTGGCTGAGCTGTTTCACAGCTCTACTGTCACCTAGCGTGACTTTTTTCATAGCACCTCCAAATTTGTCATTTTCTGTTTTTCTCATCTTTGCCAGTATATTAGGTGAACAGTGAAGTCTCAAAGCTCCTTTAACTTGCATTTCTCTCCTTATAATTATGTCCCATAACATAAGAGAATCATAGGGACTGATAATGTTGACCAAGAACTGAGCCCCATTGAAGGGACAGAATCAGGAAATGGTGTGTTTGCTCCCTAAAGACTTCACAGGAGGAGAGAAGTTCTAAGATTGTGTGCTACGTGCATGGACCTTCTGAGTTTCATCCTCTGACTATTCCCTTCCTGCTTCTCTACTCTGTCCAGGCTTTGATACAGTCACCACAGCCATTTCCTGGAGCCTCATGTATCTTGTGACTAAGCCTGAGATCCAGAAGAAGATCCAGGAGGAACTGGGTAAGGGAATAAATACTGGACCATATACATGGCACCCCAAAGTTTGTGATGCAATTTACATATGTCCTGTCATACTGTTGTCCCAACAAGCCTGTCAGGGGAGTGCTGTGATTATTGTTTCTCTTTTATAGATAAGGAAGATTTGTAGAGGTCAAGTGAACAAAGACCTAAGGGTCTATTATGTGCCAGGCACTGGCCTGTGCATTGGGAGAGCCACAGTGTATCCAGAAAGAATAGCATAAAATAGTCCCTTCCCTCAAGGAGCTTCCCCTTTAATGGGGAAGACAACATGTAAATAACTGCATAAGGACAGGGTGGGATGAGAAAGAGAGACAGACAGACAGAGGCAGACAGACAGAGACAGAGAGAGAAGAAGAGGAGGAGGAGGAGAAGAAGAAGAAGAAGAAGAAGAAGAAGAAGAAGAAGAAGAAGAAGAAGAAGAAGAAGAATGAGGAGGACAAGGAGGATGAGGAGGAGGACGAGGAGGGAGAGAGAGAAAGAGAGAGAGAGAGAGAGAGAGAGAGAGAGAGGTCCTATAAATTAAAGGCACTAGCACCAAGGGGGCTTAGGAAAGACTTCTTGCAAAACATAAGATTTTACCTGGGAACTGAAGGAAGCCAGGAAAACAGGAGACAGAAGTGAGGAACAAGAGAATTCCAGACCTGGGGGATGCTAGTGATCATGACCTGCTCTGTAAGATGGAGCACCTTCTGTGAAGGATAGGAAGGAGGCCAGAGTCACTGGACAGCAGACTATCTGGAAGGGAGGAAGGTGTGAGAAGATTTGAGAGGAAGGAAGGGGCCAGGTTATAAAAGGCTTTAGAATGCAGAAAATGTTCTATTTGATCCTAGAGGAAATAGGAAGCCAGGGAAGATTATTGAATAAGGAGATTACATGACCAGAATTTCTAATTAGGCAGATGCATTTAACCACTGAGAGGAGAATAGACTGGAACAGAGAGGCAGGGAGACCAACCAGTAGATAACTTGTCTAAGTATGAACAGATTGTCATTTGTTTATAGGCACACAGCAAATGTCAAAGGTACAAGGTGAAACTAGGTCTCTCTAGATTGCAGACCCAAGAGTATTTTCCCCAACCCCACCACTTCTCAGGGCATAGACTCTTCATGACTTGCTAAAGGGGGAGGGGGGAACAAAGCCTCTGAGGGGAAGAGCAGGGTAACTTCCCTTTCCCTCTAACTCTCCTCCCTTCTATAGACACTGTGATTGGCAGAGAGAGAAGGCCCCTGCTCTCAGACAGACCTCAGCTGCCTTACATGGAAGCCTTTATCCTGGAGATCTTCAGGCATACCTCCTTTGTCCCTTTTACCATCCCCCACAGGTAAAGCCCATTAAGTCTTCTCAAAATCCCTAGGTCATCCATCCCCCCACCACTGTCTACCCCCACTGCCACCAACATCATGTCTTCTAGCTGGGTCCCCTCCAGCCTCTCTGATTCACGTCCTGACCAAAAGACCTTCTTCAGTTCTCCTCATCTCACTGCCACCTCCCTAGAATGAGATAGATCTTCCCACCTTCACTCTCTGCTTTCCACCTTCATACCAATGCTGTGCAGTCTACACTCCACATAGGCCATCACCTCCACTCTCGCTCCCTGGCTAAGAATGAATCCCTTGGGACCACTGTGCACTTTGGGAGGCCAATGTTAGCCTTATCTGGATACATTCCAGGCCTCCCCCTGAACCTCAGGCCTCCCCCTGAACTTCCTGGACATGTCCAACCCTGCTTTGGTGTGCATACCTCCCCATGCCCTCTCTAGCTTCCTTTCATATTTTCTTCCCTCCCCCATAGAAAGTAAACCCCTTGAGGTCATGGCAACTGTGGTATCCCTAGTGCTCAGCACAGTGCCTAGCATAGCATGAACTCTTTTATTAATTTATTTTTTATTATAATATAATAATTTCTTAATGAATGTTGGCTTGATGATCTGTTTATCTCGATATCCATCTATCTATCATCTATCTACTGACCTATCTATCCATCCATCCAACCATCCATCCATCTATTCATCCATCCATCCATCCATTAATCTATCTATCTATCTATCTATTCATCTATCTATCAATCCACCATCTATCTATCTTTCTGGCTGGCTGGCTATTTGTCTATCTGCCTCTACAGCTGGAAATGACCTTCTCAATAAGTTCTTACTCAGTCAACAAGCATTTTCTTTAAAGTGCTCCCTATGTCCCAGAAGTAGCACTTTAAGCACCACAGATACAAAAACAAGAATGATCCCTGCCCTCAAGAAGCTTCCATTCTCATGAAGGAAGTGACACAGAAATAACCAGATAAATAGAACTAGTAGATGGAAGGGAATGTGAAAGGTGGAGGCCATAGCAGCATTGTTTTGAGACTCTGACACACTCCATGATGCTGGGAACTGAAATACCCCTTTGTTGTTGTTTCAGTCCAACTGCTCAGTACTAAGTGTGGGTTTTTCTTGGCAGAGGAACTGGAGTGGTTTGCCGTTTCCTTCTCCAGCTCATTTAACAGATGAGGAAACTGAGGCAAACAGGGGGAAGTGACTTGCCCAGGGTCACTCAGCCAAGGCATGTTTGTGCTGTCAGACTACATGCCTCTTGAGGGGAGGGACCATGGCTTATCCAAACTCTATACCTGCTCTAGACCCCATGCCAGTGTTCTGCATTCAGGGCAGAATACTGATAAATATTTATTGACTTTATAGGTTCTACTGGAGAAGGTTCAGCCTCTCCATCCCATCGGTCTACTCTCTTGCCCCCGCTGGTCCTCAGCCTTGACCCCTCACCTCCCACCATTCCTTGCATCAGTCTTTAGCTGGAACCATGGAGGCCTGGCCACAGCCTCCCTCAACAGGCAGCTCCAGTCCTACCTGTGAGGGCTCCTGCTGCTTAGAATACACTTTCCACCTTTTGCTGCAGGAACTCAGACCATCTGCTTGATCCAGCACACATCCTTCCCCACAAAAGAATCTTTCCCTGACACCTCCAGGCCCAGCTGATCTCTCTCAATTCTCCCCTGCCTCTACAGTACGGCCTTACTGTCTAACCCAGGCAATCTAATCGTTGTCTCTATACTGAAGCTGACCTTTCTCTTGTTGGCCTATGTGTATGTGTTTGGGTGTGTGTGAGGGGGGGAGAGTGTGGGGAGGAGGGAAACAGGAGGGAAGAAGGATGAAGAAAAAGAAGAGAGACAAGAGGGAAGAGAAAGAGGGAGGAGAAAGAGAGAGGAGACAGAGACAGACAGAGCCTTTTCTTCCCCACCAGACAGAGAGCTCCCTGGGGGCAGAGACAATACTGTTTTGTGTCTAGGCCTGTAGTAGGAAAGGGACTTGTTGAAGTCCAAGATATGACTAGAAGAAGAGGGAGAGAGAAAGAAAGAAAGCACCTTCCCTTTTCAATACTAAGGCTGGGGTACCATGGCAGACAAGCAACCAAGGGAAGGGCAGAGGAAGGAAGTACTCCCCAGTCTGCCCCTGCCCCACTGTCTTCTTGTCTGATGGGGGTGTCTTGTCCCTTTTAGAACAACAAGAGCGACCACTCTAAATAATTTCTACATTCCCATGGGAATCTGCATTTTTGTGAACCAGTGGCAGGTTAACCATGACAAGTGAGTCTTCCCTGGGCCTGAGTGGGGTCTGGGCAGGGAGGTTTTGATTTATCCAACTAAGTCCATCAGCCAAGTCCATGGGGAGTGTAGCTGAGGGGCCACCTAAGCATGACGCCTGCTTGAAGAAGCTCTTTCTAGTTCCTGTCCACCACATGGGAAATTGGGGGCCTGCTTGGGTTATGTGGGAGATAGATATGTCTAGAGTCGAGTGGTCTGGCTTCAGAAGACCAGACCTTGGGGCTGAAGGCCCTGTTGGACTGACCTCCTGGGGAAATTGAAAGGGTCTCCAGAGCTGGGTGCCCACACATATTCCACATGCTCCATTGCCCTTGCTCCCCACTACCCACCCTCAGTCTGGATCTGGGGCTCTGACAGCTGTTTTGAGGCCCTGCCCTAACTCCTCAAATCCTGTTTCTCTTCCTGTGACAGGAAAATATGGGGGGACCCATCAGTGTTCCGGCCAGAGAGATTCCTTAGAGCAGATGGCACTATCAATAAGGCCCTGAGTGACAAGGTGATTTTATTTGGCCTGGGGAAGAGGCGATGCATTGGGGAGACAATTGCCCGGTGGGAAGTCTTCCTCTTCCTGGCCATCCTGCTGCATCAGATGGAGTTCAGTGTCCCCTCTGGAGTGAAGATAGATTTGACCCCAATCTATGGGTTGATCATGAAGCATGGCCGTTGTGAGCACTTCCAGGCCCGGCTGCGCTTCCCCAGGAATGAATGAGCAGCCATTGTCCATGGCTAGGATATGGGCTCCTTCCTCCTCTCCTTCAACATACTTGTTTAAGGAGTCATGTCCCTGGCAGGTATATATATTGCTTGTCTAGCTCATTTTCATTTCTTCTATCATTCAAGCCCATTAATTTCTGAAAGGAAAGGGGAGCACTTGAGGCACAGGCTTTCCCCCAAAGAAAACTCTATAATATATCTGACAAATGGTCATAAAATATTTGCTAGAAGATCTCCAATTTGGCTATGGGATCAAATGCTGACTTACACTAAGCTTGTCATTCACTAACACCACCCAGATTGTTTGCATGCAAGCTGCTTTCTTGCCTTGCCTCCCCAGCCTTGTACTTGGGAAGCTGGCTTTGAGTCCAAATGTAAGACTTTAGCATTCTTCTTCATTAAATTCCATCTTGTTCACTTTGGCCTCATGTTCGTGTCCATAATCAGTTGTGTTGGCTGCTCCTTCCCAACTTTGTACATCTGCAGATCTGATAAGCCTTTGTCCAAGTCACTGAGATAAATGTTAAGTAACACAAGGCTGTGCACAGATCCAGGGTACACTCTGCTGGAGACCTTCCAAGATGCCGTGGAACCATCAATGACTGTTCTTTGGGTCCAGCCAAATCCACCCAGTTATACTGTCATCTAGGCAGGGTGAGCTAATAGATGTTTAACAACCAGCTCTCTGGTGAGGGGAGGGGAAAATGTATACATGATACATTTCTGACTTTAATCTGCATTATTACCACTCACTCCATCACTTAGTTAAGTCTAAACAATCAGTCAAGCCCTGGATTGTAGATTCTCACACTGAAAACTTTACCCGAGCTCTCACTGGTACAACTTGGCTCCAGCACACTCCTGTATTGATCCTATATGTCTCCATCTTTAAAAAAGAAGAGCATGAAAAAGTTCATCAAATTGTTTGTTAAAAAATCAGGTAAAGATTACCAAATTTTCGTGATATTCCAGGTTAGAAACACTGTCAAAAAGTCAGGCTGCTGTTTTTAAGTCATCATATGTTTGGCTTTTGGAGCCAAATCAAAACCTTTTTTATTTTTCCTGTTTCATATGATTTAGGGCTTTGTTCCATTTCAGTGATACAGATAATGGAGAATTAACTATAAATAAAAACTAAGTTAGATAATGTACTGAATGAGGGGTGGGGAACAGAGTGGGCACCCCGAGGGAGAGACAGAACAATATATAAGCTAATCACATCAAACCTCCCCCCTCCCCCCACCTCCTCTCAGACCCCAGTGGAGACAGCCAAGGACCCTGAACTGAAGATCCTTGGGAAGAACAGTGCTTTCCTGGATCACTGGCTCCCATTCCAGTCTGGTCCCCACAGATATCACAGAGGGAAGTAACCCCCATGGAGAAGGGACCCACCATCCTCCCCTGCCTCACCACCACTAACATGTACTGCAGACCCACTGCCACCAACTGTCCTGTAATCCAGGGCAATAGCAGCATGCCCTTGACCCCCCCTCCTCACCACCACTCCCTCCACACTGCTCCAGCCCCTGAAGCCATCTTCTGGAGAATCCCCCCTCCAGCCCATCCCTTCTCAGCAACCACAAGGGCTGCAGACCCAGCTCCATCAAAGTCCCTGCACTGCCAAATGTTTCAGTGTCAGAAGCAAAATCTATGCTGTTAGTAGAAATGGCATTGAGGAGAGACATGACCATCTTCCTTGTGCTGCCTGGAAGGACCTGAGGAGCTTTCCATCTGCCTTGTGCTGAAGCCACCTATATGTCCTCTCTCCTGCTCCACAATGTGAGCTCCTCCAGAGCAGGGTCTGTCCGGCTTTCCTTCTGTATCAGCAGTGCTTTTCACATTAGTGAGCATTTAATAAAAGCTTTTTTGTTAATTCATTCATTAATTCTTTCATCTCCTCATTCATCCATTCACTGGCTGAACAGTCTGGGGGGGGGGTGATCTGTTCTAGCCTCAGCTCTGATATTAATTCACTGCATGACCTAATGCAAGTCACTTTCCCTCTGGGCCTCAGTTTCTGGTTTTGTAAAAGTGAAAAAAGGTGAGACTAAATGGTCCATAAGGTCCTCCTAACACTAACACTCTACATTCCGTATTTTTTTTCACTTAACAAGCATTTTTTTGTCTTCCTTCCATCCTTACCCTCTATCAAAAAGAAGAGGAAAGGAGAGGACAAGAGGGGACAGAAGGGGGTGGAAGGGAAGGGAAGGGAAGGGAAGGGAAGGGAAGGGAAGGGAAGGGAAGGGAAGGGAAGGGAAGGGAATAAAATGAAGACAAGAGGAAAGGAGAGGAGAAAAGAGGAAGGTAGGAGAGAGAAAGAAGGGAAAATCCTTGTAATAAATATGACTAGAGGGGGTGGCTAGGTGGCTCAGTGAATAGAGCATGGGCCCTGAAGTCAGGAGGACCTGAGTTCAAATCGTGCCTCAGAAACTTAACACAAAAAACTAGCTGTGTGACTTTGGGCAAGTCACTTAACCCCAATTGCCCTATGTTCCCCTCTGCAAAAAGAAAAAAAATAAGACTAGTTAAGCAAAACAAATTCCTGCATTGGCCACCTCCAAAAATATCTTCCTCATTGAGCATCTGAAGCCCCTCCCTCCACTGCCAGGTCCCTCCCAGACCTTGGGCTGCTACTCTTGAGTAAATTCTTTGGAGAGGAGCATCCTGAGCTCTTCTGGAGACAGCAGAAACAATGTCATTCATCTTTGGAAAGAAGTAAGGAAAGCTGTGGAAATCAGCATCCTGGACAGAGGATGGGAGGCAGAGTAACTGCCTGTTCCTTCCTTTCTAGAATTCACACATGGCAGCAACTTTGGGCTGTGAGTAGATTTGTGGAAAGGGAGTCCTGTTTTCCTATTGTTTCCTATTATAAGAGAAAGGAGCAAGCATTTATTATGCACCTATTGTATTCCAGGCACTGCATTAAGAGCTTTACACATATTATCTTACTTGACCTTCACAACAATCCCAGGAGATGATTTAATGATCCCCATTCTATAATCAAGGAAACTGAGGCAGCATCAGTTAAGTCACTCATTCAGGGCTATAAAGCTAGGAGGTATCTGAGGACAGATTTGAACTCAGGTCTCCCTAACTCCAGGCAAGGTCCCCTATCCATTTCATCAGCAGCTGCCTCTGAGGGGAGCTGGATGGAGTCATCTAAGCCACAGGACCTGAACAACACTCAGGTCTAAGGGCACCTCCAGGATACAGGGAGAGCTGGGAGCTGCTGAAGCCTAGGGAAGGGTCCATAGAGTGAGTGATCAAGCTGAATAAGGGAAAAGGGGGGAATTCAGAAAAGAAGGGATCTGTTTGTGAATCCTGTAGGTGAAGCCCCCTATGTGTTCATGGGAAGGAGAACTCATGCCAGGAGCATCCAGGCTGATGGAGGAGACCAGGGAGGCCCCCTTCTCAAGGGGCTTCTGCTCAGCCCTGAGACAGACAGCTGGGGGAGGGGAGAAGGGAAGGCACAGCTCTCCTAGAAAGTTTTACCTGGAGAGACAAATAGACATTGCTGTAGGGAATCCCAGGTATTCTGTGGTAGAGGGAGAAGGAAGACACAGGCTCCCACCCACAGGTAACTGTTACTCTGATGTTAGAAGAGACAAAGCCCTGTTCTAGAGAAACCAGGACCAGAACAAACCCAAAAGAAAACATTTGATGGACAGAAGTGATGCACAGAGTTGGTTATTGCCAGGGCCCTGTGCCCCAGGAGCTCCCTGACTCCTCCTTGGGGAAAGTAGCCCAGTGATTACTCAGCCACTCCATGGGCACCTCCCTCCCCACCTATCTCCTGGCCTGGCCTGTATGCTTTGTGTCATCATATCTATTTGCACAGAAGACACCAGATTTCTAGCCAACTGGCTTCTCACGAATACCTGGCAAATCTTTAACCCAGACTGACAAGGCTCCTGCTCCTTAGGCCAAGAGCCAGAGGAGGGGTAGGGGTGGCTGTGACACTGTTGCTGGGACTTGGTTTTCTTCCCTGGGTCCTGGGAGGTGGTGAGACAGAAGGAAGCACTGGAGGTGGGAAGCCAGGGGGCACCAGGGAACCATACCATACAACCCAGTTGGCCTCGTTCTCCTCCCCAGACCATTTCAGTCCCATAGGCTGTGGATTCCCCACAACCTATCTTCTGGACAAACACATATACAAAGTTATGCTTGGCTGGTGGTTTAATGGTTAGAGCCCTGAGCCTAGAGTCAGGATGACCTAAGTTCAAATCTGACCTCAGATACTTAGGAGCTGCATAACCTTGGGCAAGACACTGAAACTCCGTTTGCCTCAGTTTCCTCAACTGTAAAATGAGAATAACAGCACCTACCTCCCAGGGTTGTTGTGGGAATCAAATAGCATATATGATTTTGCTGTTGTTGTCCAGTTGTTTCATTTGTGTCCCACCACCCATGACCCCATCTGGGGTTTTTGTTGCAGAGATATTGGAGTGATTTGCCATCTCCTTCTCCAGGTCATTTTACAGATGAGGAAACTGAGGCAAACAGAGTAAAGTGACTTTTCCAGGGTCATACAGCTAGCAAATGTCTGAGACTGGAAGATCAAGATGAGTCTTCCTGATTTCAAGCCCAGCACTCTATCCACTGGGCCACCTAGCTTGTCTCTTATTAAGCATTTAGTATATGTCAAATATGTTGTTGAGGGCTGGAAAGCAAACATGGAAGTGAGGTAGCTCCTACTACCAAAAAGCTTTTATTATGTTAGAGAGACAACACATACAGGGAAGGAGAGGCTGGGGGGTGGGAGGGATTTTGTTGCAGGAAATCCCAGAGCTGGCCATTGAGGAGCTGATTGACATGCCCTTCCCAATCACATCAGCAGTACTGATGGCACTTCCCAGCTAGGCAGCACAGTAGATGGATTCCTGGGTCTGGAGTCAGAATGACCCGAGTTCAAATCCAGCCCCAGAAACCTAGAGCTGTATGACCGTGGGCAAGTCACTTAACCTCTGTCTGCCTCAGTTTCCTTATCTGTAAAATGGAGACAAGAACAGCCCTTATCTCCCAAGGGTGCTGAAGATCAGATGGGATCATATTGGTGAAGTGCTTAGCATGGTACCCCACACACAGTAGGTGCTCTATAAATGCTTATTCCCTTCTATGACCCTAAACTTTTTCTAATACTAAAGGATCTTTTCTGGAAAAATGACAAATACTGGAGATGTGGGAAAATTGGAGCACTAATGCATTGTTGGTGGAGCTATGAACTGATTCGATTGTTCTGGAGAGCAATTTGGAGGAGAGGATTCAGGGAAGATGGTGGAGTAGGCCAGAAAATTCCAAGCTCTCAAGATTTTCCCCCACAAAAAAAGTTAAATTGCACCTTAGGGTGAACAAAGTGTGGATAGAGATAAATAAGAACAGGGGTATAACCAGGGTCCTCCTGGGACAATTTGAGAAGACCAGAAGAAAACTCTGAAGAGGAGGTTTTGTCTCTGTGAAGAGTAAACACCTCCAGGCAAGGTTTCCTTTTAACAGCAAGTGGCTAGCCCTGGAGTTAGTTAGTTTGAGAGGCTGCCTGGGCCCCAGCGACCAGAACTTTTACCCCCCCCCCCCCAAAGTGAGGGGAGTTGGGCCTTTGCACCCAAGAAGGGAAGGAACCTCTGTGACCAGAAACACCAGACTCAGCTGTGTTGTGCAGAGGGGTGGGGGTGCAGAGGGGTGGCTAAAGACCTCCTCTTTAGCCAGCACATATTAGTGAGTACAGAAACAGTGGGGCAGAAAGGCCCTGGCTGTGGGCACTTACAGGAGGCTGCGGGTTTGGATTTGGTTTCAGGCTAAAGGGAAGAACTGAAAATGTGGGGCAAGAGGTGACTATAAATAATTAGGATATTACCACAAAGAAAATGCACAGACAAAGGAGAAAGAATCCAACCATAGAAAGCTATTATTGGAAGAGAGATGACCTCTGAGGAGGATATTGAAGTAAAGAAACCCTCAAAGAGTAACATTAAATGGTCACCTGCTTAAAAAGAATTTATAAAAGATCCTTAAAAAGACTTGAAAAATCAAATGATAAAAACAAGAATAATCCAAAAAACCCAAGAAGGGTATGAAAGGAAGTCAGCCAAGTAGAAGAGGAGATCTAGCATCTTAAGGAAGAAAATGATACCCTGAAAACTAAAAATGGGCACATTGAAGCCCCTGAAATTATAAGAGATCAAGAAATGATTGAGCATAATATTAATGAAGAAAAATAGAAGAGAAAGTGAAACATCTTATAAGAAAAACAACAGATTTGGCAAATAGATCAAGAAAAGAAAATTTAAAAGTAATTGAACTGACTGAAAGTTATGATCAAAAAAAGAATTTTGACACAATAGTACAAGAAATAATCAAAGAAAAGTGTCCTGAAGCATTAGAACAAGTGGGGAAAGTAGAAATAGAAAAAATCCAATGATCAACACTTAAAAGAGATCCTATGAGGAAAATTCATAGGAATATCATAGTCAAGTTCTGAAGCCTGATGTTCAAGGAAAAAATATTAAAAGCACCAAGATTAAAGCAATTTAAATATGATGGTGCCGCAATTAGAGTTACACAAGACCTCACAGCAGAGACATTAAAGGACCATTAAAGCACCATGTTGTGTCTTAGAACACAACATACTGAAGAGCAAAGGAACTGGGGTCCAGTCACAAATATTATACCCTGCAAAGTTAAATATTAACCTAAGTGAAAAAAACCGGACATTTCATAAACTCTCAAACTTTCAAGACTTAGTTTAAAAAATCCTGAACTTATTAGAAGATTCAATATGTAAAAACCAAGAGAAACATAAGACATATAACAAAGACTGAATATAAGGCACCCCCTAAGGAAACTGTTTACTTTTCATATATGTAAAATGTAAAATGGACATCTAAGATTCTTATCAATAATTGAGTAGTTTATGAGAAAGATGGGAGTAAACCTGAGAGTGATCTAAATTTAAAAAGTAAAACCATTTAGGAACAGCTTAAAAGAGTAATTATTTGAGATGCAAAAGGTAGAACTGATACAGAGGAATTAGACAGGGGAGGAGGGCTGGTAGTTGTAGTAATGTACTTTCATCAGGAATGGGTATAAGAGGGAACAATACATATATATTGAGAAGAGTAAAGAAGTTTGCTAAATTCAGAAGAAATAAAATGGTAGGGGCATAGGGAGGAGGGAGAGGACAAGGGAGGGATCTTTAAAGGTGAGGGTGAGGGAATAGGTAAAATGGGGTATATAAGCTTGTCTAGATTTATGAGAATGGGAGAATAGGGAAGGGATCCTTGGAGGGGGTTAGGTAAGTTATAGGAGGGCAAAGTAGCAGGTAGAAGTAGAGTAGAGGAGGCAGGAGGGATAGGAAACAAGAGATATATACACATACTAAAAAACAAAGGTCAGAAGTAGAAAAGACTTGGGAAAGTATATGTCTGTCAATGTGTGTGTATATCTATCTATCTATCTATCTATCTATCTATCTATCTATCTATCTATAGCTATGGAGAAACATATCTAAACCTTATTGTGGCCTTCTAGGGGAATGTTGGGGGGAGGGAAAAAAGAACAAAGTACAAAAATGCACTGCAGAGAACAAAAGAAAACTCACAAGGAAGCAAAGACAGACAATTTGCAACACAATGAGTATTATTTATCATAAGGCTTTCTTGAAATGGAAATCTATTGTTACATATTTTGCATCCTCTCTTATGTTCTGTGATACACATAATATGCTTTTCCCCCCTAATTTTATATTTTAGTTCCAATATTTAAGTTTATCATATGTTTTTGTTTCTTTTCTCTATTCTGTATTTGTGTTCTGGCGTTTCAATCTAAAAGAAAATTTTGAAAAAAAGCAATTTGGAACTATAGACAAAGGACTATAAAATGTGCATGCCCTTTGACCCAGCAATACCACTTCTAGGGCTGTATTTCAAAGAGATCATACAAATGGGAAAAGGAGCCACATGTACAAAAACATTTTTATTACTTCTTTTTTCTGGTGGCAAAGAATTGCAAATTGAGGGGATACTCACCAGTTGGGGAATGGCTGAACATGCTGTGGTATATGAATGTAATGAAATACTATTGTGCTGTAAGAAATGATGAGCAGGCAGACTTCAGAAAAACCTGGAAAGACCCATAGAACAGATGCAGTGAAGTGATCATGCTGAGGTCCAACTTGGGAGAGCTGGTTGAAGTTTTTGAAAGAATTCACTTAGACCTCCTCTTTAGCCAATGGGAGCTTTGCTTACGTAAAAGGATATGGGCCTAAAGTTAAGCAAGGATGGTGGGGCAGGGGAGGCTGGGAGACAAGTAATTTTTATGGTCCCACATGAGGGGGAAGTTTACATTAGGATGTTGTCAGGCTCAGGATGGCCTCCCAAGGTACTGAAAAAGCTAGCCTTAACATTGACCTTCAGGGCACCTTTGTATCCACATCAGCAAGAACCAGGAGAACATTGTACACAGTAACATTGTGTCCAGTAACATTGTATAATATAACAGTAACATGACTAACTTTGACTTATCTCTTCTTGAGCAATCGAAGGACCTAAGACAACTCCAGAAGAAACATGATGGAAGGGGGGGGCTAGGTGGTACAATGGCCCTGTGCAGGGAGCACTGGCCCTGGAGTCAGGAGGACCTGAGTTCAATTCTGGCCTCAGACACTTGACACACTTACTAGCCATGTGACTTTGGACAAGTCATTTAACCCCAATTTCCCTCCAAAAAGGAAAAAAAAAGAAACATGATGGAAAATACTACCCACATCCAAAAAAAGAACTATGTCATCTGAATGCTGATGGAAGAATATAATTTGTGCACTTGCTCTGCACGCATGCGCACACGTGTGTGTGTGTGTTGTCTTCCTTCTGATTTCTCCCATTAGTTCCAATTCTTCTTTACATATTACATACTACCTTGGGGTGGGAAGAGGAGTTGGAACTCATAATCTTACAAAAGTGAATGTCGAAAACTAAAAATATATATTTTTTAAAACGGAAAGGATTCTTTCCTTCTCAAATCAATTGATTGGACTAGGGTTTCAGAGTTGTAAATCTGGAACAGGAGTGGGGGGCATGGAAGTTGGAAGAGGGGCTGGGGTGTAGGCAGAGCAAAGTAAAATGGGAAACAAGATTCCAGGTAGCTAGATACAGTAGCAATATGGCTGAGATCACCAATAAAGACAGCTAAGGTCCAGGGAAGGATTTCCAGAGCTGGGATCATTGGGTTGCCCAGGACATAGTCTCTTGATTAGAGGCCAAATGGAAAGATGATGGGGAGAAAGAATAAAAGGTATAGAACTCTGAAGAGAAATGATGGGGAAAAATGAGAGTGAAGGTTGTACAGATCTCACCCTGTATGATAAAGCAGCAGGAAATAAAAGCTGAATTATAAAAGAGAATGAAAGAGGATTGGGACTAGTAGATGAACCCAGTCCTCATGCACCTACCCTGTGGATGGCTGGCAATCCCCACCCAGACTGCAGAGCTTGGGAATTCATTGATTGTTTCCAATTCCCTTTTTCTGTGAAGAAGGGGGGCCTTTTGATCAGCTGCTGAGCTAAAAGTTAGAGGACATCAAAAAGTCCCAATACTCGAACACTCCAATACTCTTTCTGCTGGGCTGCATTTGAATCTGTAATCACCGGTGGGGAGAGAGGCCTCGAGAGGGCCACCAGAGCCTGTTGTTACTCTGGTCTTCATTGGTTCTAAACTTCCTTACTTTCAGGTGAAGGAGTGTCATGGACTGTGCTTCTATCCTGTGGTCTTTGGAAGGCTGGAGGAAGAACTGACAAAGTTCCAAGGGTCAGTGTCTTGGCCAGAATTTGCATTCTCCTAGAAGAGTCTGGAGAAGTGATTGGATCAAGCCCAGTATGGATGCCCACCACACCCCAGCGAAGATGCTGGATCATGCTAATGAGAGGAAGTCATCCATTAACTATGCCACCTTGGGAAATGATCTTGGTGGGAGAGTGCCTTGCAGAAATTGTGTAAGTCTGAGTCCTCTCAGGGGACCAAGATGAGTATACCTAGCAAGGAGGTGTTGGTAAGGTAGTGTCTGTCATTCTCTTCTTCCTGTAACTTCTCAGTAAATACCCTTTTAGAAAAACCTAATTGATGCTAATGGGCTAAATGAAAGAGAAGCACTAATAGTTGTTGATTGATATTGGGAACACACTGGAATGAACACTTAAGCTGATGGCATAGGAGAAAGGCAACCCTGAACTCCTAAGGCTACCCTTAGAAATCTGAGCAGGAAATGGAGCTTTTTGAAGACCTCCCAAGTCCTTACACGTTACAACAGAAAAGTGGATCACTGGAGCAGAATAGATGAACAAGACCTAGAAACATATTAGCCCAGCCCAAGAACACAAACAAACTGGGGGAAGGACCCCATTTTGCACAAGAATTCCTGGGCAAACAGAAAAGCAGCTTGGGAAAATCATGGTACCACTATCTTACACCATGTATCACAAGAAGCTTCAGATGGATACATGTGAAATATACAAAGTTACATCATGAATAATTGATAGAGGTGAATGAGAGAAGGTACCTTTTATAGCAATGGCTAGAGAGAAATTAATAGTAATAAGCAGGCAAGGAATAGATGTGATTATGAGATAAAAGACAATTTTGATTCATTCAGCTGAAAAGCTCTTTGTCAAACGAAAATGATTTAACTATAGTATGAAAAGACAGTGTTGACTGGGAAGCCATTTTCATATCAAATACTGAAACAAATCTGATATCTAAGATAAATGGATGCTGCCAATGAATAAGACCAAAAACTCTTCTCCAATAAGTAAGAAGTCAAAAATATGAACAAACAATTCTCCAAAGAAGAAGCTGCAGCCTCTTAACAACCATCTGAAACAAGATTTCAAATTACACATAGTTCAAATTTTAAAAATTATGAAGTTTTTTTTTAACTCCCATCAATCAAATTGGCAAAGATGCTCAATAAATAAATAAATAATTGCAAAAATAGTTAATCCATTATGGAAAATATTTTGGAACTACATAGACTCACTAAACTGCTCTTGTCCATTTACCCAGCCATCCTGGCCCTATAGAGACCCCTAGGAGGCAAAAGGAAAAGTAGGAGAAAACTAGAATCAAAGTGAATGTCCATGGATTGGGGAATGGCTAAAAACATTGTGGTATCATAATGTAAAGTGAATTATTGTGCTGTCAGAAACTGAAGATGAGAAATTCATAGGAAAATTGGAAGATTTCTATAAACTGATACAGAGTAAAGAGACAATGAGCCCTAACTACAATAATGTAAATGAATACAATATTGAATATTCATAGTTCAGATTAGAGCAAAGACCAATCTTAGCCCCAGAAAAAAAGAGGAGTAACCTGCATCTCTCCTTTCAGTGGAGAAGTTGGGGATTCTGAATGTAGGCTGCTGCATAGACCAATATATAGTGGCTTTGCCTTTGGGGTTTTACTTAAATTTTTCTTTGTTTCAAGGGAATATTCAATGGGTGGTGGCTGGGAGGGGATATTGGGAAATGAGGCTAATGTAAAAATGACTTAAGTATTAAATTTATTGGAAAACAATCAAATAAAGTAAAAATAAATGAATAGAGGAAGGAAACAAAGGTAGGTAGTGGAGGATGGAAAGAAAACTGTGGCATGGTCCTGTAAGAACAGTCACACACCCAAGACTGGTGATGAATGCTGTGGACAACAGAAAGACTTTTTTTAGTTATGCTGAGGATGGAGGATCCAAGAAGGACTTTGATCCTCTACCTATGGATGGGATGAGTATGGCAAAGAAGAACTAGCCAACCATCATTTTGGCTCCTTTTACTCTACCAAGGAGAATGATGTAGTCAACAGGCAGCCAGAATTCAAGATATGTGAGGAGTCAGAAAGAGATTCTGAAGCTTCCCTCAAGGAGTTCAAGACACAAGGTCCACATAAAGGACTAAAAGAAAGGGCAGATGGAATTGCTGAACTCAAGGAGTACTTAAAAGTCATGAGGAATGGGAGAGATGCCATAAGACTAGAGATGGACAAATACTTTCCTAACTTAAAAAGGAGAAGGGAGTTGTCTTCACTCTAGACTGGTGAATTTAATGTTGCTTCTTTGCAAACATTCTAGAGCATATTAGTTAATGAATGGTTAATGTGCATCCAGAAACTGATCCACACAAGTCAGAACCAAAGAAAAAAATTTGACAACAAAGGGGCGAAATGGTTGCTGGCACTGAATTTGCCCATATTACACAATAAAATGTTTTTATAAACACTGAAGTCCTCTCACACGCAAGGATTAATAATTAGAAGATTGAAAGTTTAAAGGTCTACCAGATGAGTCCTTTATTTATGGAGTTCTTAACATCTGGATTGACTAAGAGCTATGAAGTCCTTGGTTGTTCAGTCATTCAGTTCTGTCTGACTTTTCATGACCCTGTTGACAAACTGCCCATGGCTTTGAGATTTTTTTTTTTTTGCAAAGACACTGGAGTGTTTCACCATTTCCTTCTCCACAGGATCTCCCTTTGTCAGAACTCTCCACGATGACCTGTCTGTCTTGGGTAACCTTGCAAGGCATAGCTAAGAGTTACATCAAGCTACGTAAGCCCTACACCCCAATGAGGTAGTGATCCAGCAGGGATAAAGGCTTAATACAATGCTACTGATAATAACAGGAGAAATAATTATAACTGACATGCACATGACATTTTAAGGACTGCATAGAACTTTATGAATGTTGCATTTGATCCTCTTATACAAAACCCTCTCTTTACATCAAAACAACACTGCCAGGTAGGTATTACATCTATTATTATACCCATTTTATAGATGAGAAAGTAGAGGTTTCATTTACATAGATTCCTGGCCTCAGGAATTTTGGGCAGCTTTTTCAATGAGTCCAAGTTGTATAGAACAAATCCTTTTATTACAGGGATTTGTTTATGAAATTTGGATTCAGTCTAAAAGCTGCCCTTGAGAACCTAGAGAGCCACATGTGACCTGGAGGCCACAGGTTCCCCACCCCATGATTCAAGAGGTAAATGGACTTGTCAGTGTCAGAATCTGAACCCAGGTGTCTCCTGACTATCAGTCCAGCACTCTTTGGGACGCACTAAACAGACAAGGAAAAAACTTCAGTATAACTGAATGAGAAGAATGTGCTTATGTATGTGTGTGTGTATATATAGACATAGATGCAGATATATAGATATAGATATACATACCTATGTATAGGGAGGACAAGGTCACATGACAAGTAAAGGTTAAGTGTCTGAGGGCAGATTTGAACTCAGGTCCTCCAGACTCCAGGGTCAGTGCTCTATTCACTGCACCACCTAGCTTCCCCTGGGTAGGTTTGTTCTTTTAGTTATTATTGGCTATGAGAGGGACAAAAGGGGAAAACAATTTTATAAAGAGGAAGGTATCACCAAAGAAAAATCACTTAAGGAAATTAATTTCCATGTATGCTAGTAAGGATGTGTTGTGGTTTGTCCATCTCTCTCAAAGAGGACCATGGCATCAGGAACATGATGGCATGACTTGCAAATGAATTGGGTTTAGGGGAGGCAGGGCTTTGCAAATTCCCCAGCCTCACCTTCTCCTCCAGAGCCATCTGGGGATAGTGGGCAGATATAGATCAGGATGACTAGAGATGGTCTAAGATACAGTAGGACACAAGGAACTGTTCTGTGGGAAGGAGGGATAGGGAGTTCATTCTTGGGGACAATGGGATTAGACTGGCCTCAGGAATGGGGGGAAGCAGGGATCATAGGCTTCCATGACAAAGATAAGTGACTGACTTCAAGGAATCCATGGTCTAATGGGAGAGACAAGCTGCAAACAACTGTGGGCATATATATTTTATTAGAAATATACATTGAAGGTAACCTCACACGGAAGATACTGTTAGTGGAGGCAGAAGGGAGACCAGGAAGGGCCTCTGGCAGGAGCTGAATCTTAAAGGAATCCAGGGAAGCCAGGGGGTAGAGGTGACAAAGAAGAGCATCCTAGGCAGGGAGGACCAGCCAGGGAAAAGACAAGAGAGTTCATATGTCATGTGAGAGGAAGACCAAGTGAGCTATCATGGCTGGATCATAGAGTAGGTGGGAAAGGCAGGAAGCGACCAAGTAACAAAGAGCTTTAATAACTAAACAGGAGATTTTATATTTGAATCTAAAAGGTAATGGGGAGTCAGTGGGGTTTTCAATGTAACAGGAAGTGACAGGGGTGACAGGAAGATCATTTTGGCAGCTCTGGGACAGGTGGCATGTGGAGACACTGGAGGCTGCAAGAACAACTCCCAGTGTATTACAATAGTCCAAGTGAGAGGAGATGAGCACCTGTCCCAGGGCGCTGGCTGTGTGAATGGACAGGAGATGCACGTGGAAAATGTGGCCAGGGTAGAAACAACAAGAAAGGGATG
>CM053598.1:37870616-37894657 GCA_028646575.1 Pseudocheirus occidentalis | reverse complement strand
ACCAAGAGAACCTGGATATCAAATTTCAAAAAATCACAAGTGAAAACTGTCCAGATCCCTTAGAATCAGAGAGTAAAGTGAAAACACAGAAAGATCCATCATCAACCTTCTGAAATGAAAACTCCCAAGAAAATTCAAACCAAAATCCAGAACGTCCCATCAAAGGAACCAGTTCCTCCAATTCCAAACCACTACTTCTCCCCTGGACCACTATGGCCTCCATTATCACGGCAATTATCTTTTTAATCATAACCCCAGTCCACTGGAGCTGGAATTTGAGGGAGAGGAACTCTCTCCTTTGAGACTCCAAGACCTTCACACACAAAAAAGGAAGATTGACCAGGAATGTTAAAAGCAGTAGAGTTAGATAGAATGCTGGACTGAGAGTTGGGTACTCCTGAGTTCAAATTCTGCTTTGGTCACTTACTACTTGGAAAACTCTCTTAAACCTGCCTCAGACTCAGTTTTCTCATCTTTAAAACGGGGATAATAATAGTACCTAACCCACAGGGCTGTTATGAGGTGCAGATGAGATACCATATGTAAAGCATTTTGCAAACCTTAAAGCTCCACAGAAATGTTATTGTTGTTGTTGTTGTTGTTATATGTGAATTACATGCTAATTATAAATTATTATATATTTCAACAAACACAAATATGAGTCCTAAAATGAGATACCTGGGAGAAGGCAGGTACAACTAAGTGTATACCTGGGGGGGAATCAGAGGTGTGTTGATAAATGTCTAACAACTCACTGGAGGGGAGGGGAAATGGAACGTATGCATAGCATATTTTTAAGTTTAAACAACATTATTAACATTTACTCTGCCATTTTGTTTTGTTTTGGGGAGGCAATGGGATCAAGTGACTTGCCCAGGGTCAAACAGTATGAGACAGGATTAGAACTCAGGTCTTTCTGACTTCAGAGTCTGTGCTCTTTGCACTATGGCACCACCTAACTGCCCCCATTACTTTCTTAAGTCAAACACTGAAACAAGAATTCAAGCCCTGATTTGAAGCATCAGCTCACACTGAAATTTTAACAATTATATCCCTGAGAGGAGAGACAATAAAGGAGATACCTGAGGAGTGGGGGCAATCAGGAATAAACAGGGACTGAGGACAGGTTATCAAAACGTAAATCCAAGACTGGGAAAGACCTCAGAGGACGGCTAGGAAAAGCCTCTCATTTCACAGATGTGAAATCTGAGGTCCATGAAGGCGCAGTGACAATCTCAAGGTCTCACAAGTAAGGAGCACCAGAGGTAGGATTTGAACACAGTGCTTGGAAGCACCTGCTATAAGTTTCTGTGCTGGGGATACAAAGGCAAAACAAAAAGGCTCCTGCTTCCAAGGAGAAACAGAGAATGAATGAATGAAGCATTTATTAAGAACTCAACTATGTGCCCAATACTGTGTTAGGCATTGGGGATAAAATTACCAAGGTGAAAACTGTCTCTGCCCTCCTGGAGTCTGTATTCTAGTAGGAAAAGCACTGCATGGGTAGGGAGAGCAAAGACCAGGAAGTATTTCCGTTTTGAAAGTGATACAGGTGATTAAAGGAACCCTAGGGGAGTAGATCAACATGCCCTTTCTAGGAGCAGTGAAAGGATTCATTTGATTGTTTTCCAGACTGGGAGGAGGGAGGGGAGAATTGAATGAATGTGAGAATGGATGGATGGATGGATGGATGGATGGATGGATAGATGGATGGATGAATGCATAAATGGGCATTTATTAAGCATTCGTGCCTGATATTTCTCCTCTGCAAACAGCCTTTAGGTATATCTGTCCCCTGGGCTAAAGTGAAGTTGTGGGTTCAGCCATTAGGAGAAGTGGGGAAGCCACTGGGAGAAGTCAGTAATTCTCTCCCAATTCCTCATTTCCACCTCCTGGCTTCCCTGACTTTCCTTCAGGTCCCAGCTAACTTCCCACGCTCTCCAAGAAGCCTTTCTCCATTCCCCTTAATCCCTCTGTGATCATCTCTAATCTCTGCTGCCTAGATCTCTTTTGTACATAGCTGTTTGCATGTTGTTTCCCCCATTAGACTGCGAGCACCCTGAGGACAGGGACTTTCTGTCCTCTTTGTGTCCCCAGCACTTAACCTTGTGACTGGCACACAGTAGGTGCTTAATGAATGCTTGTAGACTAATTGCTAGAAACAGTGAGTTACCAAACATTCAAAAGTTTTAATGTGGCCATTTCATTTTCATTTTGCTCAACAAATATCTTCTAACGTGTATTGAGAATGGGAATTCCTTTAGGTCACTAAGAACCAAGTAGAAGCTTAAGTACCTTCATGGAAATGGGAACTGAGCCAATTGTAATAAACTCATGAAATAGATTGGAGCCCAGTAGGGGCGACAGAAGACTCACAGAGCAGTAGAAGGCTCGGCTGATCAGGTCTGTAGACAATTCTATGATCGGTGGGGGTAACCGCACCTTACACTGGCTGCTCCCACAAATGCCGCACATCTGGTCTCCTCCTTTCCAGTTGGGAAATCCACCTCCCAGCAGCCCCCTCTGCTCACATGAAGCTACAATAGTCTAATGATCTCCTGTGCATTCGTAACCTTAGACTCCACAAGAAGAGAAAAAATCTAAACCGGGCATATTTACGCTTCTGAAGCGCAGGGTACACAGGCACTGAGAGGTTTAACCAACTTTGGTCGGGCAGGACGAAATACTTAGAGTGCAGGCTCTCTGTAAGCCACCAGGAGGAGCTCCAAACTTGAGTTGGCTGCGCAGGCATAATCTCAATTTCCTATTCCTTGCTTGGGTTCCACACTTTCCACCAGACCGGAGTTTGCAAGCCACAGCACTAGTGAAAAACACCACCAATAACAACCAGAAAGATGGGTCTCTTCAGTCTAGGAACCCAACCTGCCAGTTCTACTGGGTGTTGGGATAGTGAGCCTAAAAATTATATGCACTATATTCAGAAAAGTAAGTGACTGGAGGAAAGACTAGAATGGACCAAACCAGGAAGGGATAATCCCAACTTTGCCTGCCATCTGATCTTGATCATAGAATGCTTCCTAAAGAGAATTCAGAACTAAAACAGACAGAGCAGACTAAGGAAGAAGGCTGTGGATTTCCAATAGGACCTGCTATACTTAGCCTTCACATGTGAGTGGGTTATAAAACAAAATATCAATGGTATTAGAGTGTAATAGGACCCTGTCTTTGCAGAGAGAATCTGGGGGTGGGGGATGTGAATGAGGCAGGGAGAACTGCTCTGCAATGAGACAGCTGGGGATTGAGCTGGCTCTGTAGCAGGAGATTCAGGTTAGATCCTGAGAACTGTCCACAGAGATATTATCAAGGAAAAGTGTGATAACTTCCTTTCCTGGAGCTTTCAGAGCCCAGAGGAGACATTTAGCTGTTGGACCTCTGCACCCAGCTTTCAAACCAACTAATAAGATCACATGACTATTAAATAAGCTTCAGAGGCCATTGGAACATGGTCACTCCTGCCTCCGGGTCAAGCACTCTCAGATAAATCCTAACCGCATCACAGGATTATTGTTTTAAAGCCGGACCAATTCCCTTATTTTACAGATGAAAAAACTGAGTCCCAGGAAATTTAAATGACTTGGCTGGGGTCTCACAGGCAGTAATCAGTTATGGGAGTCTAACCCAAGGTCACAGGACCACAGATCTGGAAGGGGAGAGAGAGCAGAAGCTGCCTCATCTAATGCCCTCCTTTGACAGATGAGTTAACTCTGTGAGGCCCAGAGTGCTTAAGTGATTTGGTCGAGATCCCATAGGTACTGAAAAATTAGAGGCAGTATTTGAACCCAGATCTCTGACTTCAAATTCAGCATTCTCACTGCTGCAACTCACTTGGGAGAAGACTGAGGTTTGCAAAGCATTTTACCAGAGTTATCTCCTTTGAGTTGATGCCGGCAGTCTTTGATGCATTACTCTAGTCTCATATCTGGTTTATGAAAGGGGAAGTGGGGTGGGCAGGAGGCAGGAGGGAGATAAGGGAGGGACTTTCATAACAACTTCATTGTTCTCCATGGCTAACAGGTGTGCACACCTGCCTCAGATTTTCCCACTCTCCAAACAGGTTGTTCGTAGAGGTGATAATAGCTTGAAACCCTCCCCCCACCTCCAGGAAGACTGGATTAAACCCGGGTTAGTGAGTTAACAACTGCTTTTCTGGGCCTTCCACACCTAACCCTTGTCCCAAATTTGCTTTTTTTATATATTAAAGTTCTATTCTGTGGCTCTGGCACTACAGCATTAATTTTTCTTGTTACTCTCCTCATACCTAATCAATAAAAAAACTTTAAAAACTTGGCTGCCTACCTCAATATGTGAATATTTATTCATAAATTATATAATGTGTTACTGTATAAAACTATATAAATTAAATAGGGATAAAAACTTTTTTAATTTTTTTAAAAATTAAAATGGATAAAGTGGACAAAATTGTAAATGATTTTTAAATTTTATTGTATTATTAACATGTAATATATTTATTAATGTAGCAATATATTCAATAATACATTGTATTTGTAAATAATTAATGTTGTATATGGTTTATTAATGAATAATTTTGTTCATTAATATTTATTCATTATTAAACTGGTTATTAATATGAAAGAAAAATGCAAAGACAGTCAATAACAGAAACTTTTACCTACACTCAAAGGATAGTATCTCTGAGTACAAACTTACCTAGGTTTTTCCATAGGATTTACTTTATATAGAAAAACAACAAAGTCAAAATAATTGGTTTCTCTATTCTGATAAGAGATACTAAAAAAAAGGTACAGGAATACAGGCATGCAAAAGAACAAAGCAAAAATAAAAAATCCACAAACAAACTCCCAGGTAAGAAATATCTATTCTAAAAAGATATAGGTGATATATGGTACAAACAATTAAAGCAGGTTATAGTATAGGCAATTACCAATAGTTACAAAATATCTGTTCAAACAGGATCCAGGGAATAGAAAGGTTTTTTGAAGATATGGCTTCTTGTACATTTTGTTTACTCAGAAAATTACAGCAGCATTTTAATTGCTTAAAATCAAGATAAAATCACTTTAGGCTCATTGTTAAGTTCAACAGTATTTCAAACAGCACAAAAAAACCTTTATGCTATCACACACACACACACACACATACACACACAAAAGAATAATATTTGTCAGAGCAATGTGACTGAATATGTGTGCTTATCTTGGTGATACAGCAAATCAAAGTTCTAAATTCAATTTATCTTGTTGCCTGATTTTAATGGTTGCCATAGCCGAAAAAGCTAACTCACAAAGGTACCTAGATGCAAATGGAATGAGTGCATCTATGTCTCCACCAATTCTGTTGTTCTTTTTTATTCAATCCCATCTACCAATTATGCAAAAGCTTTTGCTGAAATTTGACCAGAAAATTTCTCTTTTCTCTGATGTCAATCAGTTGTTCTTGCAAATTAATTAGAATGTCTTGCCTTATTTTTAACAAATGGGTTCAAACCTAATTCATTTGGAAGATTTTTTAATGGGTTATAAAATTCTCTTTCAAAGTTTTTGAAGTAAGCTGATAAGAGACATTTTTAGAGGCGACACATTGTTTTCAGCCACAAAAGATTAGTTTTCAAATCTCATACAAATTATGGTGGCTTACCCTATCATTAACTCAAGGCAGAATATAAAACTAAGGAGAAACTCCCTGTTAAGATAGTGGGTACAAATCCACAGTTCAAATAATCTTCTGTCTAATTTCAGATTCTCTTGGGGGGTCAACCTTATCCGAATTGATTGTATTATCATCATTGTTGTTAACTTCCTAAAATGGCCAGTGGACAGTGTGTCCTAGAAGAAGATCTCTGTCATTTCCTTACTGTTGGGTCGTGTATGTATTATCAATATGATCTTCAATTCATGGTTTCTTTGCAGAAATCTTTTTAAGCCACTTGTTCACTTTGTGAAGGATTATATTCTTTAATTCTTGATAATATAATCCATAAAACCACTTACCCAGGAACACCTAGGCTGCAATGTGATTCACTTCCCTGAAAGGTAACAAAGGAATGAGGGCACCATTTTCAATGCCTCCCAGTTATGGGACTCTCTTCCTTCAAGATAACTTGTGCCTCATACATGCACCAAATGAGGGTGCCAGGGTCGACTGCTGGATATGTATATACTCCTAAAGCTTGATTTCGTTCTTATTTTTACCAGATAGGAATAAATGTAAAAAGTTCTTTTTTCATTCTTATTTTCAGTTCCAAATTCTCTCCCTCCAGTTCCTTCCCCACCCATTACAAAGGCAAGCAATATGATGCCAATTATACATGTGAAGTTATAAAAAAAAAACAGTGAATTTGAGTATTTTCTTTGAGTATTCCTTGTATGCAAAGTGGGATGCACCTTGGAGACCACTAGCATGAGAGATAAAGGACAGGAGTCTGGAGAGGTCAGTTTCTGAAACTTACAAGCTTTGTGACTATCAACAAGTCTGCTATGTGCCAGTATCATCATCTGTAAAAATGGGTATTCTAATACCAGTTGTCTCTAACATCCTGGGGCTAATGTGATGCTGAAGGGAAACAATACATGTTAAATACTTTAAAACCAGAAAACACATGTAAATGTCTAATGTTACCATATTACTTAGAATACTTTGAGAGAGAAGAGTCTTAGAACCCCAAGTTCTAGATTCGAATTCTGGCTTTAATGTAGATTACCTCCAGTGAGTCTCTTTTATTCTCTGACCTGGCTCTTCTCATCTGTGAAAGCAGGGAATTGGGCTCAAGTGATTTATTTAGGGTTACACAACCAGTTAGCTATAGAGCTCAGAAGTCAACTCAGGTCCACTCCTGATTCCAAGTGCAATGTTATTTCTACACTGACCCTTTAAAAAATAATAATAATGATTTTTATTAATATCTTTTGGGTTTATATCATCTATGTTTCCCCAGTCACCCTATATAACAAAGAATTATTTTTAAAAGAAAAGAGGAAAAAGAGAGACTAACTTGCCAAAATTGACTAGGGCACCCCAAATCTAAAAATGCATGCCATGTTTGCCACCTAGAGTGCGTAAAGGTGTCTCCTAACCTTTAAGGTTCTGCTTGCTTTGGCTAATTTTGCAGTGTTCTCATTGTCTTGTGGTTGTTATTATTTCTTTTCTGCGTTGTGACAGCAATAGGGTGAATTGTTTTCTTGGCTAGGCTTACTTCCCTCTGCTCCGGAACGCCTCTTCACTGGTGACCAGCCTCCAGTTGGAAGGGTCTAGATTCTAGACTCAAACCCTTTTTTGAAAATCAGAACATTTCTCAGTCCCCAATTCTGCAACTTTTTCAAAGATACTGCTTCATTTCGTAGACTCTAGATGGAAGGACTCTTAAGAGAGCCCAGTGCTGAAGAACTGCCAGCCCTTTGACCAGGAACAAGCCCACTAACTCCCCAGGCAGCCCCCATTTCATCCAGCAGAAGTGGTCAGGACAAAAATAGTGCATGGGGAAGACAGCGGTCAACTGCAGAGCAGAGGCCAGTCTGACCACAAGGGCAGTGATAATAAAACAGAGCTGACCTGACCCTTGGCTCCACATAAGTTGGATGGAAATGTGGAGAAAAAGGTGCCAGGAAAGGGAGACCATGGCAGTGGAACCCTAGATGGGGGGGTGGGGTGGTAGAGGTGGCTGTTTTTGAAGGCAATTGCCTGGAAAGTCACCCCTCAGGTATCAACACCCTGGGACAAAGCCCTGTTTATCCCATCTTAGTTACTGTATGTAAGTAGCTTATATTGAGACCAAGATCACCCTCTGTGAACTTCCACCCATTGATCCTAGTTATGCAGTCAGGTCGTTGTAGAAATTAAACTTTATGCCATCAGGTGGCACCAAAGCTCAATGCAAAGCTCAGCAGCAAGTTGTTTTTTTTTTAATTGATTTTTTTTTAAAAAACAGCTGTTCAAACTGACAAAGTGAAACAGAGTTCTAGGTGGTCTGTTAGACACCCATATCAAATCAAAATTAGTTTATATTTTAACGTTACTAACCTAAATGATTACTCTTGACTGTCCCCATCGATCGAATAGAGCACTGTTTCTCAAATGAGAGGACCTGAGTTCGAATCCCGCCTCTGATCTGTCCATCTGTCCTTTTCTGTACAATCAGAGAATTGTATGAGATGGCCTCTGAAGTCCTTTTTCTAGCTCTGAATATACAATCCTATGAACCTAATAGAAACTTTAAGCTGGAAGAAACTTAGAAATGATTGGGTCGGTGGTTGTCCCTCGTTCTGGATGAGGATCAAAATGACATCACTACGTTGGGATCAAGTTACAGTGTGTCCACCAGTGGCTGATCAGATCAGTGTGAGCTCAGAATGTTCTACCGCAGGTCAAGCACAAAAAGTCCATGTGAACATGTGGGATGTGTTCTCTAAATTTGCCCATCTGATGCTCTGTAAAAAGAAGGCAGCAGATTCCCGCCCCCAAGGCTCTTTCACTTCTGAGACCTTTAAGTCCCTTTAAGACCTGAATCTTACCATTTATAATCCGATGACTCTTGTCCAATATCCATCTTTTTATAATCAATCAAAGCCCAGAAGGTCAAACAACCTTCACTAATCCCCCTCTGCAGATCCTACATCATGTTATTTTGTAACTCTCCAATGTGTCTTAAAATTACATGGGCTTAGGACTTATTCAGGAGAGTGCTGATAAATGCTTTAAGGATAGGTACTGTGAGAAAAATAAATGTATGCGGGACACAATTTTAAGTTTAATAGGCATTATTAACATTTTCTGCCAATGGCAAGGTCCACAGGCAGTTAGATGCTCAGTGGATAGAACAGTGGGCTGGG
The DNA here is from genome assembly GCA_028646575.1 of Pseudocheirus occidentalis. Lineage (NCBI taxonomy): Eukaryota > Metazoa > Chordata > Mammalia > Diprotodontia > Pseudocheiridae > Pseudocheirus > Pseudocheirus occidentalis. The sequence goes on along the minus strand of CM053598.1, from coordinate 37,885,832 downwards.
AGTCTCAAAGATTCATCTTCCTGAGTTCAAATCTAGCCTCAGATACTAGCTGTGTGACCCTGGGCAAGTGGATTAGCCCTGTTTGCCTCAGTTTCCTCATCTGTAAAATGAGCTAGAGAAGGAAATGGCAAACTACTCCGGTATCTCTGCTAAAGGAATACCAAATAGGGTCACAGAGACTTGAACGTGACTGAAAAGTGACTCAGCAACAAGCACAACAATGGTAAAGGTACATGAGAGAAGGGAATGGGGATTATCTGAATGAACTTCCTATCTCCTTCACTATACTACTTTTAAATAGTATATTTATAGAATATAGTAGTATAATGTATATAATGTTTGTTGAATGGAGTTGACTTGATTTACCCAAGAGTCCAAAGCAGGTTAACAGTAAGGACTGAACAAAACCCCAAATCTCCTGACTTCCAGTTACATATTCCTTCTATAAGCAGCACATAATCTAGCTATTCCCTTCTGGTAGAGAGCATGAGTTAATTAACAAGACACTTTGGGTGCCACTCTCAGAATCTCAGACCAAGAAGAAAATTTGAGCAATCACTCCATCTATATCACTCCATTTATCTCAGGCAAATTATTCCATCTGCCCAAGCCTCAGCATCCCTGTCTGTAAGATGGGGAGGGTAACTCTTGCATTCAGTACTGTTGTGAAGAAAACATGGTTAAACGACCAGGTGCTGCCATCGGAGCTCCGTGCTCTAAGGACCTCCTTACCTTCAGAAGGAATATCCCCCAGACAGACAAATAGGGTCCTATTTCTCTGTGCAAGCCCCTCTCCTAAAGTACTTCAAGGATCTGTGATAATTCTATGGAGCAGAGGTCTGGAGTTACATCAAGTGCTGTATTAGGAAAGCCTAAATTCACCTCTGACCCACACTAGTTGTGTGGCTATGAGTAAATACTTTTCTGAGTCAGCTTCCTCATCCATCAGATGAGGCAAACAATAGCACATAGTTCACAGGGTTATTGAGAGATTCAAAGGAACTCACACATATACACACACACACACACACATATAAAGAGTTGGGTAGTCTTTAAAGCATTATTATAAATATCAGTCATTACTATTATTAGAATCTCTGTGAAGACTCCCACCCTCAACACAAAGTCCTCCTACATTCATCTCAGAAGATGAGTGTAAAAATTGTTCTGGTCCATAAGTTCATCACCCAATGGCCAACATGGTAAGCAGTCTTTCCAGACTTCATTAGGTTTATCTCCAGATACAGTTACCGTGCCAATAACCAAAGTCTTTCCAGCCTGATATGTTGTTGTTCAGTTGTTTCGGTCATGTTTGACTTTTTGTGACCCCATTTGGGATTCTCTTGGCTAAGACAGAGTGGTTTGCCATTTCCTTCTCCAGCTTATTTTACAGATGAGGAAACTGAGGCAAACAGGATTAAGCGACTTGAACAGGGTCACACAGCTTAGTCAGTGTCTGAGGCCAGATTTGAACTCATGAAGATGAGTTCCAGCCCTCTATACCCTATGGTGCTGCCCACCTCGCTACACCAAAGGCTTGATACAGCCTTTGCAAATTCAAGATCACCTCCACATCATGAAGATGTCATAAAACCTCTCTTTGTTTTCCTTATCTGTAAAATGAGGCTAAATAAATTGATTCTATTTCACATGAAATCAGCAAATGTACATAATTTGCATACCTTAAAGTGCTACCTAAATACCCTTGTCATTGTTTGGATGAGGCCTCGGGAGTAGGATCTTATCAGAGAATTTGTAAAGAACACAGAGAGGAGATATAAAGTTTAGTCTCTAATTTTGGGATAGAGATAAGAGAAGGACAAAGCACTCCATGCAGCAGTGACTCCCAACTTCAGTTGAGTTCCTTTCATATCTGTGCTATTCAGGGAGCAGTCACCTAGTCACCACAACAGGCTTGTAAATTGCCCACATTCTTTCTATGGGCTAGCTAAGGAATGGGATTACTAATTACAAATTGGAATTTGCTGTCCCAGGGTAGGCCAGTGGAATGCCCAGTGTTTTCTGCCCTGGTTTGATCATGCCTCCACCAAATAGTATGTTTAGTTCTCAACATCACCATCTAGAGAGTATGTAAACAACCTAGGTAGGGGACATCTAGAGCAGTGTTTCTTAAACTGTGGGTCGTGATCCCATATGGCGTCATGAAAAAAACGGCAATAGTAAAGAATTTCTGAACCCCCAACAACCAAAACTTATTTTAAAATCAAATGCGTAAATTTGAGGTGTTTCTGGCAACACTTGCCCATGATGCATTGACCAGCTTCACTGCAGCCTTGGTTCTGAACACAAAGCATGCACACTTTCAGGCCATGCCCTGCCAACCAACTCTGCCTCGAAAAGAGGTCAGGAGTGGAAAAAGCTTAAGAAGCCCTCATTTAGAGAAAGGTGAGCAGACCGGAGATCCCATCATGCAGGGAGGGAACTAGAAATGTTTCTCTTAGAGGAAGAAATATTTAAGGGCACTTGAGAGCTCTCTCCAAACATCTGAAGGACTAGAGTATGGAAGAGAAATAAGGGAAAAATTGGGACCAGTGAATAGGACTTCCAAGGAAACAGGTTTGAGTTAAACATAAAGAACATCCATTTTGTCTCTTTTTTTCTATTTTTATTTTTCCCAATTAGTAAGTATTTCTTTTTCTTTCCCTCCCTCCCTCTTTCTCCCCACTGAAAAATTAAAAAAAAAAAATCTTTCACAACCAATGTGCATAGTCAAAGAGATCCTCATATTGACCATGCCTCAAAACCTATGTCTCATTATACATTTTAAGTTCATCGCCTCTCTGGCAGGAGGTGGGCAGTGTGCTTCATCTACGGTCATCTGGAGTCCTGGCTTGTCATTGCAACAGAGTAAAGAACAGTGTCTTGATGACCAATGTGGTACACAGATGAAATTACCTTTCTCAGGAGATGATACATTTCTCCATGATTAGAAGTGTTAAGATCAATGAGACCATGAAAAAAGAGCTCTGGCTAATGACATCTGTTGACAACTGAGGACTTCAAGCAGAATATGTGGGAGAGCCATGAAAGGGTGCATAGAGGCCAAGAAGCAAACACAGGTGCTCTCTGTGGGATCTCTACCTACTCCAGGCAAAGCTATCAGTGGCTGGGACTGTCCATTTAGGCATCTAGGGAGAGGTAGTAAGTACAGCTGTTGTCAGTAGGCTCTTGGATAAGCCTTATTTCTGTTCTGTGACCTAAAAATAAATCGGTTCATTCTTTGAGATTTGTGAACCAATCGCTTGTAAGAGGTATTAGTGAGGCCCCACTGGTTGGTGTCAGATGGAATGTTTCCAGATTATTGGAGTGGAAGCAGTGAGCCAAATAAGTGGGAAATCTAGAGTCAAAGGTTCTGGTTTCAAATTGTACCTCCAAAATGCATGTTACCCATGTGACCTTGGGCAAGTAAAGCCAGGGAGTGGACTTCTGATGGTCCATTCATGTCTAGATCTGTGATCTCATGACTCTATGCTACCTGGGCTCAGAATGACAGTGAGGCAGTTGGTTGTCTCAGCCTAGGGGAGAAGACCCCAGGAAATGAAAGCACAGGGCTTGGGACAAGGGTAGGGAACCTGCGTCCTCAAGGTCACATATGGCCCTCTAAGTCCTTTTCCTGATTCCAGACTTCACAGAACAAATCCCCTAAAACAGTGCCTAATGCCTAATACTTCCTAATGTTGCGACTCTTTAATACTCATATGTGGATATGTCTGCATGTGGGCAGACCTGCCTGGAGATGGATAGAGGAGAGGGAGAGAGAGGAGAGAGAAATATGTTTTTCCAATGGTCTTAGGCAACCCCTGTGAAAGGGTCATTAGACCCCCAAAGGGGTCGCGAACCACAGGTTGAAAACTGCTGCCCTAAAAGGATTTGTTTATAAAACTTGGACTCAGTCAAAAGGCTATACACCTGAGGACCTAGAAGGCCATATGCGGCCTCAAGGCCACAGGCTCCCCACCCCAGGAGACCTTCTCTTCTGCTCCTCTCCTTTTTTCTACCCCCTCCCTTTATTTTTTCTTCTTCTTCATCTCCTTGGCTTTCCATTAGGCTCACCAGCTTTCCCCACTCATGTCTAAGAAATTACTACACCCCGACTTAGCGTGTGTGCACTTCATCCTTCTCCTCCTTCAATAATGATAAAAATAGACTTTGAAGATTATAAAATGCCAGGCAAATGGGATACACTGTTGGTATTTTGTTCAGCTTTAAGGTTTGCAAAGCACCTTCCATATGACTATTAAATAAAACAAAGAAATAGCAATACGGTTTTTGTTTTGGGGGGTTTGGGGTTATTTTTTACCCTGCCTTTAAAGTATCCCCTTGCTAAAGAGCCTGATTAAGGTTTTAAAAGAATGTTTGGGCACCCGGCCCAAGTGGACACCAGGGAGCAGCTCTCCTAAGGCTGATTATAAATCAGGGAAGAATTCAGCAGCCTGAGACTCCCACACCTCCCCTTCAGAGCCTGAGTATCTGGACAGGGTCCCAGCCCGCACTGGTCGTTTGTCTTGGCTCCAAGGCCCTCTCCTGAGAGGTAGGTCCACATCCCCCTGGAATCCAGCATGCCGTGGCTTTCTGCCAGCAAAAGATGTCTCCTTTTTAGAAATGGAGACCAAGTGTTCTCAGCCTTTTTGGTGTAATGGCCTTCTTGGTATTCTGGTGAAGTCTATGAAGCCCTTCTCAGAATAAGGGCTTCTCATCTACATTATCAGTGACTGGTTTCTCATCTACATTAATAAGTGAAGGAGCGCAGCTAAGTGGGGCAGTGAATAGAGCACAGGCCCTGGAGTCAGGAGGACCTGAGTTCAAATCCGGATTCAGACACTTAACACACACACACACACACACACACACACACACACACACACACTAGCCATGTGACCTTGGGCAAGTCACTTAACCCCAACTGCCCTCCAAAAAGCAACAAAAAAAAAAACTAAAATAAGCGAAGGAAATGCTGAATTTCACTTAGAGATTAGTAAAAATAAAGGTGTAATTTCTTGCTTATTGAACTTTGCAGACCCCTTAAATCAAATCATCAATACCTCTCCAAGGGAACCCCAGACTAAGAGCCCCTGGCATAGAGATTAACATAGTTCAAACCCTCAATTATTGAAGTGAATGGTTAGGTAGAGCTAATGCAAACCCACAGAAAATTCAAAGCAGGTTTATCTCTGTTGTTGGTGTAAGAACGGTCTTAAACCTCTTACAGATGCTTCATCCTGTTATGGAGAGGAGGGATGCAAGCTCTAACCACAAGCAAGGCAGAATATTATATGAAGCTTATGTCAGGATTTCCTCGTGACGTTGATCCTTACCACTTCTCTGGGCCTCAGTCCTCTCATCTGTAAAATAGGGGTGATTGCCCCTGCGTTTTAATTTTCAGGGTTATAAAATGAGACGATGGCTAGAAACATGCTTTGGAAGAATGGAAGGGAGCTTCCTGAGTATGATTGCCATGGGATGTTGGGAAGAAACAGTTGTGGTAGGAGTGTAGGGGTGTAGCGGGAAGGACACCCCAGAGGAAATGGGAGTGTTCAACACAGGACGCAGATGTCCAGAGTGGTAGCCTCAGACACCAGATGACTCCAGAGGACTACTCAGCAGGGTGTCTCTGGTGCAGGGGACAGCCTTATTTTCTTTAGAAATAAATAAGGAAAAGAAAAGAAAGGGAAAGGAAAGGAAAGGAAAGGAAAGGAAAGGAAAGGAAAGGAAAGGAAAGGAAAGGAAAGGAAAGGAAAGGAAAGGAAAGGAAAGGAAAGGAAAAGGAAAAGGAAAAGGAAAAGGAAAAGGAAAAGGAAAAGGAAAAGGAAAAGGAAAAGGGAAGAAAGACCTGTTATTTCCCAGTTCTGAGACCATTTGACCCTTGGGGAATTAAAGGCTCCCTGAGGGTAAGGCTGTGCCCTGCCCCATTCGTGGCTCCCCTGCCCTCCTCACCTTATAGACCCACACTGGGCCATGTTGGGAGGGAGGGGCAGGGGAAGAGACTCAGCCACAGTCTCTCCCCTCCTTCTCCACATCCCCCTCCCCACCGGATTCTTCAGCTTCTCCTGATGATGGCTCCCTTCACGTCCCAGCTCCATTACTTTGATTCACTTTGGACATGGGGATGTTCCTAACAGACCCAACACCACTACGCTTGCTTCTGCCCTATGTAGGCTCCCCCTACCCCAGTTGCAAAGAAGGAAGGAAGGGGACAAGCGCTTACAAGCACAGGGCTTATCGCTTAACAAATACTATCTCACTTGATCCTTGCCACAACTTTAGGAAGTAGTATTATCTCCATTTCACAGGTGTAGAAGCTAAGGAAGATGGAGATTAAGTGACCTGCCCAAGGTCGCTTAGCTAGGAAGTGTCTGAGGCTGAATTTGAGCTCAGGTCTTCCTGACTCCAAGTCTGGAGTTCCATCCATTGCACCACCTAGCTTCAGGAACAAGGAACCTTCATCCCAGCTCTGACAATTACCAGCCGTGGGACCCTGTGCCGCTCTTGGTCTCATTTTCCCTGTCTGAAAACTGGGAGGAATAAGACACGCTTCCTGTCTCATAGGGTTATTGTGAGAACAACACTTTGTAAATCCTAAAACATTAGAGAAATGTGAACTATTGGGATTGGTATTAGCTTTATCTCTTCACCTGTGCCTGCTAGTGACCTGTATTCCAGGAGCCTTAGCTCCCGTCTTGCTGTTTATTAGTCTGTGGAGTTTGGAGCTGTGGAGCAGCAGGAATGATGCTCATGGTAGGGCTGGTGCCTGGTGTCATGACCTCATACTGAAAAGCAAAGAGTATTTTCCCCTAAAGGCCTGCGCTATCTTTTCTCTCCCCAGCCAGAACATTCCTAACTGCCCTTCCCATCAGGGAGATAACCTCAAGCCCTCATTCTCTTCCCCAAGCCAGTATACACCCTCACATGGAAAAAGACTGCTGGTTGACTGATGAAAGGTCTCTCGATGGAGATACGAGAAAGTTTTGAAGAATATGAGAGGATTTCTTCTCACCGAGAGTAACACTTCAGACTCACCCTCAGCCTCTCTGTGCTTACCAGCACAGTCCTTTCTAGTGTTCAGAATATTTGACCCTGAGCCATTCACATCCTATTCTCTGTACTGTCAGTGATAAACGGCTGGGCCAGCCTACAGCCAAGGATCAGCACTGGTTTGCGTCCAAGATAGGAGTTAGTACATGATATTGATACTAATGTTCTGGGGAAGTCTCAGATAGCAGACCTGATGAATCCAGACTCAAGAGGCCCCAGGCCACAAGCAATATATTGAAAGGTTTACCAAATGTCAGGGTAGTTCCCTAATGGCACCTCCAAGGTCAACTTAATTCTGAAGGAAGTCCAGGTGGATAAATCAGAAAGACTTTAGAACATTAGCAGAAAAGTAGTCACCACTGGAGAATGAGGAAAAATCATCTTAGTTAGCGCCTTCCCCCCCGAGACTACTCCCTATTTATCCTGTATATATCCTGTTTGTACATAGTTCTTTGCATAATGTCCTTCCCATTAGACCATGAGTCTTCAAGTATTAGGACTGGTTTGTTGTGTTTTTTTTCTGCCTTCCTTTGCCCTGCCCCTTCCCCCCTCCAACCAGTCCCTGATGCATCAAATGATAATTAACTGACTGTTGATTGCTTATGAGTTATTTTGAGTCTTTTGGGTATTTTCTTAATTTGTTTGTGGGCTCCTTGAAATAATTCTGAACTTTCTATGAAATAAAGTCTGTCCTGGATCCATTTATATTTCTTACCTTGAGTTCTTTCAGACAGGAGACCCTGTTATTCACATGTGAAAATCTAAACAGAGTTATATATAAACTTTACTCACAGCTTTCCCACATTAAGCTCTGAGTGGGGGGAGATAAGCCAAAGAGATGGTTAGTTGGGGGAGGCTTACGGGATCAGACCCTTTTTATGTGAGTTAAAAACTTGGAGGAGCGGGTTGTTCAACCACTGGTTACATCAAGACTTTGTTTATGTATAAACCAATCCAAGGAGAAATTATCCTTGGCCTCTCAAGTCCTCATTTCTAACTGTGACAAACATGGGGCCCAGAGAGTAGAGCAGAGGGGAAAGAGTATGGGGAAAGGGAGGTGACCAGGTACTGAAAGCAATTTCTTCCACCTCCACATTGTTTTCCAGGATCCCTACCACAACCATCACCACCACCTCAATCCCAAGAGGAAGCAATTTAACCCATATGTTCTCCTAGTCATGGCCCTAGTCTTAGATTCCACTAACCTCAAACAGGATGAGTGATTCACTAAGAACCAAATACTTCTGGGACTATTTCTGAACACTCCCAGTCTGTGGGAGAGAAAAGGAGAACCACACACTAAAGTCATCAGGAAGAGAGGAAGACTAAATGGGGCAGGATGTGATGGGGAGCTGAGAAGGGGGTGGGATTGGATCCATTTTAACAGGTTATTTACCTTATCAAAGGTGCCCATCCTGGTTAATTTCCTTCTTCTTTCATCAACAACTCCTACAGTCCCTGGGAGATTCCTGGCTCCAGTTTCCAGACATACCCAAACACCCTGAATAGGTTCATCCTGTGTGTGGCAACTTCTTATTATAACATGTCGTACCAAAGCCAGCCTAAGCATTGTCAACACAAAGCTACCGATCAATGGTGAAAAGTTTTGTGTCCTGCCCTTCAGCCCAAGCACCCCTCCTTGCATTTAGCACCTCCCGAAGTGGCCCAGATCCTCAGCCTTCTCCTCAAACTTCATCCCCTCAAGGATATGTGCTAGACTTTCCTCCGCATCCCTTAACTTTGTTGTCCTTACTGTTCAGACATTTCAAACATGTCCAACTCTTTTTAACCCTTTGTTTGGGCTTTTCTTGGCAAAGATACTGGAGTGGTTTGTCATTTCCTCCTCTAACTCATTTTATAGATGAGAAAACTGAGGCAAACTAGGTTAAGTGACTTGCCCAGGGTCACACAGCTAGAATTTAATTCAGGAATATCAGTCTTCCTGACTTGGCCCTCTAACCACTACACCACCAACCACCCACATACTGACTTTGACAACCACTTATCAATATTATTTATGCTTTATTGTATTTTTTTATTTTGTTAAATATTTTCCAATGCTATTTTAAAATACTTTAGCTGCTCTTCTCTCTAGAGAACTGAAGGCTGAAAGGAGGAGTGGGGAGGGAAGCAGCTTTGACATCTCTGGTAAAATGCAGACAATTAATTGATTGGTCAACATTTTGTGACAGGCACTCAGTGGACTTTTTTTTTTTTGCTTTTTTTTTGGAGGGGGGAAGGTAGGGCAATTGGGATTAAGTGACTTGCCCAAGGTCACACAGCTAGTTTGTGAGTGTGTGTGTTAAGTGTCTGAGGTCAGATTTGAACTCAAGTCCTCCTGACTCCAGGACCAACGCTCTCTTCACGGCACCACCTAGCTGCCCCCTCAGTGGACTTTCAAAGAAAGGAAAAGCAATTCTTGTCCACAAAGAATTTTCATTCCACTAGGGGAGACATAGGCTGACCTTGTTAGTACATGATCCATACAAAAGAGAAGACAGGTAACCAAGCCTAGGGGGAAAGACTGGAGGAAGCAGGAAGGGATGCTTGCAGGAAACTTTGAGCTGAGTCTCAAAGGAAGTCAGGAATGCCAAGCGTCAGAGATGAAGAAGAAGAGCATTTCAGACATGGGGGACAAACAGGACACGGAGACAGGCGATGAAGAGTCCTAGGCAAAGAACAGACAGCTGGCCGTGTCTTGGGGTCCAGAAGCGGTTTGAATGTTGACTCTTTCACTTACTCCCATATATGGCTTGTACTTAGTACATCCTGCCCACCCTGCCCAGAAGCTGCAAGTGGCCCCAGCACCTGCAGCTGGACGAGTGGGGGTGGGCAGACCCCACAGCCAGCATTCCTCTTGCCTCGCCACTAGGACCTATCACCAATGGGAAGGTCCTGGTGCCAGACACCCCAGCCTTTAGGGAGAGCCCTCTGCCACACACCCCCAAAGCCCAGTCAGTGCCCTCAGCAAATCCCAGCTGCTGCCTGGAAGGGTCCAGGTAGCCCTGGCAGTGCCTAGCATAGCAGTAGGAGGTAGGAGAGCCAGCCACCTGGCTGCCCTTGATAAGCCCACTCTTCTCTCTTCTGGTTGCAGAAACTTACTAGTTATGTAACCTTAGAAAAGTTATCTTATCTCTGTTCCCCACAGTTTCCTGATTTGTAATTATTATTATTTCTTTAATTGAATATCATTGCTCTATGCCTGATAACTCTAACATGTTTTTAAATGCCAACAGTAATGAGATGAATGATTTTTTATGCATGTTATAATTTGGAAATGTGACCGATGGCATCTGAATTTTATTGTTTGTGTTATCGTTGCATTTCTAAATTGTATTGTATTGTATTGTATTGTATTCTATACTGGGAGATTGGAGAGACCATTGTAAACCAGAAATACTGCTAGGCAAAACTTCTCTTTCAATCTGGATACTATTAGATTATGAATTGGATTTTTAAGAGGTTGTGATAAAAATTGGACAATGGGAAGCTGTTAAATATTTAATGAGGTGTGTTTAGTTATAAAACAGGTAATAATGCTAATGATAATAATAACATTTACTATAATGGCAAATTTTCAATTCAAAATCTTGACTATTAGGAAAGTGTATAAAATGGTTTAAAGATGCAGCTTCAATGTGTTAATGATGAGTCAAACATCAAGCATTTCCTGTACACCTCGAGTCCTAGAATATGGGCAGCTTTAATTTATAAGTAAAGGATCAATAAAAGTGTTAACCATTAGGGAAAAATCAGGAAAGATATTGGAGCCCTAAGTTGTGGTTAGTGAAATTTTGCCGTTTAAGGTAAAAATTTCCAGGACTGTAATTTACTATTTATGGTTTTAAGCTTCAATTGGAGAGACAGTTGTCTGAACTGTCATGAAGTCAGGAGTGGAAAGGGCATGTGTGGCAGCCTGGGAACTGTTTAAAGGTGCATGTCTGCTTCTGGGAAAGGTTTGGGGGAATGACCTCATATACAGCCTGGGTAGGATCCCCTGACTCTGTTTCCCCATTGTGCTATTTCCTTTCTAAAAAGGAAAGTTCTCCACTTGGTTAATCCTAAACCTTGTTTTTAATACCCTGTGACTACATGATTGGCTATTACATATGACTGGTTCCCAGAATCAAACAGAGCAAAGGGAATTTCTCCCTCACCCCCGCCACAGTATGATATATGAAGTTGTTATAACTATCTCCCTCTTTTTCTTTTTCTAGCAAATGTCCACAATCAAGAAGTTTGTAAGTACAATACTAAAACTATTCAATAATAGATTGATACTGAAACATCTCTGAGTTAGTGTAATAGGATTCAAGGATGAACATCTTACAATTTTAACCTATATTTGTGGTCAAATTGTAATACAGGGATGATACCCTCCAAAGGGGGAAATGACCAGACAGGATAATGATACAAAGATATGATGTGAAAGTTTTCTAATTAAGTGTAATAGTATATTTTTGAGAAAAGCAACAAGATTAGACTGTTTTCTCTAATAACTATATACAAATGTATATGATTGGCTTCCAAACTTATGCATCATAGAAATTCAGGTTTTAGTTTTAAGTTCTGGTAGTAAGTTCCAAGGTTTTATCAATTAAGGATTAATTAGATTTTATACATAAATTGCATTGATAATTGTAAAGAAAGGGAAATTATTTTCCATTATTTAAGTACCTCTGATAATTAAAAGGCAGAAGAATTCATTTTTAGTTAGACCATCATAAACTTTTCAAAGATTCTGATAGCAGGTACAGGACTTAGGTAAGGATAGACATTGCAAGTTGTATATAAACTGAAATTCCCTGGTTTCAAAATTGGAAAACCAAATTTAAGCAATTATACTAAACTATATTAAGTCAGAACGTCTTGTTACCTCTAGATTTGGAACCAGAGAAGCAAAGCTGCTTTTAGATCTGTCCTGAGAATAAAGCACATTGTCCAAGAAAAGATATCTAGGGACCAGATAACTACATGAAGCATTTGGAACTATACTTTCTGTACAATCTCTTAGCTCCGTTCCTCTGTTAGATGGGACTTTGATGTTAAGATTTAAGTTTTCTTGATTACCTTGGTGACACGTAAACTTCCTTTCTTAGAACTAGTCCATAGGAGCCCTCTAAATGGTCTGATCTGTACCTGACTTAATGTAATTATGTGTGAATAACTTTATTGTATTGTTTGAACCTAGCCCTGCATGACTAGGAAACTGAACCTATTTTATACGCCTTGATTCAAGTGTGTGCTCCACCCCCCTTTTTTCTGCTAGTAAGCGAACAATGACTAGCAATGATACCTGAGCCCCAAAAGGTCCCCTTAAGGACCTAACCTCCCTGGGCAACATCTTGTCCTGGCCCAACTGGTTTCTTATGGCATCGTGGCTTATCTGCCTCTCCTTCAGTGGCCATAAGAGTAGAGAGTCTTTCAGACCCCCTCACTTTGACCAAAAGGGGGAAATGTCAAAATATTTTGGATGCACCCTGTTTCCTAGAGCTAAGGCTTGGAAAGCAGGCTGTGCCCTGAGCTTGGAATAACAACAATCCTTTGTGTTCTGGTTGATCTTGCCCTCTGGTAAAGTGTGTTGTTTGACTAAGAACCAGGTGTTCACTGCCTCCTGTTTCCCAGAGATCTGAGAACCATCCATCATCTTACTTGACTTACTCGCAATCCTTATCCCTTGTAAACCAAATCCTTATCCCAAGTAAACCAAACCAGATACTATACACTGCTGTGAGACAATCAACTTGGAGACTGTACCTGCAGGACCCGGGAACATCTGTATTGTCCACACAGGAGCCAGATGTGGGACAGCTACTCAAGACCCAAGAATGATCATATCATAGCCCAGCCCACCAATGTGTGGAAGCATTGCTTGTACCCCAACGTGTTAAGCTCTCCTCAGGAGGGGAAGATTTCTTGCTTGCAAGACATTTTCCTCATTCTGAAATAAATTATGCCACTACTTTGTGTTCTGACACAGCTGCCTGTGGCCTGGTCTGCTCAGCTCTGTCCATTTCCAGATTAGAGATCGGTCCAGTCTGGACTGTACTCAAAATCCTGTTGATAGACTACAGGCCACTGTTCCATCTTTCTGGACCTTGGATTCCTCTATAAATGAAAGGCATTGGATTCAATGATTTCTCCTTTTCTGTTCAAAATCTATGAGACTCTGAGTCAACATGACTCACCCCATTTCATTCAGCAACTAACCCATGGGTGGGTCTGAACTGGAACCAGGCCCCTAGAAGAGTGGACCCAGGTCTCTTTCCCTTTGAGGAGGGATCTTACCACCACCCACTCTCCTCTTCACTCCCCACCACACCCACGGTGGTTTCCATTTATCTTACCCACTAGAGTTCCACCTTCTCATCTTAATCTGAGGGTATCAACCTTTAGCCCCTCCCTGAGATAGCTGGGTCTGGGAATTCTTCTCTAAGAGGAGTAAGGCAAAGAAGGGCTGTGAAACAAGCAGGCATTCCATAGCAGGCACAGCCCTCCTCTCTTCTAAGGCTCTCAGCTCTCAGCCGGTTCCATTCTCTGGCTGGCCCTGGAGCTCACATAATCATAGCCTGTATTCAATTGTTGTTTCTTTCTTTTAATGGTAGCTTTCATCCTAGCAATTGAAAACCTTTCCTACGTACCTTTAACTCATTGCTACCCACTGTACTGAGAGAGGGTAGGGTCCTCCCCAGAACAAGTAAAGGGGAGCAGGGATGTAAGTCCAGAGTCCCTGCTCAGGGGACTCAGTGTTGCTTCTGGGAAGCCCTATGCAGCCCCCACTCCATCAGTGATCCCTCATCACATCTGGAGACAGGATATTAGAATGCTATCTGTCTGCACTTTCAAAATCTCGCAGTAATAGAGCTGAAATGAGGTCTTGGAGGTCATTCTACAGATGAAGAAACTGGAGCCCAGAGAAATGCTTTGCCCAAAGCTACATAGCAAGTGAATGGCAGAGCCAGGTCACCGAGGCAGACAGAATCCGAGAGTTAGAATGGACTGTGACCTCAGCCAGGAATCTTAATGCTTAGTTCAGGGACACTCTCCACCACACTGTCACAATTAGGAGCATGGACACATAGATAGATTCTGCCTCAGTACTAATGGGTGGGAAGGCTCCAGGGTCCCAGGAGGTCCCTAAAACCACCCTTTCAGGCATCACCTTCATCACCTTGAGAGGCCCCATTGGCTATTCTTTAAGAGAGTGACTTCCCACACATCAGCTCCCTTTCTTTCCCCCTTTCCTGACCCTATCCAGGCTGCAGAAACATTAATTGTTCCTGGGTAGGTCAAGCCAATATTATAAAACTTATGATGCTATTTAAATTAATTTATTTTTTTGGTTCTATGCCAAACTCCCAAAGGAATATTTCATAGAAGGGGGGAGAATAAATTAATATGGAGGAACAAATTATCAAAATTCCAAAGGTAATAATGAAAAAAAGTGGGAAGGAAGGGGTCTATCACTACCAGAACTCAGACTTTAAAACAGTAATCATTAAAATGGATTGGTACTGATTTTAAAAAGAGCTCGATCAATCAGTGGAATGGATTAAGTATACTGTTCGACAGACAGAAGCAAACACAGCAGCATGTTTTATAAACTCAATGTGTTCAAATTATGTCTTGTTCTGGTCCCCCATCCACCCTCTCCCTTCTAATCAGTATAGCAGATTTATAAGTAGCCGGAGGTGAAGGGCAATAGAGAGAAATAAGGCTGCTAAGAAGAATCTGGAAGTCGCATACAAACTGTGCAAATCATCCCAAAGATCAAAGGAGCATCATTTACAAACTGCTTATTAACCAAAATTCTCAACAGCAATATGTGGTAAATCAATAGAAGCCATCTGGGTGCTACTGTCAGGGAGCACAGGTCCCATGATAGGTAAATCCTACCTAGGCAAATTCCAGACATCCATAGTAACAAATGGTGTTGATAATTTTGAGGTGATAAGAACGTGTTAACTTTAAATGTTACTGACAACTTTGAAATGATTTGAACTAATGAAAATAAGAACCCAAACTCCTGCCCCATCCCAGCATTCTTCCATTTCCACTGGGTCCATGCTGCTGAGGACTCCCAACTCCAATCCATGGTTTTGTGAGTGATAATCTCTCTCTCTCTCTCTCTCTCTCTCTCCCTCTCTCTCTCTCTCTCTCTCT
>CM053598.1:37846879-37870116 GCA_028646575.1 Pseudocheirus occidentalis | reverse complement strand
GCTTGTCTCTATACTTCCTGTACTGTTTGTCCCTACATCCTCTAAGGTTATTAAAGTGTGATTACAATCCTGTAATCTGCTATCATCTTGGTCTTTCCCAGTAAGCACCCAAAGAACCAGGTATGTCTGCTCCCATTTCATAATTTCATAAATTAATTATCAATTCACTCAGAGATTCCCAGTCACTAGGGAAAGGAAAGGATTCACTATATTTCAAAAACTGCTTGGGAAATCGGCAGAAATTTGGTTTAGATTATTAACATCTCACGACAGGTTCCAAAGAAAGCGCCAAATTAATATGAGTTAGGTCTTTAAGGTCATAATATCAATAAAATAGAGGAATAAGGAAGAAGTTACCTTTAGGATCTGTGGAAAGGGGAAGAGTTCATGACAAAATAAGTAACAGATTGCTTTTACATGTAATTGGGAAATATAAAAATCTTAATTTTGAAAGGTGATAGAAAAAAGATCATACAACATAAAAAATAGATAATTTTAATTATATGAAATGTTCAAGTCTTTTTGGTTTTTGTTTTTTTGTAACAAATAAACCTAATGTAGTAAAGATTAGAAGGAAATCTGATAACTTAGGAGGGAAACTACATCAAGTTTCTCTGGAAAAAATATCCAAGATTCATAAGAAACTGATTCAAATTTGTAAGACTAAGAACCATTCCCCAAATGTTAAATGGTCAAAGGCAGTTTTCGAAGGAAGAAATCCAAGTTACCAATAATCACATTTTAAAATGCTCTAAAATCACTAAGTACTGCAATAATTTACACTAAAGCAGTTTTGGAGTTTTACCTCAAATCTATAAGACCAGTAAAGATGACAAAAGAGAAAAATAACAAATGTTGGAGGGGCTGTAGGAAAAAGAGTATTGTTGGTGAAGCAGCTAGACTCAGAATGCTATGAAATTGCACACGTTCTTTAACCCAGTTATACCACTGCTAAGCCTATACCCCTCAACAAAACTAAAGAGCAAAAGGATCCATAGGTACAAAAATATTTGTAGCAGCATTTTTTGTGGCAGCCAAAAACTGGAAACCAAGGCACTGTCAGCCAGGTCTTGTTCTGGCAGCCAGGTAGCACCGTGAATAGAGTGCTGGGTCTGGAGTCAGAAAGACCTGAATTCAAATGCAGCCTCAGACACTTACTAGCTGCATGACCCTGGACAAGTCACTTGACCCTGTCTGCCTCAGTTTCCCCATCTGTAAAATGAACTGGAGAAGGAAATGGCAAATCACTCCAGTGTCTTTGCCAAGAAAACCCCAAATGGACTCATGGGGAGTTGGACACGACTGAAACAACTGAACAACAACATTTTAGGGAAAAACGATTTTGAAATACTTTAGAATTCTGATCAATGCAGTGATATATCAGGAGTCTTAAAGAATGAAGATGAGATGTGTCTCTTGCCTCCTTCCCAAGACAATGAGCTTAAAGAACAGAGAAATCTTTCCTGATTCCCCTTAATTCTAGTGTTTCCTCTCTAATGATTATCTCCAATTTATCATGTACATATCTTATTTGTACATGGCTGTTCATGTGTTGCTTCCCTCATTAGACTGTGGGCTCCTTAGGACCAAATGAAATAATATTTGTAAAGCACTTAGTATAGTGCTTTGTACATATTAGGTGCTTAATAAATGCTTATTCCATTCCACTTCTCAAGAGCAGGAACTGTCTTTTGCTTTTCCTTGGATCCCTAACACTTTAGCACATAGCACATAGTAGGTGCCTAATAAATAAAGGCTTATTGACTGATTGAGAAAGAAACATACATTTTTTTGGGGGAATGGTCAGTGATCAGATTGCAAACTCCTCCATTAGACTGTAAGCTCCTTGAGGGCAGGGACTGTATTTTTGCCTTTTTTTTTTGTATCCCTCATTTTTAGTATAGTGTCTGGACCATGATAAGCACTTATTATGTTGATTGATTGGTTGCATTTGTTTTATTGGACTATGTAGATTTCTGTTGAGGGATTTGTTTTTTAAGATTGTTTTTGCAATATGCTTGATGGGGTGAGGAGGAATAGTTCATTAATTTTCAAATTTTAGGTTAATTTTTAAATTAATTTTAGAGTCATGGAAGAATTAAAAATTTTAGACCAATTTTAAATTAATTTTAGATACATTTAAAATTAAATGTTTAGATTAATTTTATATACATCTAAAATTAAAAATTTAGATTAATTTCATATTCCTCTAAAAATTAACATTTTAGATTATTTTAAAAAATATTTGTTAATTGAAAAATAAAGATAAAAACCATTTTTTAAAAATCAACTTACATCTTTTCCTGTTTGTACAACATGGTGCCAGTGTAGTATAATAGAAAGGGTCCTGCATTGGGCTTCAGGAGGTCTTGGTTCAAATCCAGCTTCTATTTACCCATGAGGTTTGAGCTCTCTAGTCCCACCTTCCTCATTTATCAAATGGGGACAAGATGACCTTGAAGGTCCTTTCCAATGCTAAAATTCTTTGATTCCTTAACTAGGCCATGGAACTGTGTCTCCTTTTCCTCCTGCCTCCCACACAGCAAAGCAGACTGAGCAGAAGCCGTGGAATAAGTAAGGAGGTTAACTTCATAACTTTCATTAAAACATCCTTTCACTGAACAGGAGAGCCGCTGTAGGAAAAAAAAGCCCCTGAGGGGCTTCTCTTTGAGGGGCAGTGTAGTGTAGTAGAAATGGCACTCACTGTATTTGAGGTCAGAGGGCAAGGGTCTTCTTATCTGACCTTGGACAAATTGCTTTAATCTCTCCATGGCACAGTTTCCCCATTTGTAAAAATGAAAGCGTTGAATTGGATCCTCTCCAAGGTTCCTTCTGGCTCCAAACTTGGGCTTCTGTGATTCCTTCCCTATCTTCCACATTTTGAGTGTTGAGGGACCCCAGGGTCTTCATGAGGTTGACGCTGGTTTGCTCTTTCCTGCACAACCCCCACCCACCTGTTGTCTTTCTTCCCTCTCCATCCCTCCGCCCTTCTGTTCCTGAGTTCTGCCAGCAGGAACTTCTGACCCTGGCTGGCAGCCCTACTGGACTTTGGCAAGAGACCAGGCCTTCAATTACTTCCCAAATCCTTTCAAAGCAAGAGTGTCATTTCCCATTAGGGGATGCAGCTGGGAGAGGTCAGCGCCAGAGGGAGCTGGAAATGATGGTCGCAAACAGAACCCTCGCTCAGGGGAAGACAATGGCCTGGAGAGGGAAAGCCCAGTACAGCATTGACTACAGAGTCCAGCAAAACCCCAGAGCATCTCTGCCAAGGCCAGATGGGGCAGCTATCACTCATCACCTGCTTGAGGCAACAAAAATAGTGAGGTTCTCCATCCATTCTACAGAGGAGGCACCTCCACAAAGGGAGGAGCCTAGCAAGGGCTTGGGAGAGGGGGAGAATCAGCCCCCAAAAACGACCTTGCCCATATTTTGTTTTGGTCATTCTTTCGTTCTTCTATTCACCTATCTCACAAAGCCATGGTGAGTATCAGATGAGTAATAAAGGACTATTTATTTAGACCTTATAGTTCTGTATAAATGGTAGCCATCATTAGTATTAATAGGTATATGGATAGACGCAAGTCACTGAACATCCCTGAACATCGATTCCCTTATCAGTAGAATGAATGGGGGTTATGGGAACTGTACCCATTTCTTTGGCCTAATCACTCATCTACATCAAGGTGTTAGTGATGCAAAAGGTAGGGTGAAGAGTCCCTCCAACTTCTCAGATTGGTTTTATCCCAAAGAAGTAAAGCAACAATGAGAAAATGTAAAGCATCATAGCAGCAGGCAGGCTCCTTACTTTCCCAGTTGGTGAGGTTTTTTAATGGGGGTGAAGGGGAACATTCTGACCAACCTCCATCACACCCTCTATGCAGTCTCCTATTCCAACCCGTTACTGGGATGTGAGGGAGAGCTAGGCAGGCCAAGCTCCCTCCATTCAAAAGCCAGAAGCAGGTCAGGGCTTTGGTTCTGTGGAGACAAAGGTCCATTCATCTTCGTCTCCCACCAGATGTGTGGAAGAGATGGGGGAGGAAGAGGGTCTGAGAAAGGGAGGAGAAGAGGGCTACATGGGAGGGAGCTTGGATGCAACGTCCTTGATGGGCACCCTCCCTCCCCCCAGCAGTCAGGTGAGTGCACAGATGGCGTCTCACCCATCCAAGAGAAAAAGACTGTTTTTCCAACATGCCTTAATATTCACACACTTGGTGGATCTCTTTGATAGAGCCGTGGAGGGGAGAGGGGAAATGACCCCCCCCCAACAGCCATAGACATGAGGCAGACAAGCTCTCCACCTTCCCATTTCTACTGTGGGGGAGGACTGATGAGTTGGGACCCCCTTTGGCTTCCCCAGCAATAAAGAGGCACCCAGGAAGTCTCCTGGAGAGACGGAAGGCCCAAGCCTCCCCACACACATATCCACACACTCCAGTTTGTGCCTTTATCACAAAGACAGAAAGGGTCTGCAGCTCCTGGCTCAGACCCAGGAAGGGAGAGAATCTTATTTCATTGAGATGCCAGGGAGGCAGGCAGAGGATTGCTGAGTCGGCAAGGAAAAGACTAGAAGAAAGAAAACGAGAGGTTTAGGGAGTAGGGAGGGGGAGGATGGCAAGGGGGGCTTGGCTGGGTTGGATTCAAGGAGACTCCTGACTGAGGGGGTTGACTGTAAGGGCAGAAGCCATGTTTCTTCCAGCTAGGGGAATTTCCTGTGAACAAGTGAGTGAGGAAAGACCACCTCTTCCTCCTTGAGTCTCCCCTGCAGTGCCCATCCAGAGCTCTGCCCACAGAGAGCTCAGTGCAGGCTTCAGATGGCAGTGTCCAGATCAACTCAACAGAAGCAAAAAATGCTGTTTAGATCATGAAGCCAACACCGAGGTCTGTTCTAATTCTTAACCATTTATGGATCTGTGAACCCCTTCATTTTACAAGTGAGAAAATTTCTATGTAGGAAGGTCCATCTCCCCAGTCCAACCCACCCTCCGCAGAGTTAACCAAAGCAATTTCCCTTCAGTTCACATCTCATCTATCTGACCCTGTCCCTCTCCCTCTCCTTCTTCTGCAAATTTCAGTGGCTCCCCATCCCCTCCAGATAGAGATAGAGCCTGGATCTGTCTGTGCTCTCTTTGATACAGAGAATTCTCGAGTCAGGCAAGGCCCTCCAATAACTTTGGTGGCCTCCTGCTCTGCAACTCAGTCTTTGACTGTGGCCTAGGGAAAGCACCTATTAGAAGCCAGGCGCTGTGCTAACCACTTTACCTTTTTTGATCCTTACAACAATCTTGAGAGGTAGGGACTGTTTTAATCCCCATTTCACAATAGAGGAAACTGAGTCAGAGATTAAGTGATTTACCCAATGTCACAGAGATAGAAAGTGTCTGAAGCTAAATTTGAACTCATGTCTTCTTGTTTCTAGGCTGGGTGCTCTGTCCACTGCACCAGTGTCAGGGAACAGAGAGGTTAAGCAACTTATCCAGGATCATACAGCCCCTACATGTCAAACTCAACCAGATCTTCATACCTCCCAGGGCAGCTTTCCGTCTGCTATACCCCAGTACATCTCCTTGTCTCTAGGCTAAATATAAACTTTTCTGCTTGGCTTTTAAAGCCCTTCACAAGTTGGCCCCAATCTATCTTTCCAGTCTCATTATGCAAGATTCCCCTTCCTGCATTCTTCAGTCCAGCCAAACTGGCTTTCTCTCTGCTCCTCACACACAGCAATCCATCTGCCACAAATCTTTGCCTTTGCACCGGCCATCCCCCATGCCTGGGATGCATTCCCTCCTCACCTCCAACTCACAGAAGCTCTCACTTGCTTAGAGGGGAAGCTCAGGCACCACCTTCTCCATAAACCCTTTTCTGTTCCCCATGCAACTGCTACCACCCTCCCTCCCAAACTGCTTTGCATTTAACTACTTCCTGCTGATTTCATACTCACTTTGCAGATATTTATGACCCATATACCCGTCTATGTATGCTTATATGTAAACCCCTTGAAAGCTGGGTTTGTTCATCTTTTTGTCTTCACAATCCCCATGTACTAACCTGGTACATAATGACCCGTAATAGATGTTTCTGGATTGATTTATTCACTGTAAGAACTAGAGCTGGTATTAAAATCCGGATCATCTGGCTTCATTCACTCATTCATTCATGCAACAAATATTGATTGAATATACTATGAATTCAGCACTCCTTCCACAGCATCTCCTTTCCTTTCTAGACCCTTTTGGGTTGTCCCAAAGTATAACTGGTTGCCTAGAAAGTTAGTGAGTTTCCTATTTTTTAAGGTATCCAATAAAAGTTTGGATATGCTCTTATCAGGAATGACAACAGAGGGGAATATTGCTCAGATACGAGTTCAGAAAATAGATGGAGTCTGAGGTGTTTTCCAGCTCTGTACTCTGCGCAAGAGACGTGGGTTAACTGAGTACAAATAAATGCGTGGTTGGTGCTGCGAATATACAGAAACCACACTAGGGTAAATTCTGTCCTTTATTCTCCTAGTCTAGTACATCTCACACACACACACACACGTTTGGAGGCTGAAATATAGGGTTATACCTGAGAACAGAGAAATGGTTCTGATCTGTCCATGGTGGAACCCAATGTAGGTCTTGGTGATATAATCCAGGTGGGGAAGTTTGTCCCGATCATCTCCCCATTCTCCCTTCATTATCTCTCCCCTTTTTCTTCTATGCCTAGGTTACTTTGGCTGTCCTAGAAGAAATTGCACAATGTATCCCTTCTCCCTAAAATAGACTAGAAAGAGACAGCATGGGATACTGGATAGAGAGTCAGTCTCAGAGGGAGGAAGACTTGGATTCGAATCCCACTTATGGCTCATACTGGTAACTCATTTCCCAGGCTACTCTGTAAAACTACAAATTGTGAGGCGATTGATGGTCTAATTTACAGTGTTAGAGAGGAACTCACTGAAAGTTTTCTGTTCCAATGAAATCATGGCTCCAGTCAACTCCTACCCCCCCCAAAAAAGGATGGACTGAATGGAGTGGGCTCCCTGTCCTGAGGGGAACATTGCAACATGAGAAGGAAACCTGGAGGTTTCATGCCCCACTTTCTATAGCACTTGGAGCTACGTGCTTTCCTTCCAACAAACTACTGAAGCAGGCAAATCCCTTGAAAGTCTATCCCCATTTTGGATAGGTTCGTTGTCTCTTTCCCAAGGTCACCCAGCTAATAAGTCTCCAAGGATGCCGTGATTTGAATTCAGGTCTCCAGACTGCAAGCCCATTGGTCTGCTCACCACCCTGGGCTGCCTCAAATAGGTCGTCTCAGGCTGTGACAAGCCAGTAGGGGAGTTATTTTTGTCTTCCCCAGCATCCCTCCATAGTACTAGGTAGGCGGCTGCTTACTCCGTCTAGCCTCAGGGAAAGCCCTGTTCCCCCTCCCCCACCTCCATTCCTTCTCTCATGGGAAGGGTCTATATGGGAACAGAGGGGCCTGGGGTTTGACACGTCAAACACCATCAGGGACACAAAACCCTGATGTTGGGGGCTCTGAAGGGGGAAGCTGCCATCTCTGAGTGGAGTGTTCAAAGCCTCAGGGAGGAATGAAGTTTCAGCCAAATGGTAAAAATATAATAGAGTACTGTCATTTCATCTTTCCATCAGAAGCTGAATAATGGGGAAACAGGCTCAGCCAAGCAGCTAGTCACCTATAAGGGAGAATTTTCTATTTCTTTGGGGAGCATAAGTTTGAAAGGGGATAAGTTTCTCTCAGCAGCTTTCACTTTCTGTCTCATCTCTCCATACTTCTCACCCCTCTACTCCCCTACAACATTCAATTAATTTAGGTTTTCCAAGTTCTGAGACTTTGAAAGAGGGCTTTTTCTAACTCCCTGAATTGAGAGAAGGTGTCAGATACTGAGTATTCCTGCCTGGAGATAGGGGAATGGTCTAAATCGGTGGTTCCCAACCTGTCAGCCTCAGAATCCTGGGAGATGAGAGAGGTGCCACTGGGATTTTGTAAAGGATCCCTAAAGCCCTAGATGAATCCATAAATAACTATATTCTTATAGACTGAATAAGCAACATATCTCACTCATAAATTAATATCATTTTTCAAATGTAAGTAGGTACTGTTAAGCTAGATAAAGTACAAATTCATAGAATCATAGATTTGGAGTTAGAAGGGGCCTTAGAAGTCACCAAGCCCAACCTCCTCACTTTACAGATGGGAACCGAGGCTCAGAAAGGTTGTGATTTTTTTTTCATTCGTGGTCAAACAGCTAATGGGTGTCTAGGACAAGATTCCAACCCAGGTTTTCCCTCTCCAATCCAGTCCCATACTCCAGCCATTCTACCACATTCCTAGAGGCCTGGAAAAGGGCAAAGGAACTGTCCAGGGTGAGGAAAAGAAGCCAGGTGACCTAGTCTCTGGGTCAGACTACTATAAAAACAAGAGTCCCCCCAGACCCCCATTGGCAAATGAGTGCCCCAGCAAGATTCCTTGGGTCCAGAGTATCTTGGAGCCAGATAGTAGGATCTGAGGAGGAGGAGTTATGAACCAAAGGTTAGGGTTGGGGGGTGGGGGGAAAGTGACAAGAAGAGAAAAAAGGAAGGATGTCAGGAGGAAGATGGAGCAGAAAAGATGAGAGAAATGAAGCAAAGGAATGGGGAGGAAGAGGATGGAGTAGGCAAAAAGACAAAGAAAGGGAGACAGAAAGACAACGAGAAGAAGTGACCATTGGTAGTTCTTCAGTCTGATCCCAGAAGATTAATTCATTTGGTTCCCTAAGGTAAAAACTGGAAAAACCCCAGAGTTCATGGCCCCAGAGAAGTTTAGGAATTTCCTCAAGGCTTACAATGAGTGGAGTGAGGAGGCTTCAGTGCCTGAGCCAGCACTCAGGAAGAGTTTCTGTCCCAGTTTATGTAAACTCCTCTGACAGTTTTTAAATCCTACATTAAATGGCCACCCTTCTCTCTTCTCACCCTCATTGTTCCCTACAAGTGCCTACCAGTTCGGTCACTCTCCAAAACATGCTTTCTTCCTATTTCTGCTCTTTTTCCTAGGTTGCTACCTACTACCTGTCATGTTCTCCCACAAACACGTGTCCATTCCTACCTCTCCCAATTCCACTCCTCCTTCAAAGGACAGTTCAAGGCCTGTGATCACCAAAAAGAGAAAGAGACAGAGACAGAGACAGAGATAGACAGACAGACAGAGAGACAGAGACAGAGACAAAGAGAGACAGAGACAGAGACAGAGAGACACAGAGAGAGACAGAGAGAAATGTATCTTATCTACGTGCATGTATATGCACACAAACACTTATACATATGTATCTTATGTATATATATATATGTATGCATATATAAATATACACATCCATATGTGCATATGTGTATATAGGTATGTATGTGTATATATAAGTACAGGCACCTATATATGCACACGTGTGTGTATATTTATGTGTATACATATGCGTGTGTGTACATGTACACGTGTGCAGGTATACACATGTGCACATATATATGTGTGTGCTTGCATATGTGTGTATTTCTATATATCTATTTATAGATAGATACTTCCCAGGCTAGATTGAGCTCTCAATATATAGTGTAGTGGGTGAGAAAAAGGCTTCTCCTGAACTGAGTGGAATTTATAGAGGAGAGAGATTCCCCTTAGACTGAAAGGATTGATGTGTAATGAATCCAAGCAGCTTTGCTAGCTCAGAAACGCAAGCATTGCAGTAGAGGCGGCCAAGGCAGGGAAAGACTCCATTTCTCAGAATGTTGTAGATTAGAGTTAGATGGAAGAAAAATTCTGAGCAAGGACTGGGGAAGAAAGCCGAGATGGACAGAAGTGGGGGAAGCGAGTCAAGTAGGGCCAAGAGAAGTCCCCAAGACCGGGCTGAGAGGTCGCGATGGAACGGACAACAATAGAGACTGTGGCTCTCCGGGTTTCTTCCTCTAGGATCAAATATCCAATCCTTTGTTTGGCTTTTAAAGTCTTCTGCCACCTGGCCCCTTCTTACCCTCCCAGGTGACTCTGTATTTCAGCCTTCCTCTTCCCCAGCCCTCTCAAGCACCCCTGCTGTGAGCCTCCCTGCTGTTCCTCAAACACAACACTGCGTCTCTCAGCTCTGTGTCTATTTAACTAACCATCTCCCCCTCTTAACTCCGCTTGCTTCCTCCGAGATTCAGCTCAATCCCATCTCTAAAGTCAGCCTGCCCCAGTCTCTGCCCCCTGCCTTCACCCGGCTGCTGGCTTCTTCCCCCTCTCATATAATAATGAAAGCCTCAGTCATATTTGCACAGTTTGCAAAGCACTTTGTGCATATTAGCTCATTTGTTCCTCATAACAACCCTGGGAGGAATGCGCTCTTAATATCCCCCCTTCCACAGATAAGGAAACTGAGGCGGAGAGAAAATGGATGACTTGTGTTTGAGGCAGAATTCGAACTCAGGTCTTCCTGACTCCAGATCCAGCGTAGCTTCCTATAGGCTTGTTGCCTTTTTAATCTGTTTGCTTTTCCCTTAGAACACGAGGTCCTTGAAAACAGAGACTATACTGGGTTTTGCCTTTCTGTGCGTTTCTGGAGTGTTGACTGACGGACTAACCGAGGTCTCCTAAGTTAAAGGAGGGTGGGCATGATAACCTGTCTGAGCTACACGGATTCTTCAGAGTGACAGGCTCCAATGGCAATGGCCCACAACTCCCAGGGGAATCCGGAAACTGTGTCGCAAGTACCTGGGCCTTTGCCCAGGGGAGACTCGAGCGGCTGTCGTTAAAAAGATCTGACATCATCCTGTTACAGCGACCTCCTTATTCTGTTGTGAGCTCACTCCTAGCCCCTGGACTCCTGGCCAAGGCCCATTATGTCCGAGCATTTATTAAGCCAAGTGTTGCACTGTGACACACCTAGCTGCCCTATTAAGTTTTATTAATTATTTATTAAGCTACCACAACCTCTTCCAAATCTTTTCTTGTCCAGGTTAAATGTCTCTTTACCAATCAGTGTATGGCAACGTCTCCAATGTCCTTTACCAATCACTGCATGACATGGCCTCCAACGTCCTGTACCAACCACTATATGGCATGGTCTCCACATCTATCTTTAGGCAGATCACCCTTTTGGGGAAGGGTTTCAAATTGTGTCTTTCCTAAAATGTGATCCCCAAAGAACCCTAAGGTGCTGCTCCTAGACAAGTCTCAAGGGACTAGAGAAGAAGTTCCAGTGTAGACATAGTCTACTAGCCTTCCCAGAGGATGCCCAGTGCCCCCTCCTCAGTGGTCCTACTTGTGGGCAAGGCCAGCTAGCTCAGTCATGGCAAGTCTCCGGTCTTGCACTTGTTGCTAGAACCATGAACTAAAAAGCTTTAACTACTAAAGGGGTCTTTGACCTTCCTCGCACTAGTTCTTGGACTTTCAAGGAAGCTGGTAAGAAGTAGTAGAGGGTATCAAAGAAAGAGACTTTGGAGAGCTTGGAGTCAGAAGACCTGGGTTCAAATCTGTCCTCATCCTTTGTATGACCATAAGAAGTCACTCAACCTCCCTGGGTCTCAGTTTCCTCACATAAAATGAAGATGTTGGATAGAATGACTTCTAATGCCCTACTAGCCCTGGTTCTATGAGTCTTTGGTCCCTTGAACAGTCACTCAGGAGAGGCTTGGCAGAGATCAGCACAAGAATGACGGCAATAGACAACAAAGAGTGTGGGCACACCACGGGCACAACTTGGCATGGATCCCGACATGAGTAATCTCTTTGCATTGTGCCTATGATCCTCTCTTTGCAATACCCACTCTGGGATGGTGTTTCCCATTCAGCGCCCAATCCAACATGGCTGCCAAAGCTCTTGAACATGACTTAAAATGATACCAGAAACCCAGAGCCCTGTCGCAGACTCTGCCTCTACAATAAGAAGGCCTTCCCTTCCTGAGCTGCTTGATGGTTCATTAAGCTTCTCACAAGAACGTTCTTCCTTTGGTTCACACCCATAGCCCTGAGGAAACTAAAGCTCAGCCCCACTCCCACCACCAGTTATCAGGCCCAGCCCGGGAATGGACCGAGTGCGCAGCAGGTCTTCCCCCAATCCAGAACAGATCCCCATAACTCCTGGGGGAAATAATGATTCATATTTACATAGCACTTTACGGTTTAGCAAAGCAAAATTTGCAAAGTAAATTTCTTTACAAGGATTCTGTAAGGTTCAAGAATTCTCATACCTATTTTACATAAGAGAAAACTGAAATTCACAAAGGGAAAGGGACCGACTGGCCCAAGGTAACAAGGCTTGTAACTATAGAAGCTGGGACATGAATGTAGAGCTACTGACCCTAAACCCACTGAACTTTCTGCTAGGATGTGAGATTTATTCTTGGCCCCTGGCCCTGAACTGATCCTACCTTGAAAGGGAGGAGGAGAGAGAAAGAGAATTCTGAATTTCCCCAGGCCAAGTCTAGTGTTCTTCTCATCTACCATGTTTCCATCTCCTTCATCTAGTCTCAGGTTTAGAAGAACATCCCTTCCATCCCATTCCCTGATGAAGAGGCTTTATACTTATATTCTCCTACAACTTTCTGCCCCACCACCCTGCACTTCCCCAACCTATCAGCACCTGGCCATGTTGGGGGGCCCCTCACAGGAAAGGTGGGGCAGGTTCCTTCACTCAAGCATAGCCCCCAACCAAGCAAGGAAACAACTTTAGCCACAAAAGCAGCCACAGTGTCCTGGAGGGAGTTTTTTTTTCTCTACTTCTTTCTAAACTCCATTCATTAATCAAGACAAATTCACCCATAGGATTCAAGCACTATAACTTTTAGAGTTGAAACGGATCTTAGCAACACTTGTAGCAGCAACAACACTGGCATGCCCAGGACGGCTTCTAGCTCAGGTTATTAGATCTGGTTTACTAGAAAGAATAGCTGTTCAAGGGGTCAACAATCTTTTTTAATCACATCTATTAGTTCAGGGGAAAAGTCAACACCCTGAACTTCAGAGAAAATACAAGTAGAGAAATAAATACCAATAGACAGGGCTTCTGTCTGAGAAATCAGCACAGATCAACACACAGATCCAACTGTCTAGCCAAGGCAATACATACATAGTTAACAGAGAGAGAAGCACCAACATCTCAGTGTTTCAAAGCCGGGGGCTTCTTAGCTACCCAGAGTTTCATTTGGTCAGATCACAAGAATACTCTTCTAATGAGTAAGCTCCAAAGCAAAATGCTAACCTCAGAGTATATATACCCTTTTTAGAGCCATAGGGCATCACAACCCTCTTACTCAGTGTCTAATTAGAAATTGACAAAAGGTGTGAAAGCCTTCCTACAAGCAAGCCTCCCCTAAGGAAGCTTCCCTTAAGGAGGCCTATAAATGGGTGGGGAAGATCTTATATCCCATTAATATTACAGCAATATAGTCGAACCCCTCATTTTATGAATGAGAAAGGAGGGATGAAGTAAGTGAATCCCAATCACATAGCTAGAAAGTACTATGAGAGGGAATAAGAGCCCCCCTTCTATCAATCAGTCAGTCAACAAGCATCCATGGGGAAACTATCACGTGTCAGATGCTAGAGATGCAAAGTGTAATGGAATTCAATGTAATTGCCACAGTGTCTCCAACGCCGAGCACTGTGATGATCCATAGCATAGAAGCCTTGGAGAGATATTGGGTCATATGTAGACATTCTGTAATTGCTTCAGGTCTTCTCACTGAAGAGGAGGCTCACTGACTGTCTACAGAGACATTCAAAAAACCCTGTTAAGTCTCAGCCTTGGCCTCATCCCTTTCTGCTGTTCTGGTTCGACTCCCTCCTAGCTGATCAGATCTCTGATGAGACACAGTGCCAGAAAGGGAAAGGCCTTGGGATTTTCTCTTCTCTGAATTGCTTCAGTCCCAGGAAATGGCCTTAGTTTTGGCCTCTAGATTTTGTTCCTTCCATTCCAGGTGAAGGGATTGGAGCCTCCAATTTTGTGAATTCCATTTTCCTCACCTTCCAGAGTCTAAGTTTTTCCTCTCAAGCACCATCAATGTCAGGAGGATCAATGAGGGACCATTGGGACCCAGCCCAGCAGTAGCTGGGACAAGGACTCATCCCACCATGATGGTCCCATTGGACATGAGGTTGGTGGGATTAGTAGGAAATGAACTAAATCTTGAGCGTATTCTTCCCACACACTGAGTTGTTAAAGGGCAGAGAATGCCCCCAGGTACCAGGAGAAATTGTTCCTGTTTTACCTTTGGAATAAGTTACTTGTGAAAGCTAATTGACTTAAATGGAACTGGGGGCTAGTTACTAGCACCCAACAAGAGCATTAGAGAAGAAACTCTTCTCTCTTGAACCCTGAGACGCAGGTATAGGGAACCTGACCTTGGAATCATTGGCCAGAACAGAACAGACTCACTTCAAAAGACTGAAGCAAAATAAACACTTGCCCTTTGGGAGAGAAGACAACTTGGACATGGGTAGTTATGTACAAAGTCAGATGCAAGGTAATTTTCAAGGGAAGGTATTCACAACTGGAGGGATAAAGAAGGAGTTCATTGAGAAGGTAGCATTTGAACCAAGCTTTGAAGGAAGCTAGGGATTCCAAGAAAGAGAGAGGTAAGGAGGTGGTTCATTCCAGGCATAGAGACAACCTGTGCAAAGGTGAGGTGATAAGAGATGACAGTATATGCAAGGAACAGGAAGAAAGCTGTGGTATATATGAAAAAGTGGACTGTTGAATAAGGCTGGAAAGGTAGGTTAAGGCCAGGTTGTCAAAGGACTTTAAATGCCAAACAGGGGTTAATATCTGATCCTTGATGTAAGAGGGAGCAATAGGAGTTTATTGAACAGAGGAGATATGTGGTCCAACCTCCCCTTAGGGAAAGTCACTTTGACACATGCCTGGAGGATGGGTTGAAGTGAAGAAAGTTTTGAGCTAAGGAGACCAATTAGGAGGTTATTATGATGTTCTACAGAAGATATGAGGACAGAAGCGAGGGTTATGAACGAAGAGGGGGGACAGATGCAAGAGATATTGTTTGAGGTAGAAACACAATTTGGTTATTGATCGGATGAATGGGGCAGTGAGGATGGAAGAGTGTCTTTGCTATGCAGGGGCCAGTGCAAGATGGGATAGGACCAACTAAAGAAATTATTTCCTAGAACTTTCCTCCCAGGCAGAGCAGACTAAGTGGTCTTAAGTGGGACAGACCTCTTAGTGGGAAGGACAAAGCTATGGATTTACAGTCAATAGGCTGAATAGAGTCACGCAGAGAAGATGGACCTCCTACCCCTGACCACAAACCAGCTACCCCACACCCTACCCCTGACCTTGGCTAGAGTTTGGGCCCCACACCAGCATTCAGTCCAGCCATCTCACAAATGCAATAGGTCACATGGAGATCCAGGTGAGAGGATGGATATGGCTCCATGCCACCCCTCTCCATTTCTGGAGAATCAGCTCAGATTATGCATCTTACTGCAGATGGGCCAGGAATAGTATCTAAATATACAAGGATGGCCTGTTTTCAAGTGGGGGAACCCGGAGGAGAGAGAACTGAAAAAAGGTTCCAAGAACACGATGATATAACTCCAAGCAATGAGAAGTAACCGGGGGCTGATGGAACGCAGGAGCAGATGGAGCCCTAGAGGGAGGAGGAAGGCTCATTTTGTTGCAGAAACATCAGGGAGTCCTGATGGGCTGGGGAAGGGGAGAAAACAGGGAGAGTAATAGACCTGGCCCTCAGACAGACAGACAGCCAGGGAAGTAACCTGAGAGGAGCCTCGTCCAGGCCAGTCATTTATGTCACAGAAGAGGAAAATGAGGTTTAGGGGTGTGAAGGACATTGCCCAAGGTCACCCAAGTAAGAAGTAACAGAACCAAAGTTGGGTGTGCTGAAATCAGCTGTAATCAGCCTGTGAAACTGATTGTTAAATTTTCAGCCTGAGCATTTAGGCTGCAGCAAAAGCTACAAATCATAGCTTGATATGTTGTTTTAGTGATAATCTAGACTTAAGAGAGTGATGGAGAAAATGTTAATGATGCAGATTAAACTGAAAAGTGTTTCTTTGGGGAGGCAGGTGGTGTAGTGGATAGAGCACCAGCTTTGGAGTCAGGGGGAGCTAAGTTCAAATCTAACCTCAAATATGTGACCCTAGGCAAGTCACTTAACCCCATTGCCTCCTAAAAAAAAAAAAAGAGTATCATCTGTATTTTTTTTGGAGAGCTGGTTGTTAAACATTTACCAGTATATCCTGGTGAGACCCCACATCTTTTGATTCCAAATCCATCTTTCCTATGCTATATCAACTATGTCCCCCCCCTCCATTTTGGTTGCTCCATTCCTGATACACTCATGGTTAACTTTCAACAAAACTGGAATAATGGTGTTTTGGCCCCACCTGTCCTTCTAGGGCCACATGGTTATCACAAACATTTTCTGAGCACCTACTGCATGCTCAGTTGTAGCACTGGGAAGACAGTGAGGTCTAAGGGAAAGACCACTGGACTTCAGAACAACAAGAGACCTGAATTCAAATTCTGACTCTGACACTTATTAACACTGATCCAACCTCTATGAAACCCAATGTCCTCATTCATAAAATGGTGATCATAATATTTGTACTTATATTTCTCACAAGGCATTGTTGAGGAAAGTCTTTTCTAAGATAATAATGAAGGCTCCTAATGACATGGTCTGTGTCCTCAGGAAGTTCACAGTCTTGTAGGGGAGAAAAGACACACACAGAAAGTGGGTCACAACAGTTGTCAGCTAGACTAGAATTCAAATTTGGCCTGAGACATATAATTAGCTGTGTGACCCTAAAGTAAGTCACTTAACCTCTGCCTCAGTTTTCTTAACTGTAAAATGGGGGTAATCATAGCATACCCACCTCACAGGATGGCTGTAAGGTCCAAATGAGACAGAAGGAATTCAGCACAGTGCCTGGACATAGCAGGTGCATAATTAATGCTTGCTTCCTTTCTTCCAATATAAGGTGATTTGACTAAACACAAAACAGAAGAATTGAACTAGATGGCATTGAAGGTTCTTTCCTATCCTCTCAATACGAGAGACTGTGAATTCCTGGAAATGTTCCTGACCCCATGAAAACATCTCCATTCTTGGCTTCTTCATTTCAATCCAAGTCTATCCAACAAACATTTATTAAATACCTCCTGTATACTAGAGCCCACAAGATAAAAATGAAACCTTCTCTGCCCTCAAGGTTCATGTGTTCACCAGAGGGAAAACTGTCTGTCAATACAAAGTACATGCAGAATGAATACAAAGCAATCTTGGGGAGAGATCACAGCTTAAGTATCTGAAATCATAACACTAAAAAATTCTGCCAAAGCTTCATATATAATTTCTGTTTGTACATTACATCTTCACAAACAAAAGTACAAATTTTCAGAAGTAAAATATGCCTTGGTCATGTCAGGGAAATCATAGCTCATAAATGAACGTACAAATCCCTATTTAGCAAAATGAGAATTATCCTGAGCTGTTAGTTATTCAGATGACAGGTTTAATCTAAACAGCTTCTGATCATAAATTACATACTCTTCTGTTCTGCTTAGAGACAGAGTAATAAAAATACCTCTCCCAATTATGGGGAAATAAAATTAACACATGAGTATATCTAGCACGGGGAAGGTAAGTAAAGTCACTACATGGTTCAGGAGTTTCTACAAGCTGTAATATCCACTTCTGTGATAGCAGAAACTCGTGGTTTCACAGAAGCAATAGACAGATATTAGATAGACAGAGATAGAGAAACAGAGACAGACAAAGACAGGGAGAGAGACAGAGACAGAAACAAAGAATATTCAGGAAATATGTCAGAAAAGAGCACTTGTAAGGCTCTGATAATCAAGTTCTTAATTTCCAACTTGATCATAGTAACAAATGTATCTAGAGAAATTAGAAAATTCAATACATAAAACCAATTTTTTCCCACATAATTTGTGATTTCAAATTTAATTAGGAAATGTAATATACAAAGTCAATTTTTCCTACATAACTTGTGATTTCAAATTCAATAATTATATCATATTTTGATTTATGTACATTTCTTCAACTAAGGAACCATAAATTTAGTCTAATAGAAAATCTTAGGAGTGAGAAAGGGTTTTTTCCCTTTTTGATTGGTCATATCAGACCAATTATTTATTTATTTGTTAAGTAGCAGGCACTGTTCTAAGTGCAGAGGTATATAAATGCAATAAATGAAACATTCCTTACATTCAAGAAGCTTACGTTTTAGCGAGCAGAGGTCAGAAGGACATATATAAGCATATACAGTATAATATAAGCATATACAGAGAATAAATGCAATGCGGTTAAATACAAGATTGTTCAAGGGGTCAGGCACTCGCAATTTGGGGGATTTGGATTGTGTCTCAAAGGAAGAGAGAAATTCTAAAGGACAAAATTTAAAAAGATGGGGTGAAATAAATGCTCAAACTGAACTCAAATACCTGACATTTGAGGGGCAGCTAGGTGGCACAGTGAATAGAGCACTGGCCCTGAGTCAGGAGGACCTGAGTTCAAATCCAGCCTCAGACACTTAACACCTTGGGCAAGTCACTTAACCCCAATTGCCCTGCCTTCCCTCCTCCAAGAAAAAAAGACCAAAAATAAATAAATAACAGACATTTGGCAAGCTTAGGACTATCTATTTTTTTTTAATCCCATTCCCAAAGTCCAATACATCAGGAGTAATTTCTATTTCTTCATTTAAGGGTTAACTGTATACAGAACATATATCCACATAAAACATAGACTTGCTTTTGTTGTTGCTAACCATCTTCAGTCATGTCTGATTCTTCATGACCCCATTTGGGGTTTTCTTGGCAAAAATATTGGAGTGCTTGGCCATTTCATTCTCTACCTCATTTTACAGATGAGAAAACTAAAGCAAACAAGGTTAAGTGACTTGTCCAGGGTCATACAGCCAGTAAGTATCCAAGGCTAGATTTGAACTCAGGCAGACGAGTCTTTCTGACTCCAGGCCTGATGCTACCAGATTTGCTAGAATTTACCTAATTTTTCCAGGTCAAGATCATATAATTGTCCCTACCAGATTGTCTTATTTAATGATTCTTTTTGTCTTATCAAATTCTCAATTCTGAGAATTGTTTGGGCTACTCCAAAATAGCTAAACTCTATCTTAAACAGACTGGAGAATATTTATATTTTCCTCTTGGCTGGGGCTTAGAGTTTGTTTTTCCCCAAGATCCTGCTAAGAAGAGGTAACGTTCCTATGGGTGTGCAGGGAGACAGGGCTGAAGGAGTACGGTTGTCTGCAAGATAGTTCTGGTTGGAAAGATCAGGAAACAGTCATTTCAAAAGAGTCTATTTTGGGCAGTGGTTTGCTTGTCTATGGGTAGTGGCTGAGCTTTCCTGCCTTTTTAGGACAACCCTGGGAGGAGGTATCTTAGGGCAAGCGTAACTTATGCCCCATCTAATCATGCCCTGTGGGTAGCCACATGCTCTTCCTACATTTAGTTTATGACTAATTACAGAGCATAGGTCATAAATAATTAGAGATAGAAGAAATCTTAAAAGTCATCTAGTCCAAACCCTTCTTTTTACTAAAGGGGAAACTGAGTTCCAGAGAAGCTGAGTGGATGCCCATGGTAACTCAGATGATAAGAGGTAGAGCCAGCATTTGAACCCAGATTCTTTAAGTACAGTGGTCTTTCCACCACACACAAACACACAAACACACGCACGCACTCACGCACACGCACACACCCCTTTAGAGCTGAGAGAGAACTATTGGCCAACAGCAATCTATAGGAGATGGAAACTAAAGTTCTGGTCCTTACTTTTCAACTCCACAAATGGCTTTGAGCAAATGTTTTTTCTCTTTTTAGCTTCTCAGCTCTTTTCTGCATAAAATGAGGAGGGTGGGCTAGAAAATCCTTTTCTAGGGCTTACATTCTCTGGTTCTACAATTGCACAATCCAAGGCCAGACTGAGGAAATGCTAAATTAGTAGCAGCTTTAAATGCTACAAGAATCAAAAGTGAATAGAGATCGCTGTGGGAAGTGGAGTAGCCCAAGGAGGGTTTTTGGAGGTGATAAACCTTGAGCTGGGTTTTGAAAAATAGGTAGTGTTGAGATGGAGGAGGGGTTAAACAGGAGGGCTATCCCCCAGACTTCCACACAAGTTATCTCCCATACCTGGACACACTTCTCATGTCTACCTTACAAAATCCTTCTCCTCCAAAGCTTGGAGCAGGGAAGTGTATCAAAATCATTATGCTGAGCAGCCTGACCCAGAAGACAGAGACTCCTCCTTTGAATTCTGTTACTACCAGAAAACAAAAGAGATCCAAACAAATCAGAAATGCCAATCCCCCAGCTGCTGGAATTGCTCTGCAGCAGACGGCACTGGTCACTAACGTGAGCAGACCATGAGTTCACTTGAAATAACTAAAGCTATGAATGC
Source organism: Pseudocheirus occidentalis (assembly GCA_028646575.1). Lineage (NCBI taxonomy): Eukaryota > Metazoa > Chordata > Mammalia > Diprotodontia > Pseudocheiridae > Pseudocheirus > Pseudocheirus occidentalis. The sequence continues at coordinate 37,849,690 of CM053598.1, read as the reverse complement.
TATTAGTACATAACAGACAGTACTCCATGCATCATAACAAATCTGGAACTAAATCAGATCAGTTATAGGCAAGGGTTTCGCACAACTTTTTGTCAATGATGTTCTCTGCTCCAAGTTATACGAAAATGTATTGTGGATCAGTACAGGGCAATCATAAGAGATAACCGTTCTTCAACTCAGATTAGATGAAGTAAGAGCAGATATTGAGGAGCTACTTAAGTGTGAAAAAGGAAAAACTGAAGAAATTGAAGGAATTGAAAATCTACACTTAACATGAACTCCAGGATTGCTACATGCTGCCTACTAACAGAATGGATAACAAAGATGATGCCAATATTCTGAATGTGTGAGGGTTTTTTAAGGTGGGCATACTTAGGTCAGAATTTTGAAAAAGCCTTTTTCAGTTTAATAGTATGAATCCAACAAATGGACCAACTGTACCCAAAGAAAGTAATTTTTAAAAGCTGGTATCAGCTATGATCTTCATGAACCAATGATTCCTTCCTCAATACTTGACCCAAAAAAAGTGTAAAAATATTACAGGATCTGTAGATATTGTCATGGTAAGGACAATACATAGTAGAAAATGTAGAGCAATCTAGCAGTGCTTCCAAGGGCAGATGGGAACCACTGTGGCAGAAGAAGCTTCAGAAAACTACTGAACATCTGTGGGAAAACAATGGAAAATGGCATAAATATCCAACCATTGGCAACAATAGACAACTTGAAAAAAAATAGACAACTTGAATACCATATTGCCCATTTTAGGGCAACAAAAAAAGGAACATGCAAAATGAAAACCAGAAAACAAAAATTACATAAGAATTTTTTAATTCCCTTAGTCAACAATTAAAAGGAGAAGTCAGAAGATCAAGGTATTACGAGAAGTCAAAGGAGAAAAAAACTTTTATCTTTTAAAAGCCATAATATGGAGGCTTGAGAAATAAAGAAATTAGAAGAGAAAATCTTCAAAGGAGGAGGATAAGGAAAATTTCTGGCTCTCTAGATGGTCGAAAGAAATCCAACCCAACAAAAGCACAAGTTGCATGAAACCCAAAACAGAAAGTTCGTATGCCATTAATGAAGTGGCAATGCCTACGTCAAGTAAATGAAACCAATTTCTCTGTAAAACCAGAAAGTGGAAGATCTGAATAAAAACCACAATTATTGACTCCAGTGCTTCACAGAAACATTTACCAGCCTATTCTCTAATGTAAGCCTGATCCTATCATTCTTAACAGAAAGCATTATATGTTGTGTGAAGATGTTATATATGGGTGTGTGTGTATAATATGTATATATTTGTACATTGTGTGTGTATACTTCTAATATATTAAAACACCAATGAAACTTCCAAACAGAGACCAATTTCCATGTTTACATACTTTATACAAAACACCCACAACTTATATTAGTCAAATAAATCTCTAAGCACTTATAAGAAAACAGTATTTTGACTGAAGAGCAAAAGAGGGGGTGTCCCAGGTATACAAAGAACAACTCGTGTCCATTTGGAGATATCAAAGAGTCATCCAAAAGGGTCAGAACAGTTGCACTGCCTTTATTTATGGTTGCAAAGCATTTTTCTGAGTTCAGCTCTCATACATTAGTCATGTATTGCCAACATCTAAGAAATATCTAAGCACAAGGAGGATCCTAGTGTATTTGATTAGAAAATTCTAGAAATACACGGGAAATATATAAAAATATCTGAAAAACTATTCTGTATTTAAAACATGCCACCAGCATGATAATGTCAAGAAGACTTGATGTAAAACATGGCATCTTCTAGTGTGACAATTTAAGCCCACCTGATTTTTCACCTAGCTTTAAATCCGTCATCATCATTCCTGAATAGAACTGAATATGACTGGAAATTTTACTGGAAAGTAAAAGAAGAAGCTGTACTGTCACATCATATTAATACCCAGATGAGGTATCAAGGTAACACAGTAGATAAAGCACTAGTAATAGAGTCAGGAAGACCTGAGTTCAAATCTGACCTCATATACTTCCAACCTGTATGTCCTTAGGCAACTCATTTCTAACTTCTATTTTCCTCAGTTTCCTTGACTGTAAAATGAAGATAATAAGAGCACTTATCTCAGAGGATCTATATGAGAATTAAATAAGGAAACACTTGTAAAGTGCTTAGCACATTGCTTGGCATACAGTAGGTGCTACATAAATGCTAGCTATCATTGTTATTCATTTATATGACACCCCTGAAAATCACTTAAATTAGCCATGGAAGTTCTATCCAACAATATCAAAATGTCATTTGGACTTGAGCAATATGAAGTTCTTAATATGTGTTGAGGAAGAGTAGAAGCTCTCAATAGCTTTGAACTTGAATCCAAAGGTTAATTTGAATCACTGGAGAGAAACAATACTTGCAAATACCTTGGTCATCCCCAGGCAAGCTAAATCAAACATAAAATCACCAGATAAAAAGATTAGGCTGTTTCTGTTCAGTGTGACTGGCATCCTAATAACAGAAAGAATACATTTAGAACAATTGACACAAACACAATACCAGTCTAGATGTGTAAGTAGCACAGGACCACCTCCACGGAGCACAACCGGAGTTGCAATTTCTTTTTTTTTTTTTTTTTTTTTTTAAAAGGTTTATTAATGCATCTTGTCAGAGAGAAAGAGACAGAGGCACATACAAATCAGAGACATGCCGCCCCCGGGGCCCAGCCCTGGCTTGGCTGTGGGCACAGAAGGAGCCCCAGGGGCCTCCAACCAGGCCCAGCTTCCGGCTCCTTGCAAGTGAACCTCTGCCTTCCTGAAAACGTCACCTGGGCC
>CM053598.1:37822525-37846379 GCA_028646575.1 Pseudocheirus occidentalis | reverse complement strand
ATCATGAGCTAGGAATGCCAAGAATGTCTCCTACTTCCTTTAGTCCTGAATCCTTTATTTTGCATTTTGTTCTAAATAAATATTATCTCAAAGTACTATGATGTCTCCTCATTATTCCTGGATGCTCTGGGGGAAAGGGGAGGTATGTGATTCAGAGAGGAAAAAAATAGGGGTTTGTGAGCTGACCCCAAACAAGCAGTTGGCAATGGAGCTGCAGGCTGTATGTGGAGGATCTGTACCTGTTTCTTCTGTGACTCTTCCCCTTCCATCTCCTCTCATGGCTAAACCATGTTAATTCTTCCTTTTCAAACATCTCTTTTATTAGACCCCTCCTGCTGCCACATACAGGTCATGTCACCATCACTGTCTGTCCCAATTCCTAGACTCACATTCATAAGCTTACAGACTAATTTCCTCACAACAACTTAATGAGGCAGTAGTATATTATTATCCCCTATTTTTAACAGGTGAGGAAACTGAGCTTCTGAGAAGTTAAATGCCTTCCCTGTGATCCTGTAGGTAGTAAACCTTTGACATGGAATTCAAACCCAGATCTCTTCTCTTTACTATGACACACAATATGTCTTTTGACTATACTCTCTTCCCCCTTAAATTCATCCTTCAAGTCACTGTTAGCCTAATCTTTCTTGTGCATAGCCTTGGCCAAGCTACTCCTCTGCTCAATATTCCTCAATGGCTCCCTGTTCCTCACTGAAAAAAATTCAAGCTCCTGTGTGGCATTAAAGGGCCTCTATAATCTCTTTAATATCTTGTCATCTTACATTTCCAGCCTTTTGGAATACATGCTCACCTCCCCTTACTCAAATGCAGCAATTCCTCAGACATTGAGTAATTTAGTCAAACTGAAATACCCACTCTCATCTTCTACAACTCCCCTTCCCCTGTCAAGTCTTTTCTTTTTCAATCATGGCATCAAAATTTTATGAAAGGCATTAGAAGGTGTCATTGGAGAATGACCGGGGGAATTGAGAGCAAGCTGGTCAAAGTCATCTGTGGATTGGTTAAAGGAAATAGGATGGTTAGCCTGGTCAAGCTTTAGAGGGGCCATGATGGTGGTCTACAAGTACTTAATGGACTGTGATGTGAAAAAGGGATTGGATTTGTTCTCTTTGACCCACAAGGGCAAAGCAAGGAGATTTTGAAGATTTTGGAAAGGAAAAATTTCCTAATGCTTAATGATGTCCCAAAGTGGCAGGTACTGCAGGTAGTGAGCTCCCCATTCACTGAAGATCTCCAATTGAGGTCTAAAGGACTTCTTGTTAACGATATTGATAAGAACATTTGGGGCCAGGTACAAAATGGACCAGGAAGCCTTGGAAATTTCATTAAACTCAAAAATTCTACTATCCTACAGGGGTCTAGTTTTGTCAATAGTCTCTGCAATGACAAGGCTTTCACACCCCTTCACCATCTTGCTCATCACCTCACAAGGCAGCTATCTACAGTGAGCTTGAATTTCTAGGAAATCCTCGATCATATTGACCTAAAATAACCGTAGCTTCTTCCTGCTGGTCCTAACCCTGCTTGTTGGAGCTCCTTAGAATATATCTCATACATTTCTACATGACAATGTTTCAAATCCTTGAATAACAGTAACCAACTCTGTAAGATTTTCTGTGTGCTATCATATATATATATATATATATATATATATATATATATATATATATCAGTGGTTGCAAGAAATACTTCCCATGGTTCTCCCAACAACCCTACTAGATAAGAGGGATGAGTATTATTGTCTTCACTTTAAAAAGGAACAATGAGGCTCAGAGAGTTCCAGAGATTTGCACAGGGTCACACAGACAATGTCGGAGGGGAGAGCTTCTCCTGACTCTGAATACACTGCCTCCCCAATCCCAGTTCTCATGTTCCCATCAAGAATCCGTGAATACTGAATGTGTGTCCTACCACACATCACTCTGGATTGTACATAATAATCCAGAGATGTACTATATTCCAGGGGAAACTCAGTTCTATTGGGGAAAGGGGCTGGGAAAAAGGAGAATCCAGGCTCTGGTTCAGGAAGACTCCTGGGTCTAAGGACAGACCATGGCAGGCAAGGAGCTGCTTAGTGTGAAGTAGATACCGATGAGTCACTTTGGCCTGAACTCAAGGCTGTGTCTGGAATACTAGCCAGGGAAGACTTTGACCCATTAGTTAGCATTTAGGAAGAGATTTTGGCTGGCAGGAAGGTGGAACAGGGTGGGGCAAGGAAGAAAACCCAGCATTTTCCAAAAGCCAGACAAGAAAAAAAGCAAAATGAAAACCAGTCCAAGCTGGGAAGGAGGCAGACTTTATAACCAAGATGAGCACAGACAATGCGCTGACCAGAGAGAGTCTGGGCCCTCCAAGGTTGGCTGAGTATAAGGTTAGAATGGATGCAGAAGTCAGCAGAGCAATCAAGGAGGGAGGTCCTGAGGCTCTCATTTAAAGAGGAAGAGTGGGCAAAGTCCTGGATCAGGCTTGAGACCCAGGTTCTCCTGCTGCACTATGTACTGGCTCTGTGGGCTCTTGGCCAGCTAAATCAACCTCTGACACTTATTAGCTGTGTTACTTTGGGCAAGACAGCCAACCTCTCTGAGGCTCTGTAGATAGGAGGTTAGACTAGTTTAGGCATTCTTAAACTGTGGTGCATGAACTCCATGGATGTCAGTGAGTCAAAAAACTGACATCTTTATTTTAACTAATCTCTAAAATTGAGCATTTCCTTCAATTATTAACTTTTTTTTGGCAAGGCAATAAGTGTTAAGTGACTTGCCCAGGGTAACACAGCTAATAAGTGTCAAGTGTCTGAGGAAATGTCTGATTTGAACTCAGAGCCTCTATCTACTATGTCACCTAGCTGCCCCTCCTTCATTCATTCATTCATTTATTTATTTATTGCTTTTTTGAAGGGGAAGGTAGGGTAATTGGGGTTAAGTGACTTGCCCTAGGTCACACAGCTAGTTTTTTGGGTTGTGTCTGAAGCCAGATTTGAACTCAGGTCCTCCTGGCTCTGGGGCTGGTGCTCTATTCACTGTACCACCGAGCCACCCCCTCCTTCATTTATTTTTAAAAAATGATTCTGAGAAAGGGGTAAATAGGCTTTGTCACGCTGCCAAAATGGGGCCATGACATGCAAAAAGAGGGAAGAATTCCATGGACTAGATGAAACTAAGAATCCCTTTCAGATCAAAATCTGGTATCCTGTGATACTATGACTTCATCTCTCCGGGCCTCAATTTTCTCATCCATAAAAAGAGAAGATGATTTTCTGCTTTGCTGGCCTACCATGACTATCATAAGGATGGTCTGAGAGGGTGGATGAGAAAGTGCTTTGGAAACCTAGGAAACACACAGGAGGAATTATTGTCCAAAGGCTTTCCTTTGAAGCCACAGGTGTGACAGCAGAAATGCCCTCCCTGAGCTTAGCTCTTCCTCTCTCCCCTTTCTTGGATCTCACCTCCTCTGGTCACAGTCATCAGTAGCATGGATATCTCATAGAGGACCAGGGGCTTGGGCTCAGGCCAGGACTTAGGTCATGAGAGTGCCAAGGACAGATAGGAAAGCTTCCCTATCCCATCTACTCCCTTTCCTCTTGAGGGTCACATAGGAGACATACATTATGGAATTATACCTTCTGCCTCAGGTCAAGCAGCACACACTTCATCTGGCTGAGCTCCAGAGCCTTCTCCCGCCTTTGGATCTCCTGTGCCTGCTCCTTCAGGATCCCGTGAGCTGTCTTCAGGCTGTCTCGCCACTGCTGAACACTCTCTAACAAAGATGACCGAAGATCCTGATCTGATCTGCTCCAGCCCTGGAGGGCCAGGGTCCTGCTGTTGACCCCACTGCCTGTCCAGTCCAGAAGGTGGGGCAGAGAAGTCCGACGTCTGATGAGTGGGTTTGAGCCTTTGCCGAAGGAGCCACAGGATAATGGGCTACAGAGGAGAAAGGAAGTCAATTCAGAGAGGAGCCAATGCCCTGGGGGGGGGGTAGGACTTGACGTTTGGGTCTCCTTGCTCCCCTTTCCTCTAGCCCTAGCTCCTTTGATAACACTCACCTGGCCTCCGTGGGATGGATGCCTCTCAGGAGGCTTGGCACTTGTGATCTGTCCAGGCGCCTGGGACTATGGGAGTGCCATAGGGACAAGGGGTTCCCAGACTCCAGAAATCCAGAGGTGGCCCTCAAAGGGCCCTGAGGGGAAGAAAGCTGAGGTATCATTAACACTCATCAATGTCATCATCACAGTTCCTTACATATATACTTCCAAGGGATTCAGGAAAGAATGGCTATGCCCATTTCACAGATGAGGAAACTAGGGACCAGAGAGTTTAAGTAATTTTCTCATGGTCACATAGCAAATAAGAGACAAAACTAGAGCCCAGGCCTCCTGAGTCTCTTGAGTTTCAGATATAGGATTCCCTCGAGGAGAGGACCTTGGTAGGGCTGAGGTTAGGACCAGTCCAGTGACTTATCTGGGGTCCAAAATTGGTCAGTTAGGCTTCTGTCCTTTGGAAAGGAAGATTAAATGCTAACAAGGGTAGAGATAAGAGAAAGGAAAAAGGAGAGGAAATGTCAGAGCCGTGATTTTAGTTAAAAGTCTGTCCTGGGACTTTAGTTATAAATGCCAATGGTGAGGACACGGTCAGCTCTGAGGTGGCCAAAGTGGGAAGTCCTGAGGGTTTAGGGCTCTTCTGAGTCACCTCAGATAGGTCAGTGCAGTGGGATCAGAGAAGGCAAAATTGAGTGTGCTGGGAAGAATGGCAGGTGGGCCAGGAAGCCCCCTCCCACTACCCCTTGTAGACAGCTTTCACTAGGAGTGGCTTTGGAAAGTCCTTTTCAAAACTCAGCCTTTATCTTAACCCTAAGAGAGTCTTTGGAAGATGGGCAGACCTTGGAATGGCCCCTGGGTCTCTCCATTGACTTTGCTCTAGAGTGTCCCTGAAGCCTCCCCAGGAATGAAGGACCCTTGGCCAGGCCTTGGAGAAAGATGTCATTCCTGCTGTCACGGGAGGGCAAGTTGGGATAGGTAGCCCAGCCTTGGAAGGACATGTCAGCCAGGAGAGGAAAGGGTAAGACCTCTGAGACAGCCAGGTGCCCACAGATATCTGGTCTAGACCCAATTCAGGAACCTTCAAACCTGCCATGAGAACAAAGAAACAAACAAAAAAACCCAAATCCCACAGAGTGAGCTTATGACTGAGTATCAAGAAAGCAACATGCCCCACCCCGCCTTCCTAGTCCAGCCCATGTGCATTATACTGCTGAGTCTGCTGAGGTGGAGACAGGCCAGCGTTGTCTTTCATGCAGGCCTCTAAGTTCATTGGCGTAAGGAGCTTCCTACGAGGAAACTCTCTCTGCCAAGGGAGGTCAGCTCCTGCTCTGCCATAACAGGCTTGGAGAGTTGCTGAGTACAGTTCACATGAAGGCCCTACTATGCGCCAGGCACTGTACTAAGCCCAAGGGATGAAAAGAAAGACCAAGAAGAGTCAGAACTCCCAATGCAGGGAGAGAACAAACAAGTTATTGGAACCTCCAGACTTTCCTGGTGCCAAGGCTGCCTCACTCCCCACTATACTGGGCTGCTTTTCAGATGTGCCAGGGGCAGATAATGTGGGTCTGAAAGGAAACAAGGGGCCAGGAGGTTCAAACCAGGGAACAGCTGCTTCCTGAGAGCTTGGGGGACCCAGGGAGGGAGATTTCAAATCCTGGATGATAAACGGGGTTTGGGAGGGAGTTCTGACGCTTTGACATTAGAGAAAATGATCAAAAACCAGAAACTTGGAGGGCAGGGATACCTCAAGGATGCTGAGCAGGAACTGTGTCTCCAGAACACAGGAGGCACCAGTTCAGGGAGTTTTTGTAAGTAGAGTCCAAACACACCACCAAGTCTGGGTTCAGGTGACCGTGAGGAGAATAGTATTCATCTAGAGTCAATGAGCAGTGATTTCCCCAGAGTCAAAGTAGCTGGGCTACTTATTGTAGGAGCTGGTAGTAGTCGTAGTAACTGGAAACAAAAGTGAGTGTCCATAGACTGGGGAATGGTTCAACATAAAAGAAGATTTTATTTCTAAAACACTTTGAAAACCTTAAAGCACATAGAAATGCCAGCTATTACTGTTATCACTGAACAAATTGTGGTCTATGCAGGTAAGGTAACATTGTATCACAGGAAACAAGGAGTGTGAGGAGCTATTACTGTTATCACTGAACAAATTGTGGTCCATGCAGGTAAGGTAACATTGTATCACAGGAAACAAGGAGTGTGAGGAATTCAAAGAAGCATCAGAAGATTTGTATCAACTGATAAAGAACCAGGAAAATACATTGATCGTAAGGATGTAAACAAATGGGACAATAAGAGAAAGCCACGTTATAATAATGACTAACCTTGGTCCCAGAGAAGAAATGAGGGAATGGTGGGGAGTACTCAGGCTATGGAATACTGTAAATAATATTAGATGTCATCACTGCTAATGTCAGTTTTGTTTAACTATTTTTCCCTTGACCTTGGGAGGGGATAAAAGTGAGAGGAAGAAGGTCTACTCACAAACAACTACAATATAAAAGTCAAAGGCATCAGTGAAACTTTTTTTAAAAGAAAGAAAAGAAATAGGTCAGTATTCAGCTGTAAGGTGAGGACAGAATAGCCCCAAATACTTGCTTACAGAAAAAAAACCCGACCAATCTGGGGGCACTAAACAGGGACATTTTGAAGTAATACCAGCTCCCATTTTTCTAGTATTTTAAGATTTGCAAAATCCTTTCCTCACAACAAACCTGTGAGGGAGGTGGTACAAGTTATTTTTATACCTATTTAAGTGATTTGTCCAGGGTCATTAGGAATTGTGAAAGTTAGGGTTTGAATCTAGATCTAAAGCTTTTTCTGTTACTCCACACTGGTCCCCAGGCTCTGTAATGCTTCCAGCTGAGGCAAGTTAACTTAGGTATGTGGTACTACCCCCATACAGGGAGACCTCTAGCAAGCTATTCTGGGGCCAGTGGCATGTAACACAAAGCAGGCCTTCAGGTCAATTTTGGAAGACAAATTTGATTAAAGGGAAGTAGAGACCCCAAAATGAAAGGCCCCTTGGGTAGAAAGTTCCTCGATGCCACTGATGAGGGGTAGGGTGGGGGAGGCAGAATGGAGCCTGACCAAAGAGTATCTCACCCGGGGCAGCCATCTGTTGGCTTCTTTTCTCTCTAATGTGGTATTAAGTTTAGTTCTTTCCTCATTATTTAAGGAATCTCAGTGCAATCAGCACCCTCCAAATATTGGTGCCCTGGGACAAGACCCCTGTTGGATCACCTTAGTTGCAGTTTTATATATAAAGTGTGCACCCTGGGAGTTGAGCCTCCCTCCACTCACTCTTGCAGCCCATGGGGGTGGCTGTGGGTTAGAGTGTTCTATGCTCTTTATATAGCTGGCTCTATGTCTTTATGGTCCTGTGAGAAAAGTGAAGGGGAGAAGGATGGACTAAATAACCTTTAAGGTCCCTTCATACTCTACATTTAAGATCCTAATCTCTGGAAAGAAAAACACGAAAGGTATAGATTCAATATTTGGAGAAAGTCCTTCCTAGGACTGAACCTAGAGTCAGGAAGACCTGAGCTCAAATCCCACCTTAGACACATCCTACTTATGGCCCTGGGCAAAGTCATTTAACCTCTGCCTCAGTTTCCTTAACTGTAAAACAGAGATCATAACAGCACTTACCTCACAGGGCTATTGTGAGGATCAGCTGAGATATTATTTGTAATGTGCTTAGTGTGGACCTGGTGCATTTATAACTGTGTGTTCCTTCCCTTTCCCTTCTTCATCTGTTTCCAATAGAGGCAGTGGAAAAGAAGTTAGCTAGCTGCTAAACTGACGTGTAAGGGGACAGGTAACTGCTTAACTCCACTGATTTTTCAGGGACTCCCGGAGATCCATCCTGCCCCTACCCCATCATAGCCAATTAGACCTTGGCAGGAGCTTAGGGGTCCAATCACCTCATTTGACAGGGAACTGAGGCTCAGAGAAGGGAGGGGACTTAGAATCACAGATCTAGAACCAGAAGGGACTTCAGAGGCTGGCTACTTTGAACCTGTGATTTAACAGATAGGGAAACTGAGGCTCCAGAAGGTTGCTTGCTTCTAAGTTAGCACAGGCAGTGACTGGCAGAGATTTCTTGCCTTGCAGTCTGGGGTGTTTTTCAGCACAAGACATTCCCTCCCACCTCAGCTGCCTGATACCTCGAGGCTTCTTCCCTGGAGTCAAGGTCCCCAGGAAAGGTCATGCTTGAAACAGTTCTCTGGTACATCTCTCCAAGGGAAGGAGAGTCACAGCAGGATTTGCTGACGAATCACAGAAGTCCTGGGTTGAGTGTGTGTGTGTGTGTGTGGGGAGTCAGGGAAGACAGAAAGCGCAGGATAGGGAGCTCCTCCAGCAGCTGGGGGACCCACTTCCACAGCTCACCCTCCCAAGAGTCCAGGGAGAAAAAACAGATTCCCTCTGCACAATGATGGGAGAATCTAGATCCTTGCCTGGGAGTCAGAGGACAATAGGCTTAATGGAGAAAAGAAGGCCTGAAAACTGGGCTTCTGCCCCACCCTGGTTTCCCTTTCTTGCCCTTGCATCTCCGGCATTTTCTTTATTCCACTCAGGCCCACTAGGCCTGTGCTTCTCTCCTCCCTACCCCCAGCCCCTGCCCCTGCCCCTGCCCCAGCCCCAGCCCAGCTCTCAGAAGAGACTTTGATATCAGTCAAGATCAATATTGTAGTGTTTCAAAAGAGTATTGGTCTTGGTCCTAGGCAATCTGGGTTTACATACCAGAATCAACATTTAGTAGCTGTGCTAACTTGGGAAAATTACAAGCTCTCTGAGCTGCAGTTTCTTTATCTGAAAAAATGTAGATACTATTTCTTGCTACCCTCTGCCTGCCTAACAGGTTTGCTATAAGGCAAGGACTTTGTAGGCTTGACAGGCTGCAGTATATAGAGCACCAGGCTTGGAGTCAAGAAGATCTGAGTTCAAATCCAGCCTCAGACACTGGATGTGTGACCTTAGGCAAGTCACCAAACCCTGCTTGCTTCAGTTTCCTCATCTGTAAAATGAGCTGGAAAAGACAATGGTAAACCACTCTAGGATCTTTGCCAAGAACCCCCAATGGGGTCACGAAGAGTTTGGACACGACTGAAACAACTGAACAACAAACAACAAGACCTTTGTAAGGTTTGAAGCGTTATTAAAAGTGAGTTATTAGTCAATGACCTCTTAGCATGACTCAGCCGGTCCCTAGGCTCCCCCACCTCAGAGCCTTGTAAATCCTAAACCCGAGCCTTCCCTTGAGGATGAAAAGTGGATCCCAGGCCAGAGAGAGATCTGGGAGGCAGCCTTTCCCACCTACCTTGTGTTTCACTTCATGGAAGCGTTTGCTCTTGTCAGTCCCTTCTGAGCTATTGACAGATCAGGACTTAAGGTATCATCCCTTTCAAAGTATTTGATTTTAAAAAGGGAATTTTGAAGGTCTGAGGGAATAAAGCTCTAACATTGGAATCCAGTAACACATTAAACCAACAGGAGAGGTATTTGAATCACAGAATCTCAGAATTGGGAAGGGACCTCAAAGGCCTTTCTATCAAATATCCAACAAATACTCAGCTAGCCTTTGCTTAAAGACCTCCAGTGATGAGGAACTCAGTACCACCCAGAGCAGCCCACTCCACCTCTGCCCAGCTGTCATTGCTAGGAACCTTTCCCTCATATTGAACCCCAATCTACCTCCATTCCCTGTTCTGCCTACAAGAACCAAGCTTTTTCCATGTGATAGCCCTTCAGTATAGCAAGGCTGTTCTATCAGATTCCCCCTAAGTCTTTTCTTCTCCCGGGTAAATGTTTCTAGTTCCTTCAAACTGACCCTTAAAGGGCTTGGTCTCCACTCCTCCCGCCATCCTCACTGCCCTTTTCTGGGCATGCTGCAGCTTGTCAATGCCCTTCTTAAAATGTGGTACCTAGAACTAAACCCAATACATCAGGTACACTCTGACCAGGACAAAGGACAGTGGGTCCATCGCCTCCTGTGGCCTGGATTCTCTGTCTTTCTCCATGGAACCTAGGATCACACGGTCTCTTTCAGGGAGGCATTCTGGGAGTGGGGGTCCTTATATCATGATATACAGGGTACTCACTACTTAATGCAAGGCTGACCTGACTAGGAGAGAAGTTCATTTGGAATTGGAATCACCAATGGTCTTCTTCAGCTTTTGGGTCTTACCCATAAGCTCCCAGTGATTGTTCAAGGCTGTGCCACAGCTGGGGATGGGTGGGTGAGAGAAGGGCATGGACCCAGGCTTACCTTCTCCTGGATTTAGCTCCTTGAGTAGAAACTCCTGAGCCTTCCCAGTTCTCACAATGCTCAGGCATTCAGGGAGCCATAGTAACCCCGGGCAACAAGCTCCATGTAAACTGTCCTCTCCCAATGGGATGGTGCAACTACATAGGAGGGGGAGGGATGGGGAGGAAGAAGAGAAAGAGAAAGGGACAATAAACCAAGAAGTAAGTCCTGCCCTCCCACAACCTGACAGAGGTATTTTTATTGCCAGTAGTACCTGCCAAGGTCACACTGACAATGAGGTTTTCATGGCCCTAATCAGAGACAAGATTTTGGAATAGGCTGGGAAAGTTACTCTTTGCCTGAGGATTTAAAGGTTGTGTGGGAGAATGTGACTGGATTCAGACTCACATCCTGGGTTCAAATCCCTGCTCTCACCACTTGTGAGCCTGTGGACAAACCATCCTCCCTCTGCAGGTCTCAATTTCTACATTTGTAAAAGGGAGGGGCTAAGTCTCTTCCAGCTCTAAATTTTCTGATGTGTGATCCTATGATTTATTCTGAACATCAATTCACTTAAATGGGTCACTCTTTGAAGGAATTGGAGAATTTTAGCTAGTATGAAAGAAGATTTAGGGGAATACAATAGCCATCTTCGTATTTTAAGGGCTTTCAGTATGGAAGAGGGACTGGACTTTTTCTGCTTAGTCCCAGAAAGGCAGAATTAGAAGCAATTAGTGGGAGCTATGAAGGGGCAGGATGCTTTAGGATGGAATCCGGACCATGATGATGATAACAACAGGACAGATTCCCAGAATCACAGATTATAGGGACGAGAGGTCATCCCCTCTCCCACTGCCCAACCTCTCATTTGGCAGAGAAGACATGGAAAGGGGACATTAAAAAGATCCATTGACTTGCCTAAGGTTACTTGAGGACATTGTGGCAGAGCCAGAATTAGACATCAGGTCTCTGTCAACCCATCGCAAGGGTATACTTTAGTCACCTGGAATTAACTGACTATAAGGATGGTCAGAGTTTGGTCAGCAGCCTGAGGCTGCCTCCTGGAAGATGCTAGAAAGAACAGTGTCCTGAGAGTCAGGAGTCCTGGCTTCTGGCCTCACCTCTGCCTCCTCCAAGTGTTGGATTTGGGAAAGGTCTCTCCCTGCCTTGGCCAGGCTTGCACCAGCACAGTGAGACTGCTCATGTCTCCTTTACATTCCCATGGCAGCCACCCTCACTTAGAACTTTCCATCTCACCCAGACTATTGCAATCACCTTCCAAGTCGAATCCCTTCCTCCAATCTCTCCCTAGCTGCTGTTCATGCTCCTCTGGGATGAGCTGCCAACTTGATATTCCTAAAGCATGGATAGGTCTGACTAGGCCAAGCCCCTGCTCAAGAGGCTCCAGTACTTCTGGGAGAAAATACAAACTGGTCGGTTTGATATTTGAAGTCTTTCACAATCTGCCTCCAGCCTGCTTTGGCAGGCTTAGCATGAGGTGCTGCGATTCATATATTTGTTGTTCCGGGCAAACTGACCCAGTTTGCTCAGACCAACCACCCTCTCTCCACCCACTTGAGTGCTTTTGTAACCCATGTTACCCCATGTTACTCCATGTTACTCCATGCCTGGAAGTTTCTTCTCTCTCACCTCTTAGACTCCCCAGCTTCCTGGAGGGCTCAGCTGAAAGGTAACCTCCTCCAGAAGCTTACTCTGAAGCCCCAGTCACTGGCAGTGCCTTCCCCAGCTCCACTCTTTACCCTGGAAACAATTTTTTCTTGACTTCTCCTTGTAGATGTCATTTCTTTCCCCCTCCTCAGAAAAAAAATGTGAGTCTCTTGAGGGGAGGGACTGGTTTTGTCTTCCCCTCCTCAGTGCCTAGCAGGGCCTGGCTTAGAGTTGGCTTTTGGTAAATGCTTATTGAATCCATACAGAATACTGGGGGCTGGATTTTATCATTTCTATGGCCTACAATCTTATATTCTAAGAAATAATTCCACCAAGGGGCTTTTGACTTAAGGAGGCCACAAGTGTATCTGTAGTATGCCCTCCACAGACCTAAGGTGTAGTAACTAATCCCTTTAAACTTGAGGCATGCATCCTGGCTGGGAGAGAGGGAGAGCACAGCCTTCCACAGCCGAAGGAAAGGACTCTGGGGAAGGAAACTCCAGAGGCTGGAGGAGAGAGCAGCTGCCACCCCTAAGGATCCCCATAATGCCTCCTTCCAAACTGCCGCCAGAATGGGGCTGAACAATAGTAATTACCTCTGTTCAACCTTCTGTTGAACTCTTCCCTGAGCCTAGGGAGTAAGAATAAGACAGAAGTAGGGAGGCAGAGAGAGGACAATGTCCCATCCCTGGCGTGTCCCTCCTCCATGTTTTAAAAAATATATGTTTTTTGATATCTTTTGTTTTTCTATCAACTAGATTTCCTCCTGTGTCCTTACCCCTTTCACCTTCTGAGAAGGCCATCCCAGAGAGAGAGAGGGGGTGGGGAGACAGAGAGACAGAGACAGACAGAGACAGACAGAAACATAGACAGAGAGAGAGGGAGAGAGACACAGAGAGAGAGACAGAGACAGAGAGAGACAGAGAGAGAGAGAGGGGGGAGGAAAGGGAGAGAGGGGGAGAGGGAGAGAGAAAGAGAGAGAGAAGGAGAGAGGGAGGGAGGAAGGAAGGGAGGGAGGAAGGAAGGGAGGAAGGGAGGGAGGAAGGAAGGAAGGAAGGAAGGAAGGAAGGAAGGAAGGAAGGAAGGAAGGAAGGAAGGAAGGAAGGAAGGAAGGAAGGAAGGAAGGAAGGAAGGAAGGAATTTTAGAAAAGCCAATTAATGTTGAATTGAAAAAACCGGACAAATGTAATGCTCCACACCCGTGATTCCTGACCCCCCCCCACCCTCCCACTCCCCCACCCCCGTACTCCACCCCCCACCCCCGAACTTGGGGATAGGGAGGTGGTTTGTAATTTCTATTCTTCTGGTGCCAGGCTTGTTCTTTATCATTCTGCAGTGTTCCATTTCCATTGCTTTGGATACACTGTTCTTTCTGTTTACATTGTTGCAGTCTGTGTATCTATTTTTTGTTCCTGAGCTCTGCTTTACTTTGCATCAGTTCATGTAAGGCTTTCCACGCTTGCTGTTATTTGTTATGGCAGAGTGATATTCTACTATATTCATGTACCACAACCCTTCTCCATCAACACCTTTAACCTGGGAAGAAAAGGTGCAAGGGGAGGTGATACCTGTCTTCAAAGGCTGTCACTTAGAAAAGGGACTAGATCTATTCCCCTTGAGCACAAAGGGCAAAGCTATGGAAGGTGGGGTATAACTTGCAAAAGATTAAATTTCGATTTGATGCTGGGGAAAAACACACACGCGTGTAACTTCCTACAAATTACAGATTTAGCAACTAATTGGATACAAGAATTGAGCTGAGGGAAAGGCAATGAAAGAAGATGACTAAGCTTGTGAATCTGGACAAATAACAACAATTGCTGTTATTTATATAGCACTTTAAGGTTTGAAAATAATTTTGCATGTATGTTCCTCATTTGAATCTTACCATGACCCTGTCAAGCTGAAGCCAAGCAGAGTTAAGTGACTTGCTCAGGGTCACACAGCCAGTCAGTATCTAAGATGGGATTTGAACTCAGGTCTTCCTGTTATTGCTGTTCATCCTTCATTCTCAAAGAGGACCAATGATATGAGCTGTCTCACAGAAGGAAGGTGATATCCTCCACAGAAATAAGGAAGTTTAGAAGAGGGGTAGGAAAGATAATGAATTTTGTTTTAGACCTGTTAAGTTGGAGTTGCCTATGGAACATTCTGTTTGAAATGTCTATTAGACATTTAGTGATGGGGGAAATAAAGGCGAACAGACAGAGACTAGATATATAGGAGGGACTCATCTTCAGAGAGAAAATAATTGAATCTGTGGAAGCTGATGAGGTCACAAAGAGAGAGAAGAGAGAGAGCTCAGGACACAGGTTCTTGGAGTCCACCATGATTGGGGGGGAGGGGGGTAGGACATAGATAATGACTGACAAAAGAGACTGAGAATTAATAATCAGAAAGGTAGGAAGGCAAGGAAGAGAACACAGTGTGACAAAACCTCAGAGAATTACCCAAAAGGAGAGAGTCACGGAATCTTACAGTTAGAAAGAATCCCAGGGGCCATCAACCTTATCCAAGCAGAGATCATTTCTATATCTCCGACAATTCTTCAGTTTCTAGTACATAATAGGCACTTAGTAAAGTTCATTGACTGACTGATTTGCTGACTTAAGGCTTTCATCAGTAGCAAACCCACTACCTTCCGAGGCAGTTCTATTTATTTTGAAACAGCTCTAATTATTAGGAAGTTATTCCTTTCATTGAACTTAAATCTATTTCTCTGAAGCTTCTAATCATGCACTTTGTTCTGCCCTCTGAGGCCAAGCAGAATAAATCCAGCCCATCTTCCACATGACAGCCTATTAAATAATTGAAAACTATTATGATGCCCCTCCCAAAGCTATTCTTCTCTGAGTTAAACATTGCAAGTTCTTTCATTTGATCCTCAAATGGCATGATTTCCAATGCCCTCATCACCCCGGTTGTGGTTCTTGGGATAATCTCTCTAGTTGACCAAAGTCTTTCCTAAAATGTGGTGACCCAAAATAACCATAATTTCCATATGCATTCTGATTAGGGTACAGTGGGATGGAGCACAAGAACGCTACCCTTTTTCATTCAGGATACCATACTTATATTAGTGTTGCTGAAAATAAATTAGCTTTGAGGGTTACCTTATTGTTTCTCATTGTGCTTCAGTTCCACTGAGACTGGTATATTTTTTACATAACCTGTTCTCTAGTCACATCTCCCCCTCTAGTGGGAGTGGGGGTTCATATCATTAACACTCAGTAGATGTGTGACCCCAAGCAAATCATACTCAGAGCCTAGTTTTTTTCCCAATAGAAAATAGGAATAATAATACTGGTATTACGGAACCTCATCTCTGTGAGGCAAGTATTTGGTAAGGCTTAAGGTGATATAGAATCATGAAACATATAAAGCTGTACCTGTTAGTTCATCAATCCAACTGTACAAGCACAGGATTTGAGAAAACAAAAATGGAGGCCATTCACCAAGAGCTCTTTCTTCTCCATGTCTCCTCATCTCACGTCAGCCAAACAACTTCCTCACTCTCTCCCTCCTTTGCCCATCACATAAAAAGGCAGCTTTTCTCTTGCCAAGACCAACCCTTCTACAAGTACACTGCTGTTTTATACTATTGCACTGATCTCTATGATTCTATAGCAGTGCTTTCCTGCCTCACCTCCCCCAGATACTAGTGCCTTCTCTCTGAGATGACCCTCTTTCTACACTCTATCTATCCTTTTTGTTCCTAGCTCTTTTCTCCCCTGGTAGACTGAGCTCCTTGAGGGCAAAGACTGATTTGTCGCCTTTTTTTTAATCTTTAGGACTTAACACAGTTCCTATCATATAGTTGGCTTTTATAAGTGCTAATTGAGTGACTGGCTGGTAGGGATCTCCCAAGTCTGGAAACTGCCTATACTAATGCGGGTTATTATCTTCTCCCCCACCAACTGGTAAGCCAGTTTAGTTGAAGTCACCCTGAGGGACAGACAAGATGCAATATATGGCAGGGAAGACCACCACCTTGACCACCGCTTTCCCTCAGACAGTGATGGAGGCAACCCAAGAATAGCAGTGTGAACAATTAATGAGACATAACCTGTCTTCTTTGTTCTTCTTCCTTCCTTCCTTCTTTCCTTCCTTCTTTCCTTCCTTCCTTCTTTCCTTCTTTCCTTCCTTCTTTCCTTCCTTCCTTCTTTCCTTCTTTCCTTCCTTCCTTCTAGTTCTAAATTCTCTCCCTCCCCCACCCAATGAAAAGGCAAGTAAAACAAAACCCATTATAAATAAGTACCGTCGTGTAAAACAGATTTCCTCATTAGCCGTGTTCAAAAAGAAAGAAAGGAAAATAAAGAGAAGGAAATATGCTTTATCTGTACTCTGAGCCCATCAGCACTGCATCTGGAGGTGAATAGCACATTTTATCATAAGTTCTAGTGGTTGGTCAATCTGAGTTCCTAAGTCTTTCATAGTTGATTATCTTTACAATGTTATTGTTGCTGTAGAAATTGTTCTGGTTCTGCTCATTTCATTCTGCATCAGTTCATACATGTGAGAAATAATTAATTTGGATCTCTAATCCATTCGAATCACTATTAATCAATCTGATTTGATTCTATAGGGATACGTATCATAAGTTCTGTATATTTAGCCTCAGAACTGTGAACTACAGATTGTAAATTCACTTGCTTAATCATAGGAAGATAACTAGGGGCCCTCCACCCTTGTTTTTCCTTGCCATGGTAACCAAGTCTAGTGAGGTGGAGGTGACTCAATTATATGGAAAGTCCTCCAATTTATTTTTGTACCTCTGGACCATTAACTCTTGTCCAACACAAACAAGTTATCTTATGACATCTTATGACCACTTAGTCAAGGAGATGCCCCATGCTTCATCCAAACTGTGACTCCCCTGCTAATATGTTATTTTTGGCTCTCAAGAGCAAGGTCTATAAACCAATGAGATTATGTATTTTGACCATGCTTCTTTTGTATATGTGGGTATCAAACTCTATAATTAAAGGTCCTGGAAGAAGGAGGCATCTCAGATATCTGGTGAGGAAGATTTGAGGTCCCCTTCATTATAGAGGACCACAGACCCTTTAAGAAAAGTGCCATTGGCTCAGAGTTCTGCCTTAGTCTTGGACAATTTTAATCCCCACATACATATCTTCAAAAGTTTTTCTGAAACCCTTCGTTGTTTCTTGTAGTACAAGAGTATTTCATCACATTCATATACTATAATTTGTTCAGTCATTCCCCAGTTGATGGGCATCCCCTCAGTTTCTAATTCTTTGTCACCACAAGAAGAGCTGCTATGAATATTTTTTTTCATATGTGTCCTTTCCCTATTTCTTTGATTCACAGTTAGTAGTCTTTTGGGCATAGTTCCAAATTGCTTTCCAGAATGATCGGACTAGTTCACAGATACAACCGTGGCGTCAGTGCACTAATACCTCTCCATCATTTACTATTTTACTTTCCTGTCATTTCAGTCAATTTGATGGGTATGAGATAGTACCACAGAGTTATTTTGATTTACATTTCTCTAATTTTTTTTTTTTTAGCAATTTAGAGCATTTTGTATTACTGGTATTTTGGAGTATATAACTGTTGATAGTTTTAATTTCTTCCTCTGAAACTTACCTGTTTATAACCTTTAACCATTTGTCAATTGGGAAAGGGCTATTATTCTTGTAAATTTGACTCAATTCCCTATATATTTTAGAAATGAGACCTTTATTAGAGAAAATTGCTGCAAAGATTTTTTTTTCTTCCAGTTTCCTACTTTTCTTCTTCTCATTTAAGTTGCATTGGTTTTGTTTATGTTAGTTTCATATGATCAAAATTACCCAATTTAACTCCTAT
The DNA here is from genome assembly GCA_028646575.1 of Pseudocheirus occidentalis. Lineage (NCBI taxonomy): Eukaryota > Metazoa > Chordata > Mammalia > Diprotodontia > Pseudocheiridae > Pseudocheirus > Pseudocheirus occidentalis. The sequence goes on along the minus strand of CM053598.1, from coordinate 37,828,560 downwards.
GAACCTCTCTCTTCTGGTAACTACTTCTGCAGGTACTGCAGCCCCTGTCTCCTCAGTAGCTACAGCTACTGAAGACCCAAAAAGAACATTTCCATGACCAAAGTTGTTGGTACTGTCATATGATTCAAGATCTAGAGTGAGTATGGTTTCTATCACTGGAAATAATAGTAAATTAGTTACCATTTGGTTTGTTGCCATAACCTAAGGACCATTAGACTCTTACATATGAATTTCCTAAACATATTGTCTCCCTCAGAATGTGAATTTTTTGAAGAAAAGGGCTATCTTGCTTTTCTACTTATGTTCCTAATACTTAACACTAGGCATATAGTTAGGTCTTAAAATACACATTTTCACTCCTTTATTCCTTTCTTGTTGTTCTTCTGACTCTATGGACTTCATCACCCACTTTCCCCTCAGGTGATCCCCTTTCCCCAAGCTTTTCAGATTTTGTGTGTCTGTATGTGTGTGTGTTGTCTTCTCCCATTAAAATGTAACCTCCCTAGGCTAAGGATATTCTTCTTTTTATTTAAATTCCCAGAGCTAAGCACAGTGTCTGCCATACAGTGAGCCTGTTACAAATGCCTGTTACCTGTTGTTACCTCATGCATTTGTCAACCATGGCCTATAGTTTTCAAGGATTGCCTAGACCAGTGATGTCAGATTCAAATAGAACCAGGGGCCACTGATCCATATAGGATCCCTGCAGGCCATATATTGACTTAGTTTTAAAATCGATTATTATAGATATTTTATTTCTCATTCTATTTATTTTGTTAAATATTTCCTAATTACATTTTAATCAGGCTCTCTAGAAGTGTTATGGTCACATGGGGCCAGCAGCCCACACGTTTGACACCTCTGGTCTAGAGCATTGGGAAGTTAAATGACTTGTCCAGAATTTGTGTGACTTGAACTCAGATCTTCTTGACTTTGATTCCAGTGAGCCATCTACTATGCCTTTCTGCCTCTGACACATACAAAGTAGATGCAAGAATCCTGTATTTGGAACTGGAAGTCCTGGGCTCAAATCTTGATTCTATAGGACCTTAGGCAAGTCATTTATCTGATCTGAGCCTCAGTTCTTGCAGACCAGAAGACTTCCAAGGCCCCTTCTAACTCTAAATCTATAATTCCATATCTATATCCCATAATCTCTCCTCTCCCTGTGTTAGTGTCAATCACAGGTTGAGAAATTCCACCCCCAGGTTGCCATTACCATCAATCTATCTCCTCCACTCATTTTTGTGTCCTGCTGTAGAATGTCATACTCTAGTGTCCAGCAGGTCTACTAAAATTTTATGTTATCTATTCTTTATTGCATCCCAACTATTGTGATGCAATTATTTTGTTCTTTCATGATTACCTCCTTCTAAAGCTCATGACAGCAACTATTCCAAATTTTCTCTGCAAAGGACCCAACCTCTAACCATGACTTCTGTATTTTGTCAATGTCTCAAAATCACATTTATCCCATTCCCCATTCTCTCCTGAGAAGGAGAGGGCTCCTCTACTTTTGCTCTTGGTTCCTTCCCTCCAAGTCTCCACCAGGAGCCTGCCACCTTGATCATTCCCTCTCTCTCTTTCACTGGCTCCCTCCCTGCCACCTACAAAGATGCCTAGGTCCCCCCACCCTCAAAATTTTATCACTTGATCCTCTAACCCTCTGTCTCTCCTCCCTTTCATAGCCAAACTCTAAGAAAGGACTGTTACACTCTTTGCTGTAATTGTTTTTATTTCCCAGTCACTTGTCAAATCCCTTGTAATCTCATTTCAGATCCCATCACTCAACTAGAAATGGCCTCATTAAAGTTTCATGTTTTGTTGATATCATTTTTAAGCATCACTTTAATTTTTAAGCATGTCTCTCTTTCTCCCCATAAGGCCATGTTTTATAAAAAAAGAGTAAAAAAGAAAAAAAAGAGTTCATCAAAATTAACTAATACAGGAATCTAGCTTGACTGTAGAAATGTGTTATGTCCATACCTATCCCAAGGAGAGAGGGAGGAAGGTGTATTTTCTCATTATTTTTTGAAACATTATTGGTCACAGTATTCCAGGAATTTCTTTTTTGGTTGTTCTTCACATTTACATTGGTACAGTCATACCAATGATCTTTTAAGCCCTAACTCTAGTTCTCGTTTAACCTGACTTTGCGGCTTTTGACATTGCCAACCCCTTCCCTGTCCTCCAGTATTCCCTCTCCTTTCTTGGCTTTTGGGGGGCTCTTGTATTTATTTCCTCCTACCTGTCTGAGGGCTCCTTCTTAATCGCCTTTGTTGTACCATCATCCATCTGCCACCGACAAACTCCAATGTCCCTGAAGGCTCTGCCTTCAGCCCCATTTTCTACTCACTCTACACACTCTTTCTCTTGATGACCTCATCAGCTCCCATGGGTTCAATTATTATCTCCATGCAGACAACACTTAGCCCTCATGTTTCTCATGAGCCTCAGTCCCACATTGCCCACTATAGGGAGGGAGGAAGAATAGAGCACATTGACTCTGGAGTCAAAAGACTTGGGTTCAAATCCCACCTCTTATACTATCTGTGTGACCTTGGATATCTCATTTCAACTCTATAAGCCTGTTTTTTCTTCTATATAATAAGGGGGTTGGATTAAATGATGTCCAGGGTTCCTTTCAAAGGTACTGTTCCTTTCAAATGCACTGTAAGATGATCATAGCTAGACTGCCCATCACCATTCCAAACTCCATGTGTCCAAAATGGAGCTCATTATTGATTATTCCCCACACCATCCTTCCTCCAAACTTCCCTGTTTCTGCTAAGTTTACCACCAACCATCTAGCCCCAAATAGTGATTGACAAATATTAGTCACTTAATAAACACTAGTTGACTTATTGAATGTTCTCCTTGAGTGCCCCCTGGCTGCCCCTCTTGACAACATGCTTCATATTACAAAGGTGCTCTGGGCACCTCTACTACCCTTCTCTGCTTGCTCCCTAGCCATCAAAATATACTCTGAGTGAAAGAGTGTCACCTATAAAAGGTTGCTGGCCCATTGTTTCAGCCTTGTTAGCCCCCCAAGGGAACAGACCAGGTTCATTTATAACTCCTAGTTCAGGCTCTCTGGCAAACAGGACCCAAATACCGATTTTTGCACAATAAAAATACTGCTATTGTTGATGAATGGAATGCTTGCATAGGACCTTACAATTCACCAACATTTTCACACTTTCTCTCCTTAGAAAGTAGCTCTTGAAGCCTTAAGGACTCTGCCGACAACACTATTTCAGATGAAGGAGCCTGCTCTCCACCTCCTGCCAGAGAAGGAGACGGACTTGAAATGCAGAATGAGCCATATGTTTTGGACGTGGTCCTCATGTGGAGTTTGTTTTGTTTAACTATGCATATGTATCATGAGTGTTTTTTTTATTGTTCAATGAGTATGAGTGGGAGGGAGAGAAAATATAATCTTATTAATAAGAGAAAACAAGGGGAGAATGGTGCTTTGCATTAGACAGATCAGAGATTATTACACATTTTATAGAGGAAGAAATTGGTTTGACCAAGGACATGCACCTACTAAGTGGTGGAATAAAGACTCAAATCTAGGCCTTCTGATCTCTAGGTCAACATTTTGTGATTTATGTTTTCACTAAATCACCCCGATGAAATTCTTCCTTGGGAAGGACTTAGCTGCATCAGAAACAGTGTGTAAAGGTCACAGAGAGCAGGAAAATACATGGTAACAGGGGAGATGGAAGTCTTTCTGCAGCTCTTAAATAGCCAGTGGAGGAGGGTGGTCCCTCCAGAAGACCCTGTCCTCTCCAGATGCTCAGTGACAGTTCACCACGGGCACAACCCATAGTCACTGCGACATATGAAGAATCAGCAGGTGTTGCTGCACCATCTTAGCAAAATGAAGCCCTTGTCCGCACCCAAGAGTACAAAACAAGCATCTTCCCCAGCCATAGAAAGTAACTTCTGGGAAGAATTAATACACAACTGGAGGGATCAGGAAAAAGGAGGTGACATTTGGGCTGAGCATGAAGGATACCAGGGATTCTAAGAGACAGAGATGAGGGCAGATGGCCTCTACAAAGGTGTGGAGATAGGAGATGCACACAGGCACTCATCCATTCACACATGCAGGATGATGAGATACAGGCTGGTGACTCAGAGGGCAGAATAACTACCCAGGGCTTGGCTAGTATTGTGTGTGGTGTTTTCAAAAGCCCTGGCATCTGAAGCCTATTTGAGGAGTCAGCCAGACAAAGAACCCCATTTCCCAGACAGCAGCTGAGGCTCCATGAAGGGGTGACTGGCTCCAGCTGGCACATGGCTAGCTGCTTTAGCAGTGGTAAGGTCATTGGTTCTGGTGGCACAGGAAAGGGGGGCTTAGCTTCTTGGGGCTGAGGCTTTACATCAGCCTCAAGCCCAGAGTAGTTTCTAACATTTCTTTTCTCCTTTCACCCCCTCTTCTGGACCAGGGGAAACATCCCTCCTCTCTTCTCCCCCAGCTCAGCTCCAGATGGGGGCATCTGGCAAGGTCGGTGTTCTCTGTCCATTCTTCTGCCCAGCCACCAATATGGACAAGGTGGTTGGGGCTTCTTGCCCTGACTCTTTGGGGGTGAGAAAGGCTAGCAGGGCAGAGAGAGAGGGGCTAATTCCCACTGGTGGGACAGTGCAGCATCATAAAGTGGATCCAGTACAATCAGTGCATGGAGTGTTATGTCAAGGCTATCCTGGCGGGGCTGGCACATGAGGGCTCAGCAAGATTGTGGCTGACATCCAGGTGCTTTCTTTTATCTGCCTCACATATTTGGTGAGAGATAGTGTTGTGCAGTTGAAAGAACCATTGGGCTTGGAGTCAGAAGATGTACCAACTGGGTAGCTTTGGGCAAAGCTCTGGGCCTCGGTTTCCCCCTCCTGGAGGGGTTGGTCTAGACTAGCTCCGTGTTCCTTCGGGGCAGAGGGTCCCACTGGCTGCTGATGCTCTGGCTTCTTCCTCTGGCAGGTCTGGAAGGGTCACTGAACCACTGCCCGTAGGGAGCCTTAACCAGCCGGCTTAGGAGACCAAGCGCTGCCCTGGAGGCCCGGCAGGGGCTCCCAAACCTCCTCAGGCCCTACAATTGTCTGTGTCTCGATAGGTGGTGAGCTCCCCATCCCTGCAGGCATTCAACCAGGTTGTATTAGTAAGAAGGGATTCCTGTTAAACTGGAAAGGAGGTGATCTCTGAGCTGGGGGCTTTCTGTTCTGAGTTTCGTGGTCCTGGCAGGGCAGGGAGGGGCTCCAGTCGCTACATGAACCTCACAGAACCCGAACCAGGTCTGGGGGCTGGCTAGGGGTAGACTGGGGCTGTCGCGACAAGCATGTCACGACAGAGCGACTGCGAAGGTCGCGCCCCCGTCCCGGTGTGGCGCCACGTGGCGCTGAGAGGGGGAGGGCCACGGAGGCGGGTCCAGGAGAGGACGTTTGGGGAGCCAGCCAGCCACAGGACCGGCCAGTCCTCCAGGAACACCGAGTGCCAGCTTAGAAGGGTAGCGAGGAAGCGCTGCGGAGCCACTCTAGGGGCGGGGGCGGGGAGGAGGCGAGAGGGGGTGTGTACCGGGCCGCGGCGTCGGCACGCAGGGCGGGGCAGGAAGAGGAGGGGGCGGGGCCGCGGCGGCTGGGGGAGGGGAGCCCAGGGTAGGGTAGGGGCGGGGCCGCCGCGGGCGGAGGCCGCAGCCCGGAGCCGGAAGCGGAAGAGGCGCCAGGAGCTGGGAGCGGGGCCTAGCTGGAGCTGGAGCGCCCGGGAGACGGTGAGAACCCCCCCCCCCCCTCCCGCCGTCATCGGCAGCCCCCTTCCCTCCCCTGCCCTTCCCTTCGGTCTGGTGCGTGGGGTGCGGGTGAGGACGGCGGGCGGCCGCGGGTGCGGCTCCTCCCCCTCCAGGCGCCCTCCCTCTCTCCTCCCTGACCTCTCACCCCTAACCCCCAACCCCTATTGGGCCCTCCGGCCCCAGGCCGACTCGACCCTCCCGGGGAACCTTGGCTCGGGCCTGGGGGAGACCCCGGCCGTTAAAGCTCTC
>CM053598.1:37792244-37822025 GCA_028646575.1 Pseudocheirus occidentalis | reverse complement strand
CTACCCCACCCCACAGAAACACTGCCCGCATCCACAGCCCAAAGGAGCAGGACTCAGGCACTCAATGAGGAAGGAGGGAGCAAGGGGGTGGGACAGAGTACAGATTAGCATTGGCAGCAGCCTCTTCCTGGCACACTTCCTATCACAGTCTAGCAGGTGCTAACATCTTTACTTCTTGCTGCATTTCTACACTGCCAATTACCCTCTGGCTTCTTATTTCCTTCCTCTGTGCTGCTGCTAGGGCACCCCCACTGTGGCCCCTAGTTCTGTATGGTCCCACCTACACTGCACTTTTGTCTAAATGCTGTCACCACATTTTTCTCCCTGTTTTGCCAACTCCCTCTCCATTCCTTCCTACCTCTCTTTTTCAGTGTTGTTTTCATAATCATCTGTACTCAGGTGTTGCTGCCTTCTGTGCCCATGCAAGACCTCAGGGCCCTGATGTCCAGAACCCTCTCCAGTTACCTTGTATCTTTGGTCCTCAACGCACTGTCCTCTTGAGTTAAGGATGGTCCCTTTCCACAAGATTTAGAACCTAGTGCCTAGGAACCGTGAAATCAGAAACAGAATCAGGGTTTTAGCGGGAATGATAAAAAGCTTATTTGGGTCCTTACTGAACTGTAAATGCCACTGAGACATTTAGGTGGAGAGGTCATAGGATCATAGGGTCATAGATTCAAGCTAAAAACAACCTTAGAGGCTCCTTAGTCCCAAATTTTCATTTTCTGGATGAGGCATCTGCTGGAGATTTTAAATGACTTTACAAGGGTTGTGGAAATTTGAGTGAAGGACAAGACGAGAGACATAGGTTTGGGAAACATCCCAATGGTAGTTGAAGACATGGGAATGAGTGAGATTGCCAAGGAAGAGTGTGGAGACACCGGAGACAAGACTTAACGAAAGAACCCTGGGAATATTTAAGAGCATAGGAAAAAGGGGCGGATAGGTGGTGCAGCAAAAAAAGCATCAGCCCTGGAATCAGGAGGTCCTGAGTTCAAATCCAACCTCAGACACTTACCACTTACTGGCTGTGTGACCTTAGGCAAGTCACTTAACCCCAATTGCCCTGCCTTACCCCCTCCAAAAAGAAAAAAAAAGAATGTAGAAAGAAAAGAAGCCAGCAATGGAGGTAGAGAAAGGCTATCTAGGAAAGTCAGAGAAGTCCGAGGAGGTGTTTGTAAAGCAGAAAGATGAGATAGTATGAAAAAAGGAGGGTGTTTCTGATTCTGCAGAGAGACTGAGGGAGAGGAGTGGGAAGAGGTCGTTGTATCTGGAGATTAATAGATCACTGGTGGCTTTAAAGAGAGCAGCTCTAGTAGATTAATAGTGATGGAAACCAAATGGCAAAAGGCGGAAAATAGAGGTTAGTTAAAACAAGACAGGCAGCTTTGGAAAAAATCATTGATATCTTTTTTTTTTCGTATCACATTCACTTCCAATTGTATCCCTACTCCCACCCAGAGATCCATTCCCTGTAACAGAAAAATAAGAAAGAGAAAGACTCCTGAAAAAAGCAGTTCAATAAAATGCACCAGTCAATTCTGACGGTATGTGCAGTGCTCCATACCCATAGTGCCCCTTCTCTGCAAAGAATCTTCTCTTAAAGATCCAGATTCATTGTAAGCCTGGCCATGTTGGCACTGGGCCTTGTGTTGGCATGGAGATCCTGCCTTTGGCTGCCTCTGACAGGGGAGGGTAGGCTTTACTTTCACCTGCTTGTGATTGTGTGGGAAAATGAGACACTTGGAAACCCAGGGCCCCTTTTGTGTTAAATCTTTCCAGCAAACATTTATTAAGCATTTACTCTATCCAAGGTGCTGTCCTAGGTTCTGGGACTTCAAAGAAAAAAAATTGAAATAGTGTAGCCCCTGCCCTCAAAGAGCTTACATGCTGCAGGGGCATAGAGTACAAGGAGAATGGAGGAGAGAGGGAGGGCATTAATAACCCGGACAGGAGAGTCAAGGAAGGCTCTGGAGGAGGAGGTGCCACCCAAACTGGACCTGGCAGGAAGACAAGCATTCTCAGAGGTGAGCAGGGAGAAAGTCACCTGAGGCCCCGACCCCAACCTTTCGTCCTAGTTCCATGATGCATCACTGCCCTTCCTGCATTCTGTGGTTCATTCGAAATGGCCTCCTCACCAGTCCTCACATAGCCCTCCATCTCCTCTCTCTGCATTGGTCTGAGCTAGTATTTGTCAAGCACAGTGCCTGACACATAATAGGTGCTTTAAATGTTTATTCCTTCCCTTTCCTCTTTCTCCCCTCTCCTCATACCTGGCATGTTCTCCCTCCTCAGCTCTGCTTGTCTCCCTTATTCCCTTCCAGGCTCAACTCCAGACCCGTCTTCTACCCAAAGTTTTCCTGATGCCCCTCAGCTGCTAGTGACTCCCCTCCCTAAACAACCTTTATTGATTCTATATCTCTGTGTGTGCTCATCGCCCCCCCTAGCAGGCTCCTTTTTGCCTTTATATCTCCCCTTAGTACGTGGCACAGTGCCTGCCATAGAGATGTCACTCAGCATGTGCCTTTTAAATAGGCTGATTGGTGCAGATGGATACAGGGCTGGATCTGAGAAATCCTGGGTTCAAACCACACCTTTGCTACTTACTGCCTCTGTGACCTTGGACACATCACAGAGCCTTTCTTGTCCTTGGTCTCCTCATAGGAATACTAGGAGGGAATTGGATTTAATGATGACTAAGATACCTTCCAGTTTTCAGTGTGACCCTATTAGTCTCTGAATACGTTTCAGGGAAAGGGAATAGTTGGTGCGAATGCATGGAGATGGGAAATGGAATATCAAGTTCAGGGTGAAACAAATAATCCTGTTTAGTTGAAATGCAGAATTTATGAAGAAGAATAATGTGCTAAGGAATTTGTATTTTTTTACTAAAGCAACAGGGAGCCATTAAAGGTTCTTGAGTAGTGGAGTAACATGGACAGAGCTGTCATAAGAAGGTTGTTCTGGCAATTTGTGGAGGATGGATTATAAAGGGGAAATATTGGAAGGTAGGCCAATTAGGAGGTTATTTAAGTAGTACAGGTAGGAGGTAATGAAGGCTTGCACTAAGGCAGTAAATCTGAGAATGAAGAGAAGGGGATGGAGACCAGATATGCCATAATGGTAGAATTGACAAGACTTGGAAACTGATGTGATATGGGGATGAAAAAGTGGGAAGAGTTAAGAACAAGAAGCTGGGGAACTGGGAAGATGGTAGTGCCCTTAAAAGACATGGACAAGTGTGGGAGACTCATGGTTTAGGGGGGGAAGATACTGTTTTGGATATGCTAAGTTTGAGGTACCAGTGTGACATTTTCTAAAGGACTTGATAGAAGACAGATAGATACAGAGAGAGAGATAGAAAGAGAAACAGAGAGAGACAGAGACAGACAGAGACAGATACAGAGAGAGAGACAGAAACAGAGAAAGAGAAAGAAAGAGAAAGACAGAGAGGCAGAGACAGAGACAGAGAAAGAGAGACAGAGAGAGACAGAGACAGAGAAAGACAGGGAGACAGAGAGAGACAGAGAGAGATAGAGACAGAGAGAGACAGAGACAGAGAAAGAGAAAGAAAGAGAGAGAGAAAAGAGAGAGATTAAGGGTAAACAAATTTATAGATCTGGGAATCATCAGCATAGAGATGATACTTGAAACCATCACTGAGAGAAATTACAGAGAGGGGAGAAAGAGAAGTCAGCTTGAGGGAGGAGGCTGGGGGAGCCAACTTGAGAGGGCTCTTGAGAGCTGATTATAAAATTTTCAGCATAAGTATTTACATCTTGGAAATCAGCTAATGCTATAAATCAGGGCTTGATGTATTGTTTTGTTGATGGTCTAGACTTGAGAAAGTGTTGGAGAAAATGTTAATGATGCAGGTTCAACTAAAAGGTGTGTCCTGGATATATATTTTCCCCTTAGAGATCTGATTGTTAAACCTTTACTAGCATACCACAGGCTTGAAGATCAAGTGATGGTTTTTAAGAACAAGATAAATGTGATGATCATGTGTATAGGCAGAGCATGGGAAGAGATTCAAGATGAGAGAGGGATACCGATCAATGAGCAAGCTCCTAGATGGGATAGGAAGGGAGCTGATCCTTTCTTTCTTCCCCAGAGCCATCTGTCTATCTCTGATCTGAGACAGATTGCCCAAGGACCCTCAGAGGCTGTCTAGTTTAACCCTGTAATTTTACAGATGAGGAAACCAAGGCCCAGGGAATTGGAGTGACTTGCCCAAAATCATACAAATAGTGCATTTCCTGAGTGGGATTTGAACCCAGCTTCTCTAACTCCAGATTCAATGTTCTTTATGTGGTCTTCCCTTTCTTCTCTGGGCTTGGTCAACAAATCTTCCTTCCCTTAGTTCACCTAAAGTAGGGAGAGAGTTAAAATGTCTTTGCTAAAAAAAAACTAATGGGGGAAATACATTGAAATAAAGAGGAGAAGCCCTAGACCTCTGTGAGGTAAGAGAGCAATGTTCTTTGAGTCAGGCCTGGCTGACTCTGTCTCCAGAATGACATTCCTGCCTTCCCTTTGCTGGGACCAGTAGTTATGACTCCTCCTTAGGCCCAGCCCAGGCTTGTTCTCATCCTGGGTGAATGGAAGCTTCTGCACCTCTGATCCATATCTCAAATTAACTAACATCCGTGCACCGACTAAAAAAGCTGCATTAAGTTGTCAGGCGTCCCAGAATTCCAGAGTTCCAAAGAAGGAAGGGACCTTAGCATCACCTTACTCATTTTTTGTGAACCACAGCTGCCCAAGCATCCTCCCCCCCCACTTCCAGCTCAACGAGGGGTCATTCAGCCTTTGCTTGAAGAGGCCAGGAAGAGTGACGGTATAACCTCCCAAGGCAGGCTGTGTGGCCTCTTGGAAACCCCTAGAGCTTGGTGGGAGGGAGGGAGAGAGAAAGGATGTGGCTGAGGCTTTCTCCCATGCACCAATATTTTGAGGGACAGCACATGGCTTCTACTCAAAGGCCTGGAAATAGCTGTGGCCCTGAGTTTTGAGTGACCTCTTTGCACGATCCTGGGCCACTCCCCCACCATTGGTCCTCTCTCTCCTGGGGCCTGCCTATGCCCCTAATTCTTATAAGGGGCATGAGCTAAACTCTCTGGGGGACAGAGGGCCTCTCTGCTAGTGTGACAGCCTGTCCTCTGCTCTGCTGACAGTCTACCCCCAAATGCTTTTGCCCCCTGTGTTCCTGGTTCTGCCCTCTGGGGCCCAGCACAACAAAGTCTGATTCTTTTTCCACTTGACAAGGCATTGAGCATTGGTTCTCTCTCCAGCCTTCCAAATAAGCTTCCATTTTCTGGGATCCAAACTGTCCATTTCCCCTGCCTGGTGGTCCCAATTTCTAGTTGTTCTCAGCCCAACTTCAGGGTTGCAAAGGCTGACCCTTGGGTTTGATGAACACCTCTGACCTATGGACCCAGCTATCAGCTCTACCCACTTACCATTTCCAGAGTGATTGCCCAACTGGCTTCATGCCCCTTTCCAGCCATATTCCAGTAATTGCCTGTATGGTAAGAGAATCTGTAATTGGAGAAGGTTGTTGTCAGAGTGTCTGTTTGATTTGTAACTGATGCTACTTTGCTCTCTGGGAGTCCCTTGTCCCAGGTTGGGGTGCCTCCCCACCCCAGGCCTGGAGTACTTTAAATCTATAAGGTCAGGATACACTAGAGGACTGGTGGAAAGGGAACAGATATAAGCAGGTGAAAGGGTATGGGAAAGGGGCAGGAAACTCAGGGTCTTCAGGACATATCTGGTACACCATATGTGGAAAGCCTAGATTTCACACACGTTTGGAAATGTACTCCTGGGTACCCAGAATGAGATGCCTCCAAATTCAGGGTTATTATATCTGAGAGGTCCAGAAATAGACCATTCGGATGGGCATAGGGCAGCTGTTCCCCTCTCATCAGTGGCCCCAGATGGCATCCCCAAGCACTCTCATGTAAGCCCTTGACCTCCCCCTCTGCCACAGATACAAGTCAGGGGATAAGATGAAGAAAGGCCAAGAAACAGATCTTTTCTTGGCTTCCTTCACCTCTCCTTTTGTGGCAGCAGATGGAAAGCTCCCTCGTTCGCCTGGAGTGGGAGAGAAGAGAACTCAAGAGGTCCAGAAGCCAGGAGCAGCAGCAGGACAGAGAGCTACACACCAAGTGAGGAGGGTGGGACCAGAAGGCTGGGAGGGCTGAGGAAGAAGGGGAGGGTGATGGCTGGTGGGAGGGCAGGCCCCTTCTCCCTTTCCCCCTTTCTCTCCTCCAGAATCCTCCATCTGCAGGCAGAAGTGATGAAAGCTAAGCTGTGTTTGGACAGATTGAGCCAGCAGTCACTGTTTGTGGAGGATCCAGAAGTGAGTATGGCCAGAAGGAAACCTGAAGACCAGGCTCACCTTCCCCCCCTAAGGAAGACTGCACATGACCCCTGGCTGTAGATACTGCAATGGTCAGCAAGAGGGTTGGGAAGGGACTGGAAGGGGCACTGTGGGGTGGAGTGGAAGGATGGTGAAGTGACGACTTTCAACTAGCAAGCCTTACTGAGTTACCCCAAGTGCCCAGACCCGTGCGCTCGGGAGGCACAGGAAAAAAGACTCATCTCTAACTCAGTTCATATTCTGGTGGGGGAAAAAGAGTCCCATGAATTAAACCACTGAAGAATAGGGGACAGTATAAACCAACAGTCAGTTTGAGTTATGAAGGCTCTAGGAGGTCAGAGCAGGGAGGCTGGAGGAGTCAGGGAAGGCTCCTTGGAGGTTGTGGGCCCTCAGGTATTTGGAGGGGAGAAGGGAAGGCATACAGCATAGAAAAAGATACAGAAAAAAGGAATGAGCAGAATCATTAACTAGCAATTTTGGTGCCAAGGGCAGAGTTCACTTGGAGCAGGCAGCATGAAATACACCCTTAGTTAACTTTCTGAGAGAAGTTCAGTTGTGAGTTGGGGAGACCATAGGATACAGCCTAGGGGGGCAGTGGGGTTGGCTTAGCAGAATGCTTGGCACCTCATTGACTCTTTTTCTTTTTTTACTTTTTGGAGGGCAGTTGGGGTTAAGTGACTTGCCCAAGGTCACACGGCTAGTTTTTTGTATTAAGTGTCTGAGGCCGGATTTGAACTCAGGTACTCCTGACTCCAGGGCCGGTGCTCTATTCACTGTGCCACCTAGCCACCCCCACCTCATTGACTCTTAATAAATGGTGGTTGATTGATTGGGGTGAAAGAGGAAGTATACCATGCCTCCTCAGTGAACTAATTTTCCTAGAAAGAGGAGGAATGGACCTGTCAGTTCATTCCCCTGCATAGAGAACTCCCTGGTGAGAGAAACTCCCTCTCTCAGTGATGCAAGTTAGCACCTTCTAGTCTGAGAGAGTAGCCTCAATCTCTAACAGGATAATTGACCTACCCAGGGTCACACAGCCAGTATCGGACCAACACTTTCCCGGACTTGTGTCCCATTCTAGTTCTGGCTCTGGAAGGAGGCATGGGCTGTGTGGGGGAGACTGAAGATCTCAGAGTGGCTGGAGCAGTGACTCTTGGGGAGTGATGAGAGATCAGGCTAAATGGGGAGAGGAGTGCAGGCACTGAATGCCCTTGGAATCTAGGCAAGGAAGCTTAGGCTCTGGACAAATCTGTGGACCAGGTAGAGTTCTGGAAAACTCTCTGTGTGGTTAGGTGAGTTTGTGGGTCTTAGGAACTTTAGGATGGCTGGAGAACACATTGAAGGATGATGTCCTTTGACCAGATGCTCTCTGTATTCTCTGAGCAGAAGGAACCCAGACTCAGACTTGAGGGTCAGGGGGCTGACCTCAATGCCAAGCTCCAGACGTTGTTGACCAGCCAGGACTCCATCCTTCAGGTACCATGGGGTGACAGAGAAGTACCTTTCCCAGGTCAGCATATCTGCCCTAGCTAATTCTTCTTTGGAAAGTCATTGTTGGGACCTCTGATGGAGAGATGTGTAGGACTTTAGGGAGCAGACTCCTACTTAAGGACAGGAGATATCAGTAGGGAGTGAGGCTCACCACAGAGATCGCTAGACTAATGACCCCAAAGTAGGCCCACCTGGTCAGTGTAGACCAGGGGTTCTTAACTTGTTTTTAAAAAACATATTTTTAGAATTGAATTTTAATATAATTGATTTCCTTTGTGATCCTGTGTATTTTTATACATTTAAAAAATATTGTTCTGAGAAGGATCCAAAGATTTCACCAGACTACCCAAGGGGCCCATGACATAAAAAGGGTAAAAACTTCTGGGACTGAGGGGTACTGATGGCATTTAAGGTTGGATTTATTTCCAGGAGAAGCCAGGACAGGAACTGAGCTCTGATGCCAGGGAGACTCTAGAGAGCCAGGGGGAAGTACCGCCTGAGGGCCCAAAAGCCTCTCCTCCTCAGGAGTCCCAGGATATGATGTTTCTTCAAGAAGAGCTGGTGATCATTAAAGAGGTAACTTTGGCCTGGCTCCCTCTTCCTGGGTCACCCCCATCTGTCTTTGCCTTTCTTGGAAAGAGCTTCTGAGAATTCAGGTCAGAATCCTAGAATCTCAAAGCCCGAACAGGCCTTAGAGAACAGCTGATTCAATTCTCTCAGTAGACAGGTGGAGATGATGCGTGGGAGAAGTATAGACACTTCCCCAAAGTCTCATGGTAAATTATTGGCAGTCAGAGCTAGGCCTCAGGCTCTTCAGAAAGCAGCCCAGTGCCTTTTGCACTGAAGGAAAGAAAGGGAAAAGGAATGGAATGGGTCTCAGTCTTTCTCTCCCAGGAGAATGGGGCCTGAGTACAGAGGGAGATAGTGAAGGGCCTCTACAAGCCCCATTGGGACTTTGTGCATTTCCCCCACCCCCAACACACACCCAGCAGGGAGGTCAACTTCTCAGCAGGTTCCCTGACTTCCAACAAGACTCATCTATCTCAGAATGATCTAACCACACAAACCTGCTCCAATGCTGCTGTGCTAAGGCCTTTGACTCATGTGTCCCCAATCTGATTAGAAAAACCATATATTAAGTACCTTTTTACTCTTGAAATGATCAAACGTGGATTAGATGCCTACTAGATACTAGCGAGAGCCAGGCACTGGCAATGCATGGACAAAGAATGAAAAATCCCTATTCTCAATGAGCTTATGTTCTAATGGGGAGAGAGGAAGTAGATATAAGACATATGTGTTCTTAACATATGTACATGTGTTAATATATGGTTATATATAATGCATGTATGCAAAATATTATATACAAGAGTTCAATACAGTTCTGGGTACATGAAGACTAAAAAAAATCCCTGAAATAGTCAGGGAGCCCTCTTTTTTTTTTTTTTTTGCTTTTTGGAGGGGGAAGGCAGAGCATTTGGGGATAAATGACTTGCCCAAGGTCACATGCCTAGTTCTTGTGTGAAGTGTCTGAGGCCAGATTTGAACTCATGTCCTCCTGACTCCAGAGCCAGTGCTCTATTCAATGCACCACCTAGCCACCCACATGGGAGCCCACCTTTTAATTAATAAGTCTTTGGAAGACCCTTGACCCCCATAGCCCACCCAAACTTGTTCTCTTCACACTCTGAGCCCCAGATCCACTTTCAAATTCATCTCCTTCAGGAAACCTATCCTGATTAGCATATATGTGTATGTATGTATGTGTATGTGTGTGTGTATATATTTGTATATATATGTGTGTGTATGTGTATATATTTACCCTGTTGGGTGGACACCACAGGTAGCTTGGAGTCAGGAAGACCTGAGTTCAAATCCAGCCTCAGACACTTTCTAGATGTGCAACCCTAACCTTGTTTGCCTTTATCCTTTGAAGGAGGAAGTGGCAAATCGTTCTGAGATCTTTGCTAAGAAAACTCCATGGATAGTATTGGTGTGCTATGGTCCAGGGGGATGTGACTGAACAACACTGCGTGGGGTTATCTCCTTTGTGTTACTGTTTCCCTAATAAGAAAGGAGACATCTGAGAGTAGGGGCTCTGAGACCTTCATGAGACTAAAGGGTTGTTTGAGGAGGGTCCACGTTCCCACAGATTTGTGAATATTTATGAATATGTCCGTCCAAGCTTGTCCTTGGTGGTTTTATGGGGGAGTCTGAACCTGTAGTTTCATTAGTGCTGAGGGCTCCTAGCACAGAAACTCCCTCCACCAAAGTAAGACATCAACTTCTCTGGTCCGAGACATTAAGTCAGTTATCTCATATGGTTCCATAGACAGGATGTGACCAACGCAAAGATTCAGACCTGACACCAAGGCCATCTCGGTCCTATGTCATGCTGTCCACAGCATTCAACTTAATTTTTTGCCATCTATTTAATAGTAATAATTAATGAAAATGAGAATAATATTCAAGGGCTTTCCCTCCATTGGTGCAAATCCAAAGTTTTAGGAGCTTTCCTGAGCTTAAGTGACTTGCTCAGAGTATCAGGCTAGTGGCAGGGATAGAATATGATTCACGTTAAACTTCTTGACCCCAGTCCCAGTGCCTATTCTACTATGCCTCTATAATGAAATAATAATAACAATAATTCTATGCTCAAGACCTCATCTAATGCCTAGTCATATCATGGAAGTAACCTTGGGTCTCAAAGGCTATGCTGCAGAGCACAGTCTGTATGGTCCCACCAAGCAGGAAGAACTTGGAGTACAAGTCCAGCAATTAACTTTACATCTCTTGTCCAAGAACCAACCAGCCAATCAGTTAATTGATTGTGCCAAGTCTACTATGTGCTAGGCCCTAAATTAGGGGGGCATAGGTGGGATTGTTGAGAGTTCAACCCCATTGCAGCGAAGAATGACCAACAGTCCTTGGGTTGGGTATGGGGTCATCCCTAGGTGAATGAGCAGCTCTCCTCAGAACTGGGTCAAAGCCGCCAGCAATTGAGGACCTGTCTAGACCAGCTCTACCAGCTGCAGGCAGAGAAGAAGATTTTCCACAGGTGGCTCCAGGCCTTGGAGGCTGAGAGATCCCAACTGGTGGAAGAGAACTTGGCACTGTTGTCTGTACTCCAAGGGTAAGGGAGAGGCACTGAGTTTGGGCCCACTTTCTGGCAGAACAGTGAGGCCAGTGGGTAAGTGGCTCTTTCCTTTTGTTGTGACATCCTAAACCCTCAATCTCATATGATTTAGGAAGCATAGAAGGCATCATCATCATAGAAGAGAGACCCAATGAAAAGAGAAGATTCTGCCTTGCTGGTTTAGGGATATAATAGGGGAAAGTATCTAATCTATGAGTCCTAACCTAGACTGCCATGTCACAGACATATTCTCCTTCCAGAAGCCTATTGGAGCCTTCCAGTGACCAAATGCTATCAGTCAACTTAGCAGATGGTCCATTTCAATGCTACCCCAATTAAATACTGCAGATCTATGTAAAAGGTATCCCATTTCAATAGAGGAGAGGTGGCATGGCTCAGACCCTACCTCAAGATGCCCAGGGTAGTTAATTCAGTCAAGCTTAGGAGTCACAAAGGAGAAGGCTCAGGGCAGAGCTGCATGGGCAGCTTCAGAAAATGACAAACATGAGCTGGCACAAAAGGTGAGGGAGTAGGTCCTAAGCTATGAGACTTGTCTAGAGTGTTCCCTGTCCTTCTTCCATCCCCAGGCATCCTCAGTTCCAGAATGAGTTGGCGCCTCCCCAGCAGGAGCCAGAGGAGGAAACATCATGCCCCAGGACCCATCAGGAGGTAGTTCAGTATTGGAAAGCACGCTGGGGCCAGGTAGCAAATGAGTTGAAATCCAAGGAGGAGGAACTAGAGATGGTCCAGAGACAGAGGAGAGACTGGTCATGCAAGGTGGGATCCCCTCACACATGCTTCATGGCTCTCCCATCCAGCCCCACTTTATTTGAGATACTTCCCTTTCTTCTACTACTTGCTCCTTCTATGAATGATCACCCACTCATGCCCATTTCCATACCATAAATTTGCCCAAAGGGGTCAACCCAATGTCCTTGGGGTGTTCCTTACTTTCTTTTTTAAAAAAAACTATTGATTTCTTATTTTTATGTCACCTTTATTTCCAAATATAACCCTAAGTCTACCCAGACATTCCTTGTAACAAAGAATCAAAAATGACAAAAAAGAGGGGGGGGAAGCATTTTAGCAAAACGAACCAATATAGCATCCCTGGGTGACAGTATACACAATATTCCTCAAGGAAGGGCCACTGTGGTTCATCACCTTCTTCACTTTCTCTTGACATCTCAAGGATGCCTACAGAACACGTGGACTACCCATTGGATATACTTTGCTTTCCTCGTGTAATTGGTTCATTTTCTTTTCAGAACATAGATTTCTTGGAGTAAATCCTCATTTGCAATTAACTCCCTCCTAGCCTGGACATTTCCACTGACTTTTGACTTCAACTTTAATTGTTCAGAGACTATAGCAGTCTATGACTCCAATGCCATGCAAAACAAATGCATATTGTATATGCAAATGAACACCCACTTTTGAGCACAGTGCCAATCAGACTTTTGAGAGCTTCCTACTACCCACCTAGCTGGCCATTGTTAACTCCCCCTTGTTCAGGACTCTCTAATACTCTCAATGACCCTCTACCCTGTCCTATACATTCTTCTTTTCCAATTTCTTCTCTTCTCTTTCCCAGATCCCCTGGGTCCAAGAGCTTCTCTCAGGGGAAGAGGAAGATCTGGCTGAGTTGAAAGACCCTGTGGGCAGGTAAGTGACCTCTGGACTCCAGTGGCTACTTGA
Organism: Pseudocheirus occidentalis; assembly: GCA_028646575.1. NCBI lineage: Eukaryota > Metazoa > Chordata > Mammalia > Diprotodontia > Pseudocheiridae > Pseudocheirus > Pseudocheirus occidentalis. Next base: position 37,809,321 of record CM053598.1, on the reverse strand, counting down.
TGGTGTTTGGTTTTCTAGGGAATGGAGAGTAAGGGGAGACTTATTTGAGAGCTGTCTGGGAGGAAGGGCAGGGAAAACTTTCCTCACTGCAGCTCCTTGATGGGAGGAATAATCCCCACATTGGTTGATGGGTCTTTATGAGCCTTAAGGACCAGAATTGTGGTGAGGTTGGACTGGAAGAGGCAGGTAAAGATTCCAGAATGAGGAATAGAAGGAAAAAAGACTCAGGAAGAGAAAGGAGAGCTTAATGTGTGAAGCTGACAATATCTTTTTTTCAGGGCAAAGGAGACTAATGAGCTGGAAGGGACCCAGGTGGTGAAGATGTATCAGCATCTTTCTTCTGGGGAAGTGAGAAAGAGGACCATTCTTCTGCCTGTCCTCATGTGGCCTCATTCATGCCCTCTCCTGCTTTTCTCTCTCTCCTATTCTCTCCTGATCTCTCTTTCCCCTCTATTTATTTCCTTTTATTTCTCTGTCTCTGTATGTGCCTCTCTATGTCTCCCTCCAATTTTATTTCACTATCTAACAGCCCTCATTGAGGGAAAATTCTTTATTGTATCTAATCCTTTATTCCCCCATTCTTCCGGTCTTCTCTCTGGCCAATATGTTCTCTTTATCAGGGTCTCTTGAAACTTCTGTTAAGAATCTGACCGTTCTTGTGACAGCTCCTTCCCCATGAGAGTTCAGGCCAGGGTTCCCACTAGGGACCATTGTTGGATGGCTTGAAGGGTAGAAGTGGAGGTGGAGACCCCTGGGGTCAGGCTGAAGAAGTGAAGGGAGTAGAAGAGGAAGAATCAGCCTCAACTTTTCCTACCTTCCTCCTGATCTCTCCCAGGACCCAAGTTCACTGACAGAGAGGGTGGAATGTCAGAGAGATCTCCAGTAAGTATCATCTGGAGGGTAAGGTGAGCAGCAATGAGGAAAAAAGAAAGGGGAGTCCTGGGGAATTTGGGTCACTGCCAACAAGGGCCCCAAAGAAGATAGAGGCCATCTCAGAGCTTCTTCAGAAGCCCAATCCCCAGCCTTCTCACATTCATGACCCTTATTCCCTCTTCTCCCTCGCCCTCCAATAGAAGCAAGATGAAAATACTGGAGCAGGAAAATACTCAGATGGCACTATTGATCCGGACATGGAAGGTGAAGATGGGGATGCAGCACGACGTTCTACTTCTACCTTCCTTTAGGGTTTGAAGGGAGCAGAAGGTCTGGGGAGGGTCTGGATGCAACTGCCCAGCAAAAGGACCCAACCTGGCTCCTAGGATTTACCCTTTCTGACCACTGTATCTTGCCAAGTTACTGTGGTCCAGGCTGCAGGATCCCAAAAGCTGAGTCTCTCGGCTCCCCAAATCCCAAATCCCTGCCCGTGAGAAGGTTCAGAATCTCTACCCGGGTGTCCAGGAGATTTTGAGCAGCCCCATTTTCTAAGGGAAAAGGCTATTGGCTGGGGGGTGTCACCTGGGTTCTGGTACTGGTTCAGCCACAAATTCCTGCTTGACTTAAGAGTTTATCATTTCACAAATCTGGACCTCAATTTCCCAATTTGTAAAATGAGGAGAATAGTCCCTGTGGGCCTCTCTCACCAACGAGCCAGTGAGATAATTCGTGAAGTACAAAGCCCCACCCCCAGGTCCTCCTGTATTCTTGTCCTTCTTCCCTTCTCCCCAGATCTCACCCCTCTGTGATCCTGTGCCCATGGTCATGCCCAGGCCCAGGGTTTGGGATTCCTTCTCCCTGGCTTAGGAGAACTGAGCCTCCTCAGGCTCTTGGTCCTCCATGATCTCAGCACACCAGCCCTGCTACTTGACAGGGGCGTCCCTTCTCTTCTGTCCACAGCTGGACAAGGGCCCGATGCTTCAGATAGAGCTGGACGCTTGCAAGCAGGAATTAGAGCTCGAACGAAACTTGTGCCTGGCCCTACAGCACCAGCTTCGGGGGCTGCAAGGTGGAGGGGTTCCCCAGAGGGCAGAGCCCCCTCAGGCAGTGCCAGGGCCAGGACCATGCTCCCCTGGGACCTTGAAGGGGATGGAAGCAGAGCCCCAATGGGACAAGGTAAAAACCCATAGCAAGTGGCTGTGTATGATTGGATGAAGGGGATTCTGAAGTCTCCATGGGCTTCAGAGTAGGGGCTTCTTGTGGTGGGACTGATCTCCGCTTTCCTCCTCAAGAGATCCCTGAAGGCAGCCTTTGAGCCTATGCCAGAGTAGAGGCCCCCTGAGGGTGGGATCATATCCCCAATATCAGACTGGAGACTCCCTAAGGGTAGGATAATGTTCCCAGTATCAGAGTAAAGACCCCCTGAGGGTTGGATCATGTCCCCAGCATCAGACTGGAGGCTCCCTGAGGGTAGGTGGTCACAGTCCCCTCATAACTGGAGCTCTCTACCTTTCTTTGTCTCTTCTAGCACCTAGAATAGGGTTCTGTACATAAGGGTTTTCTTAATTTCCCCTGAAGAATAGAATCACTAGCTGTATGGTAAGGTGGATAGAGGACAAATCTTGGAGTGAGGAAGACCAGAAGTTCTGCTGATATTGACACATACTAATTGTGTGACCCCGGGCAAGTCACTTAACTTCTCAGTGGCCCCAGAAAAATTCTCTCTGGCTCTAAGTTACAGACTAGTGACTTATCCAAAGTGGTGAAGAAAGTTTCCACACTGGAAATTCCCTTTAAACAGTTGAAATCACAGGTCTAAAACAAGGAAGGAAAGAGAAAGAAAACCTGTTAGTGCCCTTTTGATGCTTAAAGGGTAGGGATGGTTCCCTTGGGCATCTCTCCCTGTAGCCTCTCCAGACCAGGTTCTGGTCCCTGTTCAGTGTAGCCACAGGGTCACCCAAGCAGTAACAATCTTCTCTTCCAGCAGTACCAGTCCAAAGCAGAGCCTCAGAGACCCCTCCAGGAACTTCTAGGATTTTCGTCAGGAAGGTAAATTTTCTTCTCCCATTTTGTCTGAGCTAGTTCGACCCTTTGGGTGGGTACTTTGGCTGGCCTGGGTCTCCCACAACCAAAGTTACTCCACATGCTCCCCATTGCCTTTATCTCCACACTTGGCAAGCTCATGCCCCATACCAGCCTTCTTTGAGGAGCCTTTGGGGATGGGGGACAAAGATGTATTGACCATGTAGTGTGGTGTCCAAAAAGCGAACCACACTTTGGGACTGCATTGTGGGTGGCAAAGCACCCAGGGTAGGGAGGGGATCGTCCATAGATCTCTGCCCCATAGGAATCCATCTGGAGCATTATATTTGGTTCTGGAGGCTGTGGTTTAGGCAGGATATTGGTACCCTGGAATCTATCCTGAGAAAGGCACCAACAATGATGAGTTCATGCCATGTGAGCACCAATGGAAGGAGCTTGGAATGTTTAGCCTGGAGAAGACTCAGGGGGAGCTATGACAGCTGCCTTTTCTACTTGGTCCCATGGGCAGAACCAAGAACAATGAGGAGAAGTTGTAAAGAGGTGACTTTAGGCTCCAGGTCAGGATGTTTCTCCTAAAAACCAGAGCTGTCCATAAAGGAACATGAAGGAATGGGAGTGAACAGGTCCCTCCTTTACTGGGGATCTGCAGGTAAAGGCTGAGTGACCTCCTGTCGGGTGTGTAATAGAGAGGTTTCCTGATCAGTCCTAGTCTGGACTAGATGGTGACAGACACACCTTCTAACTCTAGAACATTCTGGTTCTGGATCAACTCAGAGTCACCATCCCAACTTCTGGATACAAGGCTCCATTTTCCCTGCTTCTTCCCTTCTGGCCCCGCAGGGCACATGTGGCAGGGCATCCTCCGATGTTCCAGGATCTGCTCCCCTTTGTTTCTCAGTCTGTCCCCTTTGGACCTCAGTTCCCTCATCTCTAAAATGGGACAATAGCATGTGCCCAAACTACCTCACGGGAGTTTCTGGGGAATCAAATAAGAGTATGTTAGAAACAGGGAAACAAATAATAATAATTCAGGTGTAAAGATTGAAAATAGGATGGGGGAAGGGGTCTCCCCTCCTGCTCCCAGCCCCCTGCCTGCCGCATAGGGTCATAGATTTAGTGCTAAAAGGGCATCTAGCACCGGACATCTTCTTTTACAGATGAAGAATCTGAGGCTCGTCGATTAAGTGACTTGATTAAGGTCACACAGGTAGTAAGGGACAGCCCTCTTTCCTGTTCAACGTCCCACGCTGCCTCTGCAGAACCTCAGGGATCCTTCTCAGATGGCGGATGAGGCTGTGCCCTAGGGGCAGGTAGTTCACACACGACATGCCAGGGAGAGAAGCGTGGTCTCAGACCCTTAATGGATTTGTAGCCTGTCCTTTGTGCCCGGCAGAACGCAGGACAAGCAGTCCCGGCAGCGGTGCGAGGCGCGCAGCGTGGGCTTGATATTTAGCTCTCTGCCAACTCTTCCTGTCACCAGCTTCCTCCCAGCGATCTGCCCCCGCCCCGCTCCTCCCAGTTCATCCCGCTCGCAGCTGCTGAGGCCATAGAAGCCACTCCACAAGTCTTCAGGCACGGTGGTCCCCGAATCAATTGTTTGGGTTGTGCGCACTACCCCGCGTTTCCACCAGAGGGCAGGCAGGGACAGCAGAAGGATTCTTGGCTGGACCAGCGGGAGCCGTGGGCTCCGCTGCGGTCCTGACAGCAGCTGAAGTCCGTGCGAGGCCACAGGGGCTAGAGCTGGAACGGGTCCAGGCCATTTTACAGACAGGGAAACCGAGGCCCTCAGAGGGAAGAAGTCATTCTCCCAAGGCAACAAATGAAAGGGGCCGGATTGTCCCTTGGTTGGTTGGTCAGTCGGCCAACAAGCGTTTATTAAACAGTGACCATGGGCAGGGCACCACAGATGTGGAGCAGGAAGGCCTCAGAGTCCAGCCCTCCCCATTTACTGATGAGGAAACTGAGGCCGGGCAAGCTGTGATTTGCCAAGGCCAGACGGGTAGTGAGCATTAGCAATGGGACGGACTCGAACCCAAATTCTGCAGATCCAAGCTTCTTAACTCAAGATCTGTGAACTTGGAGAGATTTCCAGACATCCACAGGCCTGGATGGAAAAAACCCAGCTGCCTGTTTGTCTTCGCTGACCTTTGCTTTCCTTTGTTATACTGTGTTTTATTTCATGCCTTTAAAAACATGATTCTGAGAAGGGGTCCAAGGGCTTCTCTGGACACTGCCCAAGGGGTTTGGGACATGGAAAAAGTAAAGCCCACCTACCCCCCCCAGCCCTCTCCCCTCCTTACGGCTCTCCTAGCCTTCCAGAGTGCCTCCCAGAAGTGATCTTGTTTGTTCCTCCCCGTGCTCCAAGGGAGGTCAAACGCCCATTTTAGAGATGAGGAAAAGGAGTCTGAAAGAATAAGTGCCCTGCAAGCCTGAGACCGTCACCCCACAGCACATCGGGGGCCTCCTAGCCCGACCCATCCCCCAACAAGGAGGCTCCTGGTGTCCCACCAGACAAGTCACCATTCAGCCTCTGCTTGAAGGCCTCCACGGGAAGGCGTCAGGGACCTCTGCAGGCCACCCCTTGCACTTTGGGATGCCACGGAAACTCAGGGGGTTCAGCCTGTGGCACGGAGCCTGGGGCTCCATTTACTGAATCAGGTCATTGCATACATACAGTAAAACGCACAGGATTATAAAGAAGTCCAACTGTATTGAGACGACTGACCGATTGTTTTTTAAGTTCAAGGACTCTGGTATGAGGATCGGTGCTTAATCATTAGGAAGTTTCCCCCAATATCAAGCCAAAATCTGCCTCTTTGGAGCTTCTACTCATTGATCGCTGGGCCTCAGTTTCCTTGTAGGTAAAGGATGCTGTCGGACTAAATGATTCTAAGCTTCCTTCCTTCTCTTCTTGTTCATCCGTTTGTTGTGCCTGACTCTTCGTGATGCCGTTTGGGGTTTTCTTGGTGGCAAAGACACTGGAGGGGGCTTGCCGTTTCCTTCTCTAGCCCATTTTACAAATTGGGAAACTGAGGCAAACAGGATTAAGTGACTTGCCCAGGGTCACACCGCTAGTAAGTGTCTGAGACCAGATTTGAGCTCAGGAAGACGTCTTCCTGACTCCATGCCTGGCGCTGTATCCACTGTACCACCTGGCTGCCCCTTTCTTCTTTAGCATTTAGTGATGTCATTGGTTCTGTCAGTTGGCTATGAGCTCCTGGAGGATCTCCTTCCCCTTCCCCTCATATGTGCACTGGGTATGTTTAGGGAGATGGAGAAGAAAGGATCACCCATATCACTGCCAGCTCCGACGGTACCTCTGAATGTCAGGCGGGAGAAGCCCACTAGAATCCTCTCGCCCTTTCAGCCCTCAGGTGCCCGAGCTACTTCAGCCATTTCAGAGAGACGCGCAAGGGGGCCAGGAAGCAGGAGCTCCTGGGTCCTTGTCAGAGGCAGAAATCTTGAGACAGCAGCTTCAGAAGGAGAGAACCTTGGGGCAGAAGCGGGAGCAGCGCCTTCAGAGCCTCACCTCAGTAAGGAGCCCTAGCCACCTGCTTACCTAGCTCCAGGCCACAAGATTTTCCCCTGGTTATATTGGTGGTCCTCAGCTCATCTGTTCCTCCCTCACTCTCCCTCCCTCACACTCTCCAATCTCTAGCCCCTGCCTCTGGAGGGCATCCATGTCCCTCTTCTGCCCTCTCCTCCCAGCCCAGCCCTCTAGAACATAAGGCTTTCTTTGCAGGAGCTACAGGAGCTGAAACTAAGGAAGCAAGAAGAACACAAGGTAGGGTCCTGGGATCCTGGCAAGTGAGAGGGCATTTTATCCTGGTCCCTCCTCCCAGGGAGCACTGCCCCTAAAAGGAGTCACTTGGGTCAATCCTATACAGTCTATCAAGGGAGACCCACTTAGTGGTCCTAGAATCAGGACCTTGGGCAGAGGAAGAGTCTTCTTTTGAGAGGCCTAGTCCATAGCTGCCATGATGGTGGGTCACAAAGATGAATCCTGGGGCTTCCCTTAGGGGAAGGAGCTAAGGCCCTAGACCTTTTCCAGTCTCGGATCCCCTGAGCCTCTGAACCCTGGACAGTGAAGGTTCTATCAGCCACCATTAATCACAAAGTTAAGTTCAGCCCATTTTCACTGAGCCCCAGCCTAGGCTACACTAGTCAGAGACTTTTCCCAGGAAGCTCCCAATCTGGTTGGGGAGACCAGGCCTGGAGACGGATCAATTAGAGAACAATTAAAACCAGGAAATCCAATTATATTCTGCAGGAATTCAGATAAAATGTTATATTTGGAGTTGGAAAGGACCTTAATAGCCTTCTATTCCAACCACCTCCATTTTACAGATGAGGAAACTGAGGCCCAGAATAATTAAGTAATTTACCCAAAGTCACACAGCGAGTAAGAGTCTGGGACAAGATCGGAACTCAAGCCCGCTGACTTCAGTCTAGTGCACTTTCCCCTGCGCCATGATGCCTCTCCAAGAAACCAAGGGATTCTCATTCCAAGAGTCAAACCCAGGAATCTTAACTGTCCAGACATAGAAAAGCACCCAAAGTTTCCCACAGAAGTTCAGTCCAAGCTGGATCAGTCAGAGATGTCCTGAGGGGTGGGAGGCAGACCCAGTGATACCAAAAAGGCTGCCCTGCCCCACAAGCTCTCTTCCATCGGTGGGCCTGAAATCCTGACAGAATCACTACTAGCTGGTGACACCACTAGGGAGTCAGTCCCTCCTCTGGGTCAGCTTATCTCCTGTGTTTGTCTGTCTACAGGCTTCTCTGCTCACAGCCCAGGACTCTGGACAGCAACGGTTAGAGACTGCTGAGAGTCAGGTACTCCAGACTCTACCTGCCCCCTCCATGCCCCTGCATTTCCAAAGTCTCTCTCTGGAACTGAGCAACTTCCCCCCACGAGACAAGGCTCCATGTAGTTCCAGGTCCTGGTGAGGGGTGGTTGGGCATGGAGATGGTGTGGGGAATGAGAGGGCAGGTGGGCAGGAGCCAAGGTGATTGACCAGAAAAACATCAAAGAGTTGACCTTAGACAGCCCTTTCCCTGGTTCTGGAATCACCCCTGCCCTAATCCTTCTACACAGACTTTACCCTTCTTCAGCTTCCTTTGAGACAATTCAGTGAAGTGAAAAGAGAGTTGGGTTTGGAGGCCCAGGGCCTGGGTTTGGATCCCTGCTCTGCCAACACATTCCCTAAGTTCTTGGACTCATAAAATGGACACATGCATGCTTTCATGCATCTCCCAGGGTTGTGGGGGTGAGGGAGCCTCGCCTTTCTCCCAGAGCTCCCCACCAGGACTGGAACTGAGGGGCTCGGCAGCATTGCTCCTGGGGCTGGTCATTTCCATATTCTCTGGCCGTCTGGTTGTCCTGAGTGCTATGCTTCAAATCACCAAGTCTTTCCAGGGGCCCCAAGGATGTGTGTGTGAGAGACAGGAGATGGGCAATGGGAGAAGGAGAAGCCTCAGATCCTGTCCTTGGGAAGCCTCTTAGTCTGGCTGGAGGGAGGTGCACGGGTGCTGAGGAGAGAAAAGTTCTGCCACCGCCTGGCTGCAGTAATAAAGATAAGAATAAAAGATCAGAATTAACTGACATTTACGTCCTTTGCTTTCATTTTTTGATCCGCATCACAACCCCACCGGCTGGGTGCTCTTAACACTCCCATTTTACAGGTGAGATCACTGAGGATCAACAAGGTTAAGTGACTTTCCCTGGGTAACACAACTAGTTAAGTGTCAGAGGTGGGATTTAAACCCGTGTATTCCTGATTTACTCCAATCCACTATAACCAAATATCTCAAAGTTCCAGAGTTTGTAGAATCTAATGCCCAGAGGGGATCTGAGAAGGGGCCGAGGAGTGCAGGTGGGGTGTGGTTCAAGGCAGGGTTCCTGGAAAAGGTGTGATTGAGCTGCCTGGGTTCCATTGGGAGAGAGGCAGGCATACCAGACAGTGGGGAGAGTGAAGGGTTGGGATCAACATTTCAAAGATTAGGTGGAAGGGTGCTGGGAGAAGTCTGGCCTCTACAATGTGGGATGGATGCTAGGGAGATCAGGAGGGCCCATGGGATATCTGTCTATATGGAATGTCCATTTTATAGAAGGGGTAAATAAAGCCCAAAGACGGGGAGAGACTTCCTCATGCAGAGGGCCTTAGGGTTCAAGGCACCTGGCATGGCAGGAAGAGGAGACAAAGGGAGGTGGGCCTGAAGGTTAAATGCTCCTGCCCTCCTGGGCCCCTGGCCCTCCTGCTCACCCTCCTCTCCTCCCTCTCTCTAGCTCAGGGAGAGCAGACAGGAAAACCTGCGGCTGGAGCTCCTGGTGTCGGCTCTGCAACAGAAGCTGGAGGAGAAGTAAGGAGCTGGGGCTCTGTGCGGGAGGGCAGAGAGGAAGGACAGGCCAGGGGAGACAAGAAGGGACAAAGTGGGCTCAGCTCAGCTCATCTCTCCCACACTGGCCACCCGAGGCCTGCCTCTGCCAACCCGACCCTCTCTCTCTGGTGCCAGGACCAGGCTCTCTGCACCTTCCAAGGAGACAGAGTCAACCAGCTAAGCTGCTTTTGCTCATAGAAAAGCCCCAAAGGGCAGTGCCTCTCCCTGGCCCTTACTCCTCTCCTATGTGGCCTTCCATCCAGAGCAGGACCTTCTGGGGCCATCCCACAAGGGCTCAGCCAGCCTCTGCTAGCAAGGAGTCGCAAGTGATGAGAACTTGCTGCTTACTGGAGCAACTCAGGGAATTTTCAAAATTGTTAGAAACATGTTTAATTTTTTTAAAAAACTTTAGCTGAAATCTGCCTTCTGCCTTCTGCCCACTGGCTCTAATTCCCCTCTGTCAGGAGAGTCCAGATGCTTTTCCTCCCTCCTCCACGTGAAAGGCTTTGGATATTTGAAAGCTGCTATTGTCATGGGATCCTTGCTGGAAAGGCCCGAAAGATCCTCAGTTACAATCCCTCCCTTTTAAAGATGGAGAAACTAAGGTCCCGAGAGGCTAAAAAATGTGGCCTTAGATTCCATTTAGCCACAGGCAGAAGGGGCAGGACTGGATCTCGGGTCCTATGATCCAATATTTATTCCCTTCATTTTCTCTTCTCAACACTAAGCAATCCCAGTTCTTTTTAATGATCCCCAAAGGGCATGGAAACCATGCCTCTCAGGAGCTAATGTCTTACACACACACACACACACACACACACACACACACCCCTAGACACACCCACACTCACAGACACAGACACACATCCATAGACATACACATGCCATAGACACACAAACACACCCACAGACATACACACAAAGACACACACATATTCACAGACACAGACACAGACACACACACACACACACCCATGGATATACCCTGTATCCCATGAGCACCTACTCATTCCCAGGGGGACACAGAACACAGAGCCAGAAGACTCTTCTTCCTAGCAGAGCCTAGGATCTGGGGTGGTGGGAGCAGAGGGCTGCCCACTGTGGCCAGACAATCACCAGTGTCCTCATCTGTCTGAGGCAAGGCTGGGAAGGTGTTGTCTTTGTAGAAGAATCAAGGGTCGAGAAGGAAGTGATGGTGGGCAGGTGATGGGTTGGTCAGAGAGTGAATGCCCTGATCAGTCTGCATCATGGACCCAGGACCAGGCACTGAGGGATAGAGACAAAGAGTCCTGGAGACTTGGTCCCTGCCCTCAGAGAGTTCCTCCTCTAAAGGGGAAGACTCTTGGTCTTGGGAAGCTAAAGAACAGGCATTGTCCTCTCCCTGCCCCAAAGGCCTCTGTTGTTTCTTGGGAAAGAAAAGGGTTCTTTCCAGTCAAGTTGGCATGTCTTGAGTGTTCCTGGGTGGAGATGGGCATGAGGGTGCCAGGCACAGAGAAAGAACTGTCTGCATTCTACCTGTTCCTGGAGCAAACCGACCCTGGGCAGTCTTGCTTTATAGGTACACACTGGACCAACAGCCCCAGGGCATTATTCAATTGGCACCAGAGACCAGAAGGGAGGTAGGGCAGGAGGGAGGGAGGACCCGTGCCAGAGGGCTCACATCCTCCTTTCACACCTGGTCTGAAGTCACCCCAGCATGCAAGGAATCTACAGTTCTTGAGTTCTCAGGCCCAGCATCTCCTTCAAAGTTCCCCCCATGCTCCCAAGCATACAGTTTTTTTCCCATGAATATGGGACTGGCTAGCTCAGGAGTTAGCATGTGATTTCTGATTCAGTCTCATGTGAGGAGGTCAGCTTCTCCATGTACTTTGCAGCCTTATTCCATCCACAGACTGACCCATAGGCCTAGGCATAGACTAACCCTTAACGTTGGCCCCAAAGTGACCTTTACCTAAACCAGCCAGCTTTCAGAGACAGTTACTCACAAGGATCAGGTTGGGTGTGTGGAAGGCTCAGTGTAGCTGGGTCATCCTTGGACAGTCCCGAGCCTGCTCCAGGTTGGGACTGGAGTGATAGAAATTCTTCTCAGCTCTCCCTTGCTGGCCCCTCCTGTCACTCTTTTAGGAGACATCTGGTGGAAGTGACCTAGGTGGCCTCATGGATTTAGGGCTGGACAGGACCTCAAAGGCCATCTCTTCCAGTCCTTTTGATTTTACAGATAAGGGTCATGCGAGCGACTGCCTCTGAAAGTCTAAGGGTCTGGTCTGTCTGTGCAGGGGTGTTAGGAATCCATCTGTGGATGGTGTTCACCAATATGGGCCTCAGTTTCTCCAAGGCATGTTAGAGATGACCTCCAAGTTGCACAGCCAGTACTGACAATTAGGACCACTAGGACCTGAAGTACTAAGTCCTCAGCTATTTTCCAGTTCCCATTTAGAGACCCAGACAAGGAGGAGACCATGCGCCTTTCCCAGAGCAACTGGATATTTGAAATTTTAAATGAAAATCTGTGTCCACAGGGAGCAGGCACTGAGGGAGTTCCTGAACCCAAGGGCCTCTGAGCAGGAGGACACAGAGGTGACACCATCCTCCCTGCTTAAGGTAGTTGCCAAGGACACAACCATGGGGGAGGGAGCAGGGTTGGGGACTGGAGCCAGGTGGGGGGGGGGGACGGCTGGCCAAAGGGCCAGTGGGGACAGGGAAAAGGAGGATTTTCAGAAACGTAGACTGATCTTGGGTCCCAGGCTCAAATTCCTTAGTTACTGGAAACTGACCAAAAGTGGCTTTGATGAGGCGATTCATAGAACGCAAATGTCCTCATACGTAGAAATTGTCCCTTAACTCCCGACCGGGCTCCAGCCAGTTGGTCCCAGAAGAGCTGAAGAGGGACCCCCAAGCTGGCCGGGAGGGGGTTCCCCAGGGCCATTGTACTCACTGTAGTGCCATCCTGGAACGACTGGACAAAGTGCTTCAAGGTGAGTTCCCCTTGACCTCTGCCTGGGGCTGGGGCAAGAGATGGGGCCCCTCTTGGTGTGATGCCTGAGCAGAGTTTTCTTGGCAGTGGTTTGCAGTGTTATACAATCCAGAGTGAGTTGGAGCCAGAAAGGGTCAATTGCTTTTTAAGGAAACTGAGACCCACAGAGACTGTGACTGGTCTAGCATGGCTCAGAAAGGTTGTGCTAAGAGGATGAGAACACTGATTCCTGGGTCCTGAGTGAGAGACCTTCCTATTTTGTATATGCTTTGCAAATATATGTGTGATTTTATACCACTTGTGAGTACAAATTACACTCTATCACTTCTTTCAAGATAATTCAGGGTCCTTGTTTCTCTGAGGGTATGGATATCTCTTCTTGGACCCTTTCGTGACCCAAGTCCCCCTGGGCGGTCAGTGCCAGGGCTGGGATGAGGGGCAGGGGGTGACCCAGGGGGACTGTGAGCTTCTAGCTTTGGGCCCTGGGGTGTCTCCAGGTTGGGAAGCATCTTCAAAACCAGCAGAGGAGAAGCCACAGCTACTGGGGCAGCTCCAGAAAGTCTTGGAGGTGAGTAAGTTCTGTCCTCTTCCCCTGCCCACTCAGAGCACAGGGCTCCCTCCTCCCAGACCAGGAGGACCTCAAACTTTTCCTTCCAGGATCCAAGGATGGGCCAGAGGTAGGGTGCCTTTGGTGGTCCCAGCACCCACTCCCTCCATCGGTCCTCTCCCCGCCCCCTCCCCAAGAGGTGGCTGGTTAGAGCAATGGCTAGAACACCAATGGCCTTGGAGTTAGCTAGACCTGAGCCCCAGGCCTTGCTGAGACACTTATTACTTACTGCCTCACCCCACGAGGGCAGCACTATTATTCCCATTTTACAGATTTAAAACCTGAGACTGAGGGGTTAAATGACTTGTCCTGGGACACACAGCTGATACAGTCTGAGGGAGGATTTGAACTTTGGTTTCCCTGAACCCAGAACACTCTACTCCTTTTTCCAGCTAGTTGCCTCATGGGACCATGGGCAGGTCATTGGAGCTCAGTTAACTTTAATGTCCTCATCTGTGAAATGAGAGGGTGGGAGAGGGGTTGGACCCACCCCGCTCTAAATCTGTGATCATGTGATCTGCAATCCAAGGGTCCCCACAAGCATGCGCCCAAGGGGGGCCGAGCTCCCCGGAGTGACCTGAGGGACGTGGAGCGGGTTAAGCAGCAGCACCGGCTGGTGACTGAGCAGGTAGGGGATGAGGTGGGCCTGCTTGGAGGTGGAGGGGCCATGGGGCTGGGGGAGGAGGCAGAGGGCCTACCAACAAATGAGGATCTACCTATGAGGCTTCATTTTGAAATAGCATCCCCAAGGACCTGAGACAGTGCCTGAAATGCTCCCATTAGAGCTTAACCCTTGCAGACTCCCAAGAGGGAGAGCAGACTTAGCCCTCCCAGCCTACAAAGAAGGAGAAAATCAGACAGGCTTGCCTCCCAGGCTGCGGTGGACTGAACAATAGCCAGCCCAGAAAGGGAAGTAAGAAATCAGAGACCACACTTCCAGTGGCTACCAGTACAGTGCAGATAGTACTACATCCGGGTGGACAACAATGGAGGACTCCTATCTGCCAGCCCCCAGAAATCCTGGCTCCTTATAGAGCGTCTCCTTTGGGTGGGGAACTCAGAGCTGGTCATGAGGGTGCCCCCTCACCCAGCCCACTCCCTTGCAGCCTCCTGGCTCAGCCCTCTCTTCCTCTCACGATTCAGTTGCAGGATCTGTTTGGGGAGAGGCGGGAAAGGGTCAGCAGGTCTGGGCAGCCCCCCAGGGAGTGGCCAGAGGGGAGCTCTGGGGATCAGGGAGCCAAGAAGTCCCCAGTGGAGCAGGTAAGAACCAATCCCTCTCCCCAGTGCCCCCAGCCGCACCCCAAACCCAGTCCTCTGGGCTCCTGCCAGGCCCCAGCTCTGTCCCACACCCTGTTAGAAGAATGGTCTGAGGCCATTCCCAAACACACAGCTGGAGACAGAGACAACTTCACGCAGTTGGTCTATGTATAGTGAAAAGGGACAATAGACACTGTTTGGTTCATTCCTGACACCATACAATGGGGCTACCGAGCCCCAGAAAAGAGAGGTGACTTGTCCCAGAGTGGCAAAGCCCAGGCTGGGTTCTCCAACATGAAACAATAACTGATACATATGAAGTGACCGTCCAAAGTGCTGCCCACACGGTCTCATCAGAAGCCCCATGAGGTGAGTCCTACGGGTGCGATTGTCCCCATTTTATAGATGAGGAATCTGAGGCCTGGGTGGTTGGGGGCTAGTTAGGTTAGTCACACAGCTAGATCTGGAGTCAGAGCTGGGGCCAGATTCCTGCTCCACCATCATGTAACCTTGGACAAGTTATAGGACTTTCCCAAGCCTTCGCTCATCTAGAAAATGACAGAATCAAAGGATGGTCTCTGCCTTTCAGGAGCTCCCAGTCTAATAGAGGAGGCAGCAAGCAAATCAGCTGCATCACTCCCTCTGGACTGGACAGATTTGCAGAGGCAGGTCCTGCTTCTGGGAGCCACCCTGCTCTGTCCCCACAGGCTCCCCCCCTTTTGGCAGCTTGTGGTAGGGGGCTGATTCCCAACCCTCTGCTTCTCTCCTGGGCTGATTGTGCTGTGAAGGTACCCACTCTATGGGCAGAAAGTGTTCTGGGAGTGATGGACAGAAAAGAGGGGGACCCTAATTAAAAGGCCTCTGAGGTTCCATCCAACTTTGAGGTTCTGAGATTCTGGGTGGCAGGAAATGATGGTATTCAAGAAGGCCTCCTCAGCATCAGAGAGAGATGGGAATGGGGCGGGAAGGGGGCTCCTGGCCAGACTGATCAGCAGACATAGGCTATAGCAAGAAGCTTAGACCTCAGCTAGGGTGGTGCTCTGGGAAGCTAAGATTTCTTTTCTATGTCTCTTTCTTTGCTTCACAATCTTCCCTTCTCCTCTCCCAGGCCTCCAGGACTCTGTTCTCTGTCTCCCTTCTCCATCAGAACAGGGCCCTGGAAAGCCTCTTGGATCCATCACCGACCCTATGTAGGGGAAGGGACTTTCAACTTTTTTTATGCTATGGATCCTTTGGGCAAGTTTGATGAAGCCTATGGACCCCTTCTCAGAAGTAGGGCTTCAAATGCATTAAATAAAACACAAAGGATTACAGAGGAAACCCCTTATATTGGAAATAGGTGTAAAAATGTTTAAAGTTCACAGACCTTGGGTCAAGAACCCTCCTGCCAGACATTTTGTCTCATCTCTGGGTTCCCTCCCAAGGAGAATGTATTTTCTAAGCCTCAGTTTTCTCCTTGGGGTGAAGCAATCTCAGGCCTCAGCCAGCAAGGAGGGTTGGGAAGGAGTCAAAGGGAGGTGGGAGGTGGGACTTCCCCAATTTTCCTAGAATCATGTCAAGGCTAGGCCTGCTCATTAGCATTCCTCCTCCCATTCTCCCTGCAGCTTAGCTGAGGTTGCACTGGCAAACCCAGGAGCCCTAGAGCCTTCCTCAGCTGTAGTGGGTGTTGCAGAAAGGGCTCAGTCAGATTCTTCCCTGGCCCTAAGGCAGACCGGTCCTGGAGGGATCTCACCGGAATAGTCTGGACTGGAATTGGCAGACACAGACAGTGGAGGTGGTCAGGAATCTGACTTCACCTCAATTTGCCACGGCTCCAGGTCTTCCTCAGATGTCATCCAAGGGCCCTTTGTCTTCAGCCCCAGAACTCTCTCCTTTACTAATCCCTTTGAATGTAACAATACCTGTTTGCAAATTGTCTTAATCTTTACTATGACTTGGTGGGGGAGATGATATCCCCACTTTACAGGTGAGGAAACTGAGGCAGGGGGCAAGTGACTCTCCAAGGGTCACATAGCTAGTAAGTGTCTGAGGCAGGACTGGAACTCACATCATCTGATCCCAAGTCCAGAGTTCCTTTCACCATTCCATGCTGCCTTCTGAAATCTTTTGATCACTCATCCCTGGCTCAAGGATCATAGAAAATATATTAAGAGCTAGAAGGGAAGGACCTCTGCCAGACCCATCTCCTCATTTGCAGCTGAGGAATGCAGTGACTGGTCCAAGGTCTAATAGGAAGCAGGATTAGAAACCCTGGTCTTCTAAGTCTAACTTTCGACTATAAGTAACTGACTGGTGGATCAACAAGCAATTATTTAGCAGCTGCTCTGGGCTAGTGAAATCATTCCTGGCCTCAAGAAGCTTCTGTTCTAGAGGGGAAGACAACAGGCACACGTTCAGGAGCACCTTCTCTGTCCTTGAGCCCACTTGCTGCCCTGGGTCCCGGGGCCCACACATCCTTGGTCCGTTCTGCTGCTGACAACATGACCAGCTGGTCATTTCTGGCAGCGGCCCCTCCTTCCCTTCTGCCATCCCAGCCATCCTGGATTTCACAAGGAAAAGAGATGATGGGTTCAGGAGGATGCTTCAGGGTCAGGTGAACGGGAAGACTGTCCTCAGACCTAAACTGATCAGCATGAAGGAAATCTTGTCCTCAGTAGCTACAGTGATGGAAATGGAGAGCACCCCCAAAGTAAAACAACAGGATACTGCTCATTCTGAGCAAAGCAGACCCTGGGGAAGAAGAGCTGGGAACATGCGCTTCCCCATGCCCTGTGCAGAGGAGGGGGCTCTGGGGGCAGGGCACTGCAGGCAGGGACGGTTATACTCAGGGGGGTTGCTGCTTCATTTCCTGAAAGGCTTTCAAAAATACTATCTTTGGGGGGGAGTGTTTACAAATAGATCTCTGGATGGGGATGGGGAAGGGATTTATTTGGAAATAAAGGCGA
>CM053598.1:37747660-37789244 GCA_028646575.1 Pseudocheirus occidentalis | reverse complement strand
TTCTATTTCTGTCTCTCTTTCCTAATGCCAATCTATCTCCCCCAAACTCCCATCCTTTGGGTCCCTCCTCTAACATCACTTGCTGGAATAGTAATAACAACAGCAGTAGGACTTTCAGGCTCGCAAAGTGTTTTATGTTCATTATCTCAGGCTTGGTGAGTCCTCAGCCCGTGCCATGACTCCATGGGGAGCTGCAGCCACTCAGTCTCTGGCCTTTCCCCCTCCTCACTAGCAGGCTTGGGGGAGGGTCAGGGAGCTGGGTCTCTTCCTGACTCATCTCCCCTTTTAGGTCAGACCTGCTGGGCTGCCCCATGGAGGGGGCCTGGGAGGAGGAGGATCCATAACGAACTGAGCGTCTGAATAAACCAATTTTCAGGTGTGCGCATAATGAGGCCATAGAGAGTAATGAAGGCCTCTGTGGGTGTAGCGTTTTTGACATGCTTCAGAGCGATTACATGGTCACATTGGATTCTCACCAATGTAATTGGGGAGGGAGGGAGGGTTCATTATCCCCATTTTGTGGATGAGAAGACTGAGGAACATGGTCACGTGTAGTTGGTGACGAGGCAGAGCTACCAGCTGATTCTGAGGGCTCCCAGCCCAGGGCTCTCTCCACCACCCCACACCAGCCTGACTGAGTGTAAGTACCCGGCGGATCCCTTCTCTCAGACT
Organism: Pseudocheirus occidentalis; assembly: GCA_028646575.1. Taxonomy (NCBI): domain Eukaryota; kingdom Metazoa; phylum Chordata; class Mammalia; order Diprotodontia; family Pseudocheiridae; genus Pseudocheirus; species Pseudocheirus occidentalis. The sequence continues at coordinate 37,788,572 of CM053598.1, read as the reverse complement.
GTTGACTCTCATTCACCTTTCTCCACTTCTCCTGTTTCAGAGACATCTGTCTCTAGTCCTCTCCCAGGAGCTAGAGAAGGGCAGGAGGCAGGGAGAGGGGAAAGGGTAACAGACCATTATAGATTCAAAGCCAGGAGGGACTTTGAGGCTGCCAAGCCCAGTTCTCTCCTATGTTACAGATGAGGAAACTGAGACTGGATGAGACTGGGCAGGACTTGAACTCAGGTCTTTTGACTCCAGGTCTAACGCTCTCTCCACTGCACCACCCAAAGAGGCCTCAGAGGTCATCTAGCCCAGCCTGCACCTGTCTAGGAATTCTACCCACAACTTCCCCAGCCAGCTGTCATTCCAGCCTCTGCCTGAAGACTCCCAGGGACGGGAACCTCACTGCCTCCGTGGGCTGCCCATTCTAGTTTGGGATGCTCTAACTGGTAGGAAGCCCCCCACCTTGAACCCAAATCTCCATCTGTCCATCTTCCACCTGTTACTCCTTTGCACTCAGAGACCAGACTGTGCTCTTTTCTGCCCCCACAGACAATCTTCCAATTTCATATATAATAGTATTTCTTTTTATCCGTGCATGCGACTCATCCCTTCCCCCCAATCCCCTCCCATGCTCCACAGCTTGTAAACTCCTCGAGGATGAGGACTGTCACTTCACACAGTGCCTGGCACAAAGTAAGCACTAAAGATTTGCTCACTGAATGGAATCAGATTTCACTTTGATTCCTCCCTCCTATGGTCCCCTTTTCAGCATTTGGAGGTAGTTCTCTGCCCCTACTGAGTTTTCTCTTGTTCGGACTGAATATTTCTTCAGCATACAACCTAACCTGGAGGCCCCTCATCATCCCCTATCCTGGTGACCCTCCTCTAGGCACTCACCAGCTTGCCAACATCCTTCCTAAAATGTGACAATGTGGCGTCCGGACGTGGGCACAGTTCTGACCTGGGCAGAATCCAGAGAAACTATCACCTCCCTAGTTATGCACACCACTCCTGGTTTGTAAAGAAATTATTTTTCTTGTGCACTTTTGGAGGATTTGTCCATGAGTGGACAAAATGGGATGAAAGTCATTGAGCCAGCACCCTCTAGTCCAATCCTCTCAGTTTTTACAGATGGGGAAAATGAGGCGCAGGGAAATAGAGTCACACAGACGGTGTCACTGGTGGGATTTGGGCCTGGCACCCCTGACTTGAGATCCAGTGCCCTTTCTATTGTTTGTCTGCCTAAATAGAATGGCAGCCCAAGGTTGAAGCAGAGATGAGAAGAGGAACCTGTTACCCACTGGTGGCATCATCGCCACAACCAGGACAGAGCTCAGGGGCTTTGTCACAGGGCACCAAGGATGGTCGCCACAGAGGGAGCTAACTCCCTCACTTGGCCCCATACCTCATGGCATGAGCACCTCTCCTCCCTCTGGCAGCCACCCAAAGTGTCCTTAAGTCTCCCTACTCCATCCAATCAGGGCAGGCTTCCTCTTCCCTCTCCTGGATTAGGATGACAGCCAGAATTACAGATATGATCCCAGCAGTGATTCTCAGAATTTTTTTGCTCACAACAAAATACAATCTTATTCTTTGCCATGAGGTTTTGGGGAGTGCAACACAGGAAAGTTGGGAGACTCAAGAAGACATCTGTTAAGGCAAACATGAGCTTCCTCCCATTTGTGGCAGACATTCACTGCCCCCAGCACAACCACTGGGTTGCAGTGATGGTTACAGGATCCTCCCTGGAAGGGGGATTGCAGAGCCAGGCTCCCACAAAGATGACGAGGAAGGAGCTTGATGAGGTTTGCCAGCAGACAGGTGGTCTACACCTGGTGGGTGTAATAGCTAGGTGGAAATGGGATTAGCTCAGAGGAATCTTAACGATTCTGACCAGAGAAACAGACCTCTGGCTAGTGACCTTGGCTTTGGATTCTTCTGCTCTGTTAACTTCACAGTCTGGAAACAGCAACAATGATAATAGAAATAGAAATAATATTAGAAATAGAAAAATAATAATGAAGAGTTAAAGCTTACATGGAGCTTTAAGGTTTATCAAGTGCTTTACAACTAAATATTACCTCGTTTTGTCCTCACAACAACCCTGAGAGGTAGGTGCTATTATTATCCCCATCTTACAGATAAGGAAACTGAGGCAAACAAGTTAAGTGGCTTGTCCAGGGTCACATAGCTGGTAAGTTGCTGAGTCCAAATTCAAACTCGGGTCTTTCTGATTCCAGGTCCAGCCTCCCACCCATTGCACCACCTCGATTCTCCCCAGGTACTCCCAGTGACCTCCTCTTGGTTTGCCTTCCCTGGCCCCTACATCATTTAAAAATATCCATTCCTTAGGCCTCCCTAAGCCTCACAGATGTGATAAACTCCTTCCCAGGGGACAGAACTCCCCTCAAGGAGAAATCAAAACGTCTGAAAGTCCATAGTTTGCACTTTGTAAAAGAGGCGAGAACAAGGGCTTCTCCAGAGGAAGGACATTTTAATGATAAAATTTCAGGCATCCCATGGGGTATTTCCTGCCACAGGGGCTTCTTCCCTAGCACTTCTCAAATCAAACCCCTGAGTCAGTCACCTGTTCCCTAAGTCAGGTCAATGTCATAGGATGGTGAACTGAGCACCATATGTGAAGTTCACGATCCTGGGTTCAAATTCTGACTTTGCCACTTACTCTGGCAAGTCACTGGGTCCTACCCTGTGAAATAAGGAGGCTGAAAATATTTGTAGCAGCAAAAACCCAGAGACAGATGCCCATGGATCGGCAAATGGCTGCACAAAGACGGTCTGTGAATGGGATGTATTATTATTGTTTTACCCTACGAGATGAGGACTATGAAGAAACCTGATGATATTTATATGAACTAATGCAGATGATGGCAAGTGGAATCAAATACATAAATGCTATATAAGGCATAAAATATAAAGGGAAATAACGCTAGACCGCACCAGATTTGTGCTTTGTTCTCTGGAATGAGGAAGGGAATAGGAGCAGAAATTAAGGTAATTAGGAACAAAAGCCATCAGTACAAATATGTTTTTTTTTTTAAGACATTGGAACTCAGGTCAATGCAAAGACCAGTTTTGACTGCCGAGGGCTGATGCCGCCTGGGCTTAGTAAAGAGGTGGTGGGTGATGGGCAGAGACGCCACCTCTATTTCAATTTGTTTCTTGGCTACAAGGGAGGGTACGAGTGAGGCAGTTGGGTTGTTGCTAAATTATTGTGATGTAAAAAAAATAGAATTGATAGGACTCTTTTTTAATAAATAATAATAATTAAACGAGGAGAGTGGGGTGAACGGTCCCTGTTTTCCTCTGCTTTCTGCAGTGACTCGAACAGCCATAAATGCGGCATGACAGGCAGGACCACCTGGGGCAGCTAGGTCAGGCTAGAGACTTCAGAAAGGCTGGAGGGGGCTGGCCACAGGCCCAGAGGGAATCAGAGTTGGTGAAGTTTCCCTGGCTTTCACCTGTTCTGGGCTGTTCTTGCCTCCTGCTTAGAAGGCTGAGCCAGGGCTGTAACCTGGGATGAACAGTGGGGACCTTGTCTTGGCTGGCTGGGGGAGGTGGGGGTGGGGAGACCTGAGGCCAGAGTTGGGGGAGGCAGAGCCCTTAGCACAAGGGGTGAAAAGGAGTCCAAAGGCAGAACCTGGGGACAGGGAAAGGAGCTTGGGCTGGGGAAGTATTTACATGTGGTTTGCACTTGGCTTTTAGCAACTGCCACCTAATCTAGTCTGTCCCAAGGACTGGGGGGTGGGGGTGGAGTGAAGGTCACTGTGGCCAAATTCCTTTCTTTATTCCTGCTCACACACCCACTGCCACCACCCCCAGTCCCTGCCACAGGAAGAGGGGAGTGAAGGGCCCAGCTCAGTGGAAGGGAGGAGGGAGCAAGTAAGACCCTAGGAAACTGCTGAGTCCTCAGAGACCTGAAATCTCAGCTCCAAGAGCTAGGGACCAGAAAAACCATCAGAAGGACAGAGTTTTCCATGAATATTGCAAGTATTCTTAGAGACTTTCTTCAATATCTCTATCTCCCTCCAGGTGTTTAATGGAAGACTGAAGGCTTTTAAATGACTGTTAATAGGTGAGAAGTCAGAAGGAATGGGGTAGGTACAGGTCTGCACTTGGTCTCTCAGACCTAAAACCCTTCTGTAACTATCTGGAAATGAATTCCAGAAAGAAAAAGGAAGGATGAACTCCAGGACGGTCAACAGGCTAGACCTGAAGGAGAAGAGATGGTGGTGATGGGAAGCATGCAACGCCATGGGGGGGATGTCCTGGGATGGTGGGAGCCTCTCCCAGAAGATGAAGGCACTAGGGAAGCAGGGGGCTAGACAAAGGGCTTTCTGGGAAGTGGCTTGCCTTTCAGAGTCTGGGTTGTAAGGTGATGCGCCTGTCCCTTCAAGGGCTGGCAGAAAGAAAGCAGGAACCCCACAGTCATCCCACACCTGGTCTCCTAATAGGTCCTACTACCTATTACCTCCTTTTTCTGGCTGTCTTCCCTCACCTGCAGAGAAAGTAGTGAGAGAAGGACTTGTCCCCATTCTTCAGGCAGGACAAACTGAGGTGAAAAACTGAGCACTTTTGTGACCCTGGATAAATCACTGCAAAACCCCAAGCCTCAGTTTCTTCTGATGGCTATTTACTTCATGGAGTTGTCATGAAAAGCACATGAGAAAACATGGGCAAAACACTCCAAGGCACCAATTAAAATGTTGGTTACTATTACACCAGGTAGGTCAGCAAAGGTGAACCTGGACATAAAACTCAAGTCTGCTGTCTCTAAGGAGTTTTTGTATCTATTTATACGTGTTCATGCATATGAAATGTGTATGCGTCAGATTTCCTCACTATTAGCAAGAACAGGAAGGGAAGGGTAACTCAAAGAAAAGATCATAGGACTTAGAGTCAGGATGGACCTGAGTTCGAACCTTGCTTCTGACACTTCTTAGCTTTGTACCTATGAACAAACCATGATATCTCTCTGAGCCTGTTTCCACTGCTGTAAAATGGAGCCATTAATACTTGTACTCCCTACTTCACAAGGAAAGCCCCTCGTAAGCTTGAAGAGGATAGAAATATCATCTATCCACCTCTCGACAGAGGAATGATGGGACCAGGCTGCTAAGACATACACTTTCAGATGCAGTCAATAGATTAATTTGGTTTGTTTTATTATGCATATGACACAAGACTTTTTTTTCCTCTTTTTTCCCCTCTCCCCCAGGGGTTGGATAGGAGTGGGAGACATAGGGATAGAGATCTGGGAGCAAAAGGGAAGAAAAGGAAGAGAGGGCTATGGCAGGGTTGTTGTCATTGTTGTTGTTTTTTTTTAATGCAAAGATAACAAAAAGAAACAGACCAGCAGGACACCCTTGAAAGCTACTGGTTGAACTTACTAAAAAAGAAAAGCAAGGTGCACGTACTTTAGATCTGCTTTTTTTGTGTACAATTTCTCTATGTTCTAAAGAGAAATGCCCATTTCATTTGGTGTTTGTAAGGTTCAGAATAAACATTTTTAGAACATGAGTTATTAGTGTTGAAGGAAGGGTCTTCCATGGCAGGAAAGAAAGAAACCTAGGAACCCCTATCTCCCGGTATTAGAACCCCCTCTCCTGCCCCCTGAAGTTGACCACCCCTGAGTCCTCATCTCCCCTCCTGGCCCCAGTTCTGGGCTCTGGGCTGCTCTGGGCTGCTCTACCTACCCCAGCCATAGGGAATCACTGTCCACCCTGGCTAGGTGCTGACCCCCCACCCCTACCCTGCCCCAGCCCCAACCCCACTTCAGCATTACCTGCTTCCTCTTCATGGAGGGGTCTACCAAGAGCCTGGGGGGCCCAGGGCCAGCTCCCTGCTGCGGGCATGAACACTTCTCCCAGAGTGGATAGACCAAGGGCCAGCTGAGGCATCCCTAGGGCTGCCCTAAGAAAGAGGTGTCCGGGGCGGGGTGGGGGGGGGTGGTCCAGGTCACAAGCTACCCCTCCTAGTGCTTGGCTTGCCAGCAGAGCTCCTAGATTGCAGGTGCCTCGGGCAGAGGTACAGAAGATCGGAGAGCAGGGGCTCTGGAGCCAGGAGGATACACCTCTGTGAGTGTATTCTGATGCTGAGCAGAGACTGTTCGTTGCTGTTCAGTTCCTCCCCTGGTCTGGGCGGAGGCTGGTTTGAGGCGGGGCCACCCCCGAAGAGAAAGGTCCCCCCGTCTTTGTTTTTGTTTTTTCTTGGGGCTAAGTTGTACCAGGACTGCTCTAATGAGCAGAGCGCTCAGAAGATCTAGGTTCGAATCTTAACTCTGCCTCTTACTACCTGGGTAAAACATAAGTGAGGTTATTCCACTAGCTCTTAGTCTGCTTATCTGTAAAATGAAAAGATTGGCTTAAGTAAAGCCCTCCTTTGGCCTGTGGGCTCTGATATCAGGAAGGGGGAACGGGGAGGGGGGGAGGGGAGCAGGACTTGCTCTGTGATTCTCCCTCACATCCTTCATCCAAAGGAGGGAGAGGGACAGTTGCTTTCACTCTCCCTGATTATAGATTAATGTTAGAATTGGGTGATGCCTTAGAGATAGGTCTAGTCTGAGCCCTCAAGTTATAGACGAGAAACTTGAAGGCCAGGGAGTAAAAGCGGCTAAAAAGAGGAAAGGACTATAAAGCTGGTCTCATTACTTCAACCCAATGATCTTTCCATTGTATCAGGATGCTTCTCCCTTAGATACTGCCTTATCTTCCTTCTTCACCATCTATCCAAGCCATCTTTCAAGGTCAAACTCAAGTCCCATGCCCTCCAGGAAGCATTCTTTGGCCATCCTAGCCCTTCCTAAATTTCCCTTTAACTGGGACATGCTATACAATTAACCCAATCACCAGATATCTATCCTATATTTTACTTTATTTTTTCTCATGAATTTGAGTCTTGTGTCCCCAGCTAAACTGTGAAATAACCCAGGAGAAGGTTCAGGTCCTTGTCTCCCTTCTTCCCATTCTCTCCAGGGCCCATCATTGGATTGGCATAGATCAGGAAGGAAGATATGCTGATTGGATGAGGAGATCCTCAGGGGTGCCAATGCCAAAGTTGAAGGAGGAACTAGTCAGCCCATTTCTGGAAGCAGCTCCTGAAGAAACCAAAGACCTGATCATTTATTGGCAAGGCTGGTGTGATCAGAAACTGAGTCAGATCTGGGGGGCTTCTAGTCATCTGTCTCTGAGCTTTAAGGTCTCCAAAATGTCTCAGGCTTTGTGCTCCAGGCCATTGCTCTTTCCACTAATTTTTTGTAGGTTCCCTTCAGGGAAAACAAGAAGGTTGGAGAAAAAGAACTCTGTTCCAAAGGAATCTCTGGGACATGTTTCCATCCCTCTCTGCATGACAGTGAAGCCACCTGGGCTGTAAGGTGTTGCAGTGTCTTCCTACAGCAGTTGGCTCCCCAAGACACCCAGAAGTAGGCATTAAAACTGAAAGGTCCCGAGCCCCTTCATCTTAGAGATGAGGAATGGAGAAATGGAGATGTAGAGGGAGGTACCTCAGCCAAGTAAGTGTGACCCTGATCTTCCAGCTGGAAGCCCAGTGTATCCTAGTACTTTATCACAATAATAATTCACACTTACATGGCATTTTTAGGCTTACAGTGTTTTCCCAGACTACAGCACTGTGAGGTAGGGAGTGCAAATACTGTTACTCTACTTTCTGGTTAAAGAAGCTGACACTCAGAAGCTGTGCTCACACAGGTAGTAAATTTTAAAATTAAGACTGGAATCCTCGGGGTGGCTAGGTGGCGCAGTGAATAGAGCACCGGCCCTGGAGTCAGGAGTACCTGAGTTCAAATCCAGTCTCAGACACTTAACACAAAAACTAGCCATGTGACCTTGGGCAAGTCACTTAACCCCAACTGCCCTCTAAAAAAAAAGCAAAAAAAAAAAAAGACTAGAATCCTGCTCTCTAACTGCAAATAATCATAATTGTTATGTCTAGCATTTATATCACACTTTAACATTTGCAAAGCACTTGACAAATATCCCCTCATTTGAGCCTCACAACAACCATGGGAGGTATTATTTCCCCCATTTTACAGATGAAGAAACAGAGGTTAAGTGACTTGTCCAGGATCATCCAGTTAGTGTCTGAGGAAGGATTCCAACTCAGTTCTTTCTGACTTCAAGCCCAGCTCTCTATCCATTGAACCACCTAACTGCCTCAAACTGGCTGCTTACCTCACCACTGAGCTTCTAGAGCATGTTATGTTAGACCAGTGGTTCTCAACCTGTGGGTCACAACCCCTTTGGGGGTCGAACAACCCCTTCACAGGGGTCACAGGGGTGGCCTAAGACCATGGGAAAACATATATTTCCGATGGTCTTAGGAACCGAGACACTGCTCCTCTGTCTCCAGGCTGATCTGCCACATGCAGATCCGCCCACATACGAGTATTAAAGGGTTGTGGCATTAGGAAGGTTGAGAACCCCTGCATCAGACTGTCCAGTACTATATACCTCTTGTTTTTCTAACTGTAGGCATGTCCTCCTCCAGCAAGGCCAGCACTGTTCTGCCTCTCCCCTGGTGCCTAGCACTGGGCTAGGAGAGGCCCCTTTTTTGCCTTCCTTTCCCTTCCTCCTGACATTTCTTCCCCTCATTCTTGGGATAGGACTCACTTTTAGCCAGCCTAAAATCGTTATCAGACTATCCTGCCTGAGTAGAAAAGGTCTGGCAAATGTAAGACTCCTGAGTCATAATGCATTGCAAAGGTGTAAAACCTCACTGCTAATTTCAGCATTAGCCAGGATGAAGGAGGCCTCTAATGTTTCATGTAAACCCCATTACAAAAGTATACAACCCAAAGTGTGAACTACTCAGTCCGGAAGATGCGTGGTGGGAAATAATTGTTATGGAGTCAGAGGATGTGAGTTCAAATCCCATCTCTTATACTATCTGTATAACCTTGGATATATGTACCCTGTTTGGGCCTCAGTTTCTCAATCTGTAAAATAAGGGGGCTGGTTAGACTTGATAAGTTAGCTCCGCTTCCACCCACGTGTTGAATAGTGGCTACTATCAGAAAGGAATTCTAACTAGGATAGATGATAGAGTTCAAAGGGGAGTTTTTTTAACCCAACCTTCCAGAGAGGCTGAGCCGCTGAATGGCTCTTGGGGAATGTAAAGAGCACTGAACACCTTTGGGTTAGGGCACTCTTATCTTCTGCCGCTAATCTATGAGTACCTCAGTCAAACTGAATGTTCCTATCAGGAATTCATTAGCAAGAGTGGTTGATGAGTTCCTTCATTGGGTTTGAAGGGCATGGAACAAAGGAGGTATGGCTTCAATGGAGAAGGCTCTGTTAAGGTAGGGCAGGCCAGGGCTCTGGTCATGGTAAGGGGTGAAGAAGTTACTGAAATTCTCCCATCTATCAATTTTCCTGGATTCAGCAGACCTAGAACACACAGCTGAAGACAAAAATCACGGAAAGTAGTCCTTTCCGCTAGAGCCCATCTTGGATTGCCCCCTGGTGGCCAGAAGTCAAGCTCATGGTGCTTGGACAGCACCAAAGGTCCCATAAAAGCCAGTAAGGGTTTGGTATGGAGTGACCCATGGTCTGAAAATAATCCTCGTTCTTTCTGTTCTATCACTGACTAGCTTAGGGAAAAATTTGGTGCTTTTTGTCAAGAATGGGCTTATTAGGGGCGGCTAGGTGGCGCAGTGAATAGAGCACCGGCCCTGGAGTCAGGAGTACCTGAGTTCAAATCCGGCCTCAGACACTTAACACACACACACACACACACACACACACACACACACACACACACACACTAGCCGTGTGACCTTGGGCAAGTCACTTAACCCCAACTGCCCTCCAAAAAAAAAAAAAGCAAAGAAAGGGCTTATTTCTCTCACTGTTGGAGCCAAGCCCAGGCAGGCATAAGACTGACCTGAACTGTGGGAAGGGTGGTCCTGGTCCCTAACTTCCCTCAGCAGTGAAATTGGAGGATTGGAACAGATGGCCCTAAAGGCCCTTCCACTTGTGAATCTATGATCCCATGCGTTGTGGTTTCTTAAGCATGCGGGAACTTCCACGGCTTGCACAGAATGATGATACTTTGATGTCTTAGTTGCCTAGGAGCACTGGGATCCCAAACCAGAGTTTAGAGTAACGACCTGGACTCCAAAGCTGGTCTTGTCTTGAGTCCCTCAGAAGCTCACACAGGTAAGTACATGTTGCCTCCCTCGAAGTCATCACCTTGGAGGGCTAACATCCCTAACACCCCTAAAGACGCAATTCAGAAAGAAAAATTGTCTTTGGAAAAGGCCGTTGGAGCCCGACTACAGGTCACCCAAGTAGGGCAGGCTCATGGCTTTATGGTCATTCTTTGCTTCGATTGCCAGAAGACTCTTCACCTTATTCATCAAAACATGCTCTCACACAACTTGCCGTTTCAAATGTCTACATTACTAGTGGCCAGCTGAGTTCTAGCCTATGGACGACCCACCGATGACGTGTCTCTAGAGAACACGTCATTTGCACCAACCTGCTGACCGTCTGAAAGAAGAGCTGTTACATTATTTCTTAATCCCTCCTGATGCTGGGCAGTTGATGGATGGGCTCGACCAAATGATCAGCCAGAGGGAAAATTTGGTTGGCGTCCCTGGCCTGTGGCAGGTCACGAGTTTGGACCTGGAGCTCAGTCACGAACTGGGGGAAACTGTGTGGTGGGGAGGGGATGGCACTCGGCTCCAAGTCAAAGCTGAAGAAAGTTCTCTCCCTCCAGACTAGCGATGGACTTAAGTGGCTACTGAGGTTTCCATCCTTTTCTCGTAACCATCTGTTCCAGGACTGTTCCCCTCAGCCCTACCCACCCATTCACCAAGTAACAGAGTATTTTATATAGAAAGAACAGCAAAGAGGCAGGACCTATTCTTGTGAAGAGGTAGAAGTTTATTGGAATATAAACATTCAGAGAACGTGTAAGATAGAAAATAACAACATATACAGACCCTTGCTGTAAGAAGACATCTGAGGTATTCATCCATCGCCTAGGCTACCCATGTGCTATCACATTTTCTTGTTATAATATATAAGATGGGGGGAGGAGAAGGAGGGAGTGAGGCTGCCCTCGCTGTTTGGTTAAAAAATGGTCCTTTCTGGGGAAGCAGATCTTGGAGCCAGGGTCCTGTGATGACACACCCCACACTCTGCTGTCTGGCTGGGCATCTGCTTAGATGGGGTGAGGCCAGGCTGGCTTTACTGGAGAGGACTGAGTGACCACAGAGACATTTTGCGCTATTCCTGCTTCCTCCAGGTAGAAAGTCCATTCGGCATGACTGAACCCCTGAGAACTACATGCTGCTTACACAAGTTGGAGGCGAGCCAGGGGCCTGGGATAAGTCAGAGAGGAAGGCCCAGCTGTCTCTCCCCCCAGCCCAACTCCTGCCTTGGCCATGCTGGTTTCCAGAGATGCCGCCTCCATTGCACAAGGTCTGACTCACAGGTGGGATCTCTGCTGCCAGGAGAGGAGCCCCGGCAGAAGACAGGAGGTGAGGCTGCTTGGATCTGTTGTGTGCTTGTGTCCTTAGCGGTTTTCCTTTCCTGAGTCGGATGGGTGGCTGTCTGTGCTCTCTGCCCCAGGCTGAGGAGCGCCGAGGACAGTGGGATGGGAAGCACTCACTCCCCTACAGAAATGTTCACGGATCTCTGTGAAAGAGATGCCTCTTGTTACATTTGGACAACAGGCTCCAGACCACGAGGCCAGAGAGGAAAGGAGGCCTTGGGGCAGCTAGAAAACCCTGCTCTTTGGCTCCAACCAACAAGGTCCCTAAGGCCTCAATGGTGCCACTGAGGAGGCACGTGTTGCCCCCAAATGCATAATGGGGGTGGGAGGTTGGAAGAAGAGTTGTGACAAGCCCCACTTTGGCAGGAAAGGGGCCTTGGTCTCCCAGAGGAGAGCATGGAAAGCCAAGCTGGTGTGAGGAATGTGTCTAAGCTGCCCATCTCCTCTCTGGCTCCTATCCCTGAGTCATCTGCCTCTTTTCTTCCCTGCCCCTTCTCAGTGGTGCCAGGGAAGGGCCATTAGGGCTGGGATACCAAGCTATTTGCTTAGCTTTGGGGGTAGGGTGCTTTTTTTCGTCTTTGGTGCTACAATAATAATAATAATTATAATTATTATAATAAAAATAAAAAATAAAGTCAGCAAAACACATATAAAAAGATTTCAGAGACGCAAATACTTCCTGAAGAATCAAACATCAACAATTACAAATCTGAGGTATTTCAAAGAACCCGACGCAGGCAGGTTAGGGGACCTAGGGTGGGGGGCTGGGTTGGCCCCTAGAGAGAGGAGGGGGAGGGAGGTGGAGAGGGCCAAGGGGAAGGCCAGGCCTGGCCAGTGGAGTGTGGGCATGTGGACTTGAAGGACTATGAGGGGTGGGGGTCATGAAAGGGCGTATTTTTCCTTGGGATGGGATGAGGTGAGTGCCCTTGGGTGACCTTGGACTGTACAAGACCCTGAGAAGTGATCCCCTTCCCTCAGAAGATAACTCAGCAATGCTTGGGGCTCCAGAAGGCTGTGCTCAGGCCCCAGGCCCCATTCTGTGTGACAGTTCAAAATGGAGCAGGCACAGCCCTGGGGCTCACTGGGGATGTGATCCACAGCAGGTAAGCCAAGATCTCCAGGGGGAGGGTGGAATGGATAGAAGGGAGATGCCTACCCCTCACCCTCAGAAGAGGCAGGGGAAAGGTGACAGGGCACCCACATGATTGGGGGGAGGAACAAAGCTTAAGGACACAGCTGGCAGGATGAGTCAATGACAATGAGGTGGTGATGACAAGCACGGGGGAAGGGAAATAAATTAGGGGAAGGCTTATGGAGGGGATTCACCCCCTGCCGGCTCTCAGATTGTCGATACACTGCGCTGCTCCGGGCTGGGAGACACCAGTCACTAGAGACCTCCCCCTCTCCATCAACTAAGACAACCGCTGATTGGACAGCACTGCCCCTCCCCCCCCCCCCCCACCGCCCAGGGGCACAGCAGGACTTGAATGGGGCTGGACAGATGGGCCAGCTGGGGCCCTTGCTGTCCGGCTGGATGGTCTTGGAAGTGGGTGCTGGGGGATGAGGTAAAACTGTTCAACTCCTGTCCTGGCTCTTGAGGTGTGGAGCTGGGCCTCCTGAGCCATCAGAGGGCCCAGCTGGTTGAGGGTTCTGCACTGGGGGTGCCCCGTGATGAGGTAGGACTTGGGGAGCAGTGGGAGCTGACGCTGCTGCTGCTGCTGCTACAGGTGCTCTGGGGGGCTGGGCTGGCAATGAGGTGGACCACGGGCTTCTGAGCGAACAGCACACCTGGGACAAAGAAAGACAGGTCGGGAGCAGTTACCCTTGTCAATTCCGTTGAGGGGGATCCTGGCCTGCTCAGAAGGGCCTGCTGCAGGGCTGACAGAACTGACATCAAAGCCCACGTCCCAATCTTCCCTCCCTCGCTGTCAGAGTGGCTGGTGCTCACCTGGTGCCTGCCCTCCTCTACTCTACACTCCCTATCCCACCAAAAAGAGGCTCCAGGCACATCTAGGGCCCCATGGGCTGTTCAGAAAAACCGGCTTCTTTGACCCCCTCAAGTCTTCCCTTGGTTACTCCTCCCACAGTGAGCCAGAAAGGCTGGTGACCAGTGATGGGGAGAACACTGACCATTTTAAGAAAACAAGCCATGTCCCCACTGCCCTAAATGCCCTAGAAATAAGTTCATGTCTTTAATGGAAGGTCCCTGTCTAAAGGGGAAGACTAAGCTATCATTGCTTGTCAGAGGACCACTCAGCTGCCCTTTAACCCCCAACCATCCCATGAGCAAAGAGATCAAACATCATCACCTCCACGCACAGGCTCAGCTTTGCACTTCCCGAGGCCAGCCAGCTCCTCCTCCCCTCTCCTCAGTGCCCCACAGAACAGTTCAGCGCTGAAACTGCCCACAGGAAAACCCCTCATGGGGAGGTGAAGAAGTGGGGGAGGCCCGAGGGGCCCTTCACCTGCATAGATGGTGCCGTTGATCTCAACAGACATGTTGATGCTGCCGATGCCGCTCGTGGACAAGTTCAGTGCTGCTGCTGCCTCCGACCGATCTTCTGCTGGGACACATGGAAAAATGGGGGCCCGGTTAAGCCGCAGTTTCCCCTTTCTGGATCTGTGGGGGAGTTCTTGAATGACCCGCTGTGGGTACTAGACAAGAGCTCAGAGCTTGGCAGCGCTCATGGGAAGCCGTCCCTGGTTTTCTCCTCTGTTCCCTCTCACACAGACCCTCCAACTCCACCAGCCTCCTCTCCCTTCAGAATGGCCATTAATCACGGACTCTCCGCTGCTCCCCCACCCTTTCCCAGCACATATTTTCACCCCAAACCCATTCCTGATGACATAGAGACTCAGACAGTAGAGCATTTCTGGAAGAACCGGGCAAATGGAAGCCTAGATCTCTGTTAATCTAAGGCCAAGAATGAAAGAGCCAGGACCTGGAATGAGCCTAAATATATCTCTTTTGCCACCAAATCATGGAACCCCAGGTCATATGACTCTCAAACAGGCCTATCCTTAAACCATTAGAGAGCAGGGTTTCTATCATTTCCAAGAATGGGGATTTGTAGAATCTTCTGAGAATCCTTATCTCTCTGCTCTATGACACCTGACTACCTGTCATTCAGGCTGTCCATGAAGTTGGCCAACTGGGAATGTTCCTAAAGCACAGGTCTGACTGTGTCACCGTGGCCCCATCACTCCGAGGATAAAACAGGGACCATTTCAAGCTCTCCACACCCTGGATCCAGCCCACTTTTCCAGCCTTATCACACACAGCTCCCCTTCTGGTACAATGTCATGCATGAGCCCTCCTCTTCTTTCTCAATTGCCTTCGATTGTGTATAAATACTCGTGTCTGTACAGGCTGCCTCCTAGAGAATGTAAGCTCTTTGAGGGCAGGGGCCATTGCATTTTCTTGGTAGCTTCAGCGGCCCTTTCAACCTCACAAGATATCCTCTTGTATTTCTAAACTGCTCTAATTGTTAGAAACAAGCACAAATCTGCTTCCCTAGACTTTCAATCACTGGTTCAAGGCCCACCCCCAGAAGTCCCCCAGAAGTCTAATGTCTCTTCCCTATGACAACTTTCAAAGCACGGGGCCTAATCCTCCAACCAGATTAAAATGTAATCAGGAAATGTTTAACAAAATAAATAAAATGTGCAACACAGATGATGTTAATTTGTGGTTTTCATAAGTCAATATGCAGCCCAGACAGTTTCTATTTGAGTTTGACTGAGCACAGCAGGACTCTGACTTCCTTTATACGGATCTCTTAGAACCAGGCCTTAATTTTTTCCCTCAGTTAGAGAAATACTGCCAGGTAAGTCTTTCTTTCTCTACATCCAAGCCCCATCCCTACCTTTCTCAAAACAAACTTTTCCCTGGTCTTCTCTAGGTCCTGGGAGAGTTATCTTAAGACAGGGAGGGGAAGAAGGAGGGTTTGGTAGTTCAGTTAAAATTCAGGGTTGGCCTCAGCTAATAAAGCAGGAAGAGATGCTCAGAGGTCCAGGTGACAACCCTGGCTGTCCAGAATGAGGAGCCTTCAGAAGAGGCCTGGGGCTCTCAAGCTCCCTATCTCAGTTTCTCTATGTCTTATACTATGGATCCCTTTAGACCTCAGTCTTTTCCCCAAAGGCCCCTAGAATACATTATTAATTTGGTCCAGAGTCAGGGTTTCTGAAACAAGCAGGAAAGGAGAGGAATATGGGGAGTGGGCGGGGCAGGCGAACATGCAGTAAAGAGGGAAGGATATGAATTATGCCACCAAACTTGTCTTTCCTCCTTCCTGTCATCAAGGAAGATTATCAGCAGGCTAGCAAGCTAACTGCCCAGCCGCAGGCTAACTGCCCCCTCTGCTGGGCCCCTATAATGATGGTCGTCCCTTCCTCCCTAAACCTGCCCTGGCCTTGCCTACATCTAGGACGACGGCTGAGCCCTTTAATTTAACTGGATCAAAAGGGCTGGGGGGAAAGAAATAGCAGCTGTTACTTCTGACAGTCTGTGGACACCCCCCCCTCCCGCCAGGTCTGCTAGAGGGGTGGGATGAGGTGGGACATTGTGGCCTGGTGACATCTTTGCGGCCCTGGTGCCCTCTTCTTCCCCAGGCACACCCTGTGGACTGTGGCAGTCACCCTTTCTCCCTTCACACCCAGTGGTCAGTATCCCTGTCCCCAAGGCCCTCGATTCCAGGGCAGGATGCCTGGCTCTTGCTTGCTCACCCCTGCCGTTGATTTTTACTTTCATGGGGAGCTGTCGGGCAACATTCAACAGGTTTCGATGGAAAGCTTGCTGCATGAACCGCTGCTCCTCCTCGGTCATCCTCGATGCCTTCTTCTCAGGAGGCTCCCCAGCCTCGAGCCGTTCCCGCAGCTGCTCTAGGGTAGTGGTTCGGGGGCCTGCCTGCTGGCCCCCCGCCAAGGTCACCGGCACAGCCAGGCGGTTGGGCATGGGCACTGTCATGGCAACTCCATCACCTGCTGATGGGACTGGAATAAGGCTAGGGGGCTCTGAGATCAATACCCACCTCACCACCACACCCAATGACCCCCTGGTTTGGAAACCTGGAAATGTAATTCTGATTTTATACTTCTCCATGATACTCCCTCCATACCCTTTCCTTCCCAAGCCTGGGCCCCAGGGACACACTGACCTTTCCTGAGAGTTGCTGCCGGGGGCAGCCGAGGGCCATTAGTCCCCCCACTGCTGCTGGGGGTGAGTCCAAGGATGGGGAACCGGATCTTTGGAGGGGATAGCAGGGAGGTGGGTCCAGCAGGCGTGGTGGGAGAGTAGCTGAAGAGGGAGGAGCTGTAGCTGGGCCGCCGGCCCTCCCGCCGATTGCCATCGATGGCAGCCTGGAGCTCAGCAGGGGAGCTCAGAGACTTCTTCTCACATTCATAGGCATACAAGTACTTCATGTACCTAGCAGAAAGATTCAGAGGAGCAAGTTGCCCAGCTCAGTGCAGGCAGACAAGGTGGGTCCAGCTTCCCTCAGCAGCCTGCCCGCACAGAAGCCAGCCTTGGGCTCCAGCTGGGCCGAGCTCCTCCTTGTTCCTCGCCCACCCCCTTCCTCCCTGAGGAGCTGGGCACTCACTGGGTACGCAGGGTGAAAGCTGCACTGGTGATGGATGTTGGCAGGTTGAGGCCCTTGGTGATCTCCCTCCAAATCTTCTTGTTGATGATCTCCACCAGGCCCCCCTTCTCAGTGACCAGCTTGTAGAGCATGTAGAGGTCCAGAATCTGCTTGGCCATGATGGGGATCCGGTTGATAGGAGTTCCTAAAATTGCCCCCAAGGACAACAAAGAGAGAAAGCGTAACATCGAAACCATGAAAGAGGACTTTGCTGAATGAGGAATAAATGCTAAGCAATCTCTTCACTGAGGATCCCAAATCCTGGCCACCTGGAAGCCTCAGCACATCGGCATGCTGAGCACTGCACAGGAAAGTGACATGGCTTCAATTCAATGTGACTGTACGTGCATTTATGAAGCACCAAATACGTGCTATACCCTTGGGACATGAAAACACAAAAGAAGCCCTGCCTGTACTCAAGGTGCTGATGTCCCACAGGGCAGAACCACAAATACCAAGGAATGTGAAGAGGGGGAAACACTGACTGTTAGGACCCTAAGAGGCCAGGTGCAGCCCTCACTGAAGAGGGAAGGAAGCTGAGGTCTGTTCAGAGTCACCCAGGTCATGTCTGCGGGGGATTCAAACCCGGGTCAGTGGTATGGATAATACCAGCCTGCGCAGAGGCGGCAGCACAGCTGCAGGTGGCGAGGGGAGGAGACCAGCCTGGGTGGAGGCAGACAGGAGGTGGAGGGGAGGGGTCACAGGCACACAGTGAGGAAGCTGCTTTGGTCAGGACACCAAGGGGGAGTGACATAAAACAGACCTGAAAAGGAGGCTGGCACCACAGTGCGCCAAGCCAAGGAGTTCTTATTGTGTCCTGGAGGAATCAGGGAGTCACTGAAGACTTCTGAGCTGGGGCCTGACACAGCTGGGTCAGCTAGGAAGACAGTTGGGCAACTGTGTGGAAAACTGCTCGGAAAGGGCAGAGCGCAAACAGGGAGAACAACAAGGAAGCCATTCCAGTGACCCACTGAGAGGCAACCAAGGCCTCACCGCATGGTAACCGCATCAGACTGTCTCTGTGACCCTTCTCCTCTCAAGCCAGATGCGCACAAAGGGCCAATCCAACCCCTCTTCAACTTGGCAATTACACACTCCTTTCCCACAACACAAGAGATGACGCGGCTGCTTCTGGGCTGGCCGGGCTGACCCTGATAAAATAAATCCGCCAGCTGCCAAATCTCCGTTCGTCTCCCTGCTATCTGGATGAAACCCTAAGATTCTGAGAAAAGAATCTTGAGCCCCTATCTTTCTGTGAAAAGAATTTGTTCTCCCAAAGTGGAGGAGCATATGGGTAGCAGAACAGGATTCTTTTCCTAAGGGGAGCCTACCTTATTGAGGATGAATCAGAAGGAAAAAGCAGCGATGCTGCCATCAGCCTAGACCTGGACGAGTAAGAGAGCGTTCAGCTCCTACACATGCTGCCCCTAAAACTGTGTGTGGGAAACAGCTGAGAGCACAGCGCCAGGGTCCCAGGCTGTGGTGCGTGGAAAAAGAAGCCTGGACTCAGCTTTTGACCATCTGTCCTTCCTCCACACATGCTTTAACTCCAGTCTACGGCTGCCCCACTTATCCACACTCCAACCAAGCTGGACTGGCTGCCTTCTCCCAGACCTCTGTGGTCCTTTGCTGCCTCTGCCCCTGTTTATCAGGGATCTGGGGGCTCCTTCAGTTGCTGACTCAGATGGGCCTTCTCCAGGAAGCTTTCCGGGCCCAATGGCCTGTGACAGCCTCTCTCTGGGCTCTTCTCTCACCTCCCTTCTCTGCCTGGCTGAACAATCCGGACTACAGTAATCTGGTCTGCCATCCCTCACACAGCAGCCCACATCTCAACACGCTGTCTCACACTGCACAATATTCTGCCCCCAGTAAGTGCCTAACAAATATCTGACCCAAAATGCCTCCCCCTCTCTGGCTGTGCTTCCTTCTGCAGGGAGTCCCCTCCCAGTTTTACTGTCCTGTGATTCTGAACAACAATCTGAAATTTTTGAAGAAGCTCAATCCAAGGGTGGACCTGGTTCTCCTGGCCACTGCCTGGGTTCCAGAATGGGAAACAAAGGCCTAGCGTCCTCTTTTCCCCCTGCCCTTTCCCACGCTGGTTCTGCTGCAGCTCTGCTCCCAGATTCCTCTGGCATTTCTGTTGACACCATGGCATGTTAAAGAAGCTGCTTGACCGGCAGGTCTGGATAGGCCAGAGAAGCAGCTAATGAGGTCCCCCTTCCTAATCTCTGCCCCCTGCGGGCCCCTGGCTGAGAGAAGGGCTGGAAGAGCTTCCGCCAACTGGCCATGACGGGAAGAGAGAGGAGCCAGGGACTTTATTAGGAAACCTGGCACCAGGCAGGAAGGGCTGCTAATGAGCACCAGGGGACAGGGCAGGGAGAAGGGGGCAGGGGCCTGGACCCAGTGGATCCTTTCACAGCCGGCTGTGATGCCTGTCAGAGCGCATGATGGATTACTGTCATCTGGCAGCCTCGGGATTAATGATCCAGAGGTCAGAGGGTAGAATTCCAGAGGGAAGGGTCACCGTTCAGGTCAGGGTATAAGACTTGTTGCCTTTTGATGGCAAATTCATTCTACTGTACACAAGCTGGCCTCTCCTCCGTCCTTTTCCCCACCCCCAAATCTTGCTGAGATCTCTTATTCAGCTGCCTTGTTGGCTGGAAGCCTTGTCCTTATCAGATAAGGGTAGTGTGTCTCAGTTCTACATTTCCTCCCCTCACATTTTAACATTTTAAGAGAACAGCTTTTCCCTTCTATGTCCTGGAGCATCAGTCCCACCCACTCTAGCTGGCGGTGGTGTTTTTTTTCCTTAAAAAAACAACAACAGGTTAATCCAAGTCAGATGGAGGTCTCAGACATTTGAAGGAAAAAAAAAGGAACAGTGAAGGAGTTATGGTCTTTAGTTGAGATAGAGACGAGACCTTAATCCACACATGCCGGTGCTCCAGACCAAGAGACACTTCTTTGTTCTTTTTGGAAGGTCAAAGCTTAAACAGAAAATGATTCTGACTGGGAAATCCGCATGCAGGACATGAGAGAACTGAGAGAACTGGCCGTCTGCTCAGTGTCCTCAGCACTGCGCCCATGCCAGCTATCTCCCTCCGTCAGCTGAAAGTAACGTGTCATCTCTCCTTGTACCAGATTGACCTGTGTATGTGCCATGGGTCTCTCTGGGAGAGGGCTGGTTGTTTTGTTCACCTTTGCAGCCCCAGCTCTAAGGACAGCAGTGAATGAATGAATGTTGGGTGAAGCCTCAGGTCCCTTCAGTAACTCTTCCCTTCTAGAGCTCCATCTCTGCCTCCCTCTCCACATAAGCCAACAAAACCAGGACAACACAGCTGAATCTGACCGAGGGTCAAGGGCAGGGCTTTCAGAGATGTGCCCAAGTCTTCCCCCACTGGGTTGACTGCTATTGAGGAAGGCTTTCTGCTCAATCACTGGCTACCATCACCCACAAGCTGCAAGCTGCCTGAGGACAGTCTGTACTTGGCATCTCCCACAGTGGCAAATACAGAAGGGCTCCATCAACATTTACTGAATGATGAACATGGAGGAAGGGGTTTTCCATTCTTGGCACACACTCAGCTCAGATAATTTTGTCCCACAACTTCATGAGGAGAAGGGCCTTTCAAACCTTTGTCTCCAGCTCCTTCGTCTCCGCCTGCAGAAACCATGTTCCTAATGGCATGGCTCTGGGGAGCATTCCCCTCCCCTCCCTGGGCAACAGAAGCTCAGCATGTCCCCAGGCAGCCCCACTTCCAACTCTTCATGTCCTCACCCCAAACTGCTGTGGCACAACACCAAATCTAGCTAATAATGATGATAATGACAAGAATTAACATTTACACAGCTCGTTCCATGTGCCAGGCACCATGCAAGCCCCTGACGATTCCCACAACAAACCCTGAGAGTGGGTACTGTTAACCCTGTTTTTTGAATGAAGAAGCAGCAGTAAACAGATGCTAAATGACCTGCCCAGAGCCACAAAACAAAGAGGCGGCTGAGTCTGCACCTGAACTCAGGTCCCTCTTCTCCAGGTTCAGTACTCTCTCCACTGCTGCCCCTAGTGCCCATACCTAGCTTTCCAATCTTCCCAGAACCTAGCCCCACTCTACCTATACAACACTACTTTTACTCTCTCCCAACATGTACCATAAGCATCTTGCACTCAAAATGCCCCCAAGACAACTAGCTCTCTCTCCCCCTCCACCCCCAAGCCTTTCTCTCCTCCTACTGAGGATGCCACAATCCTCCCGGTCACCCCGAGGAACCCTCACACTCGCCCCATACATCCAATGTCATCTGATGTCCTTTGTCATTTCTCATATAGCCCCCTTCCCTACACTCACAGCCAGCACTCTGGTGCCACTCCTTGACCATGGTAATAACCAGCTGGTTGGTCTCTCTGATCTCTCCAAATAGTTACCAAATAGCTTCTCCTAAAGAGCAAGTCTGACCACTTCCCCTCCTCAGTAAACTCCTGTGGCTCCCTCTCACTTCCAGGAGCAAACACAATGGGCTCCTTTGGCGTTCCCAGTCTTTCACCCCCATCTCCCTCCCCCCTTCCAGACATCTTCCTCTTCAGCTTCCACACAGCCTGTACTTCATGAGCTGGCCTTCTGGCTCCTCTTCATGGAGATGCTCCACCTCCTGACAGTCTGTGCACTCGCTAGGCCTCATGCCCAGAATGCCGGCCCACATCCCCCTGGCCTCTCGAGATGCACATCAAATCCCATCTTCTGCCTGTTTCCCATCTGTCTCCCCCACTTCCCAAAAGGACCACTCGTTTACTCAGTATACAGCTTCTACATCATTGTAGATTTGCTTGTTGTCTCCCCCATTAGACTGGGGGCTCCCTGAGAGCAGGGACAGGCCTGGCACATCACACTCACTCCACGAATCTGCTCCTTGGGTTCTCGTGTAGCACACCCTCCTCTGTTTACCCACAGGACTCAACCATCCTTGTAGGCCAAGCTTCAGGTCTCTTCCTTCTCCA
Source organism: Pseudocheirus occidentalis (assembly GCA_028646575.1). Lineage (NCBI taxonomy): Eukaryota > Metazoa > Chordata > Mammalia > Diprotodontia > Pseudocheiridae > Pseudocheirus > Pseudocheirus occidentalis. The sequence goes on along the minus strand of CM053598.1, from coordinate 37,766,420 downwards.
GGGGGCCTTGCCTTCTCTGCACTCTCACTGCACCTACTGACTGGTGGCTTAGCGTAGCACAGCCCCAGTGGAAGCTGGGTGAGGCCAGGTGCCCTGCTAATAACCTCTTATTCTTTGTAGACGATGCCCAGTGATGTCTGCTTGCACACAGTAGGATCTCTTGTTGGCTTGGTGGCTACCACGTTCCCCAAGCATCCAGCTTGTAGGGAGGGAGTGGGGCTCTGAAGCTGATTAAAGATTGTTGGGTCTATGTTCCCTTGCCCGAGGAGCTGGGATTCTCCCATCGGCCCTCCCCTGAATGGGCTGGGCAGAGCCTGCTCAGTGACTGAGATTGGAGGAAATGAGAAAATGGGGTACACAGCATGGCAGGGTCCATTTTCTGTACCTTAGGGAGAATAAAAGGCCTAGCTGAGCAGGGCAGGAATACCCTGCATAACAAAAAGAAAATGGTGTCTGCTTTCAGGCTTGTGTTTTTCCCTTGTAATTTGGGGAAACCAACTCTAGCCACCTTGAAGTCACTGGTGCTGAAATCTTTCCTGTTGTTTACACAAAGTAATGTGGGAAAACGCAGGAGTGTGGAGGGAGTTCTCTGCTTCAATTTCTTGGAAGCAGCCTGTCTGAAGATCTCTATTCTTATGGGGCTCCACAGATATACAGGAATATCTGTCCTCTCCCACAGGAAAACCAAAGGGTCAAAGGGAAATAGAAACAGGTGATTAGGACACAAAGAGAATCAAACCAATGATTTCCATGTTCCTGTCCACTAGGATTACATTTGGAGAGGCACAAAGCATGACTATAAAGTGGAACAGTTCTTTTTGGTGGCTCTTCAGTTGAGTCTGAAGGGAAGGACCGTCAGGGCCCCAGAGCACTCTGAATGTCCTTGAGGGTGCCACCATCATCCTCAGAGGCAAAGTTTGACTTCTAGAAACAGCTCATCTGGAACCAAGTCTTGTGAATAAGCCGATCACACGATCAGCTAAGGAAAAAGGTTTTGAGTAAAAGACAAAAAATGAGAGTAAGCATCATGGAGCAATGTGGGGCAGTGGACGGTGCTGCGCACCGACAGGCAGGGAACCAGGTTTAAGTCCCAGCTCCTGCTACTTGCACCTTGTAATCATTTCCACCATTTCTCTAGGCCTCGGTTTCTTCTTCTGTAAAAGGAGAAGGATTAGACAAGGTCGTTTCTCAGATCTCTCCCAACTCTAAATCCTAGGGAGCCTGTGTATCTTATCAATGGCCTCCACAGGTAATATTCAAAAGGAGGCCTGAACAAAAGACAATGCAATAAGACTGAATATCCTGGCTTCTGGAGGAGACCTCCCCCTCCTGCCCCGGCCCACACCAAAGGAGTGAGAGGGGATGGGAGATGGAGCACCCGGGAGCTACAAAGACAACAGAACAAACGTTCGAGCTGCCTAGAAGAGAAGGGTGAGCCTGGAAGAGCATTCCTCACCCCTGGGGGGCTCCAGACCACCTGGCAGGGAGGCGGGGATCATCCTAGAAATGTTAGCAACAGGAACAAGCCAAAACAAAGAAACGGAAGGCACAAACACAGGCAAAGTTGGAGACAAAAACCATACCTATGTGCTGCTGACATGATGGTTTATCTAGAAACCCCCAGGGAATCAGCAATTAAACCAAGACAGAAAAGAGAGTTAGCAAGTCGCGGGCTACAAAATAAACCCACAAATCAACAGCATTCCTATAGAACAACAAAATTTAAGAGTCATCCATGAAAAGGAAATTACATTCAAAATAACTATAAAGCACGTCAGCTCTCTGGAGATGAGCTCTGCTCGGGCGCTATTCTCTGACTCTGGGACACCACACTATATGAGAGAACAGGACGGTTACCCACGAGACCACAGACCAAGGCAGGGGGCAGGCAGCCTACTTCCCCAAATTAGCAAGAGACATCCACCTCTGCTCTGAAAGCCATGTCCCACTCTCAGGGTCAGCTTTCTTCTGTTTCCCTTATTTTGATGATGAGGGACATATTCCTTGACTTTCATCACACTTGTAATTCCCATGTTCAGGTTAATTAATATGATTCTAGAAAAGTCAGTAAAAGGCACCTGGCTCTTTTCTCAGGCTCCTCTAAAGAGCTGAGCGGAGCGTGCCCGGTCCAGGCCCTGCAGCACTGCTACGACCAAGGCTGAGTGTGACTGGGCTGGATGTGGAAACTCTGGACAATTGCTGGAATCACAGAAGGCTCACGGAACAGCAGGATCTGCCAAGTATCTCCCTTTCTGCTACATGGACCTAGGTACAGGGTACAATGCTAAAAGGAGACATCTAAAAACCAATATATTCCTATGTCTTCTGTTGGTAAGCCAAATTGCCCTCAATCACAGAAAATCCTGACATTACAATAAAACTCACTGTAAAGCAGAGAGAGGCCAAAGGGCAGAAGACTAATTTTAGCCAATTTACAAATGAGGAAACTATGGCCTGGGTAGACTAAATGAGAAAGATGACAAGCAGGCCAATAGTCCTGAGTTACCTCCCATGAGGGGAACTTATGTATTAGTTTGGGACAGGTACAGCAAAGGTGCCACCTACTTAACACAGTCTACAAGCTTCTGCCTTAGGCCTGTATGTGTTGTCAGCATCACAGAACCTGAGCTGCCCCCTAGCTACCTTCAATCCTCCTAAAGAGGCCTTTTCCCCAGTGCTTGCCACTCAGTCTGGTTTCTCCTTTAAGACTGATGTTAATCTGCCATGTATGGCTAGTGGCGTGCTCCTGTGGGTCACTCCTATTGCCCCTACTGGAGAAGGAACGGCTGCCCCAGCCCACCTCCCCGAGGCGGACGTCAGCACCTGATGTGTAAGCCTGGGGACTGTCAGTCACTGCTCTCAAAGCAGGAGTTGGAGTCTAGGGTAATTCATCATGTTCTTTTTGACAGGAATCCTGGGCCTTATCTGCACCCCGAGAAATGCCACTGGGCTCGGGTTCCCTCCTCAATAAAGGAGGCTGACAGTTCTAACAAAGCAGCCCCTTATCAGATTTCAGCCTGGAAGCTGGAGGCAGCCGGAGGGGCAGCCATGTAAAAGGCTTTTATGGGAACCATGATCCACTGAAAGAAGCTGGAATTCTTTTAACCCTTGTTGGTACTGGAAGCCACCACAAGCAGAGCAGAAGCCCAGGACTGAGCAGGGCTGCTGCTCTAAGTGGGACGCTCCAAGATAGCAATTACCTGATAAAAAGACAGTCTGACAAGCAGGAGAGTGGGGGGAGGAAAGGACTGGGAGTGGGACAAGAGAGATACATTGAGGGGAAGCCCACCTATCTCCACTCCCAGAAAACGTACATATTCCATGGATTATGGGAGCAACCCAGAGGCAGAGAACACAAATGGATTCAGATGAGGCCTCTGTGCCAACCCACAGGTCTTAGACCCAGGGCATGGCCTTGCCAGGGACCCTTACTGTTTTTCCCTGGCTCAGAAAGGATCATTAATCATTTTGGCAGAAAAACTGCCAAGTCAGCTAGAAGGAGAGGGAGGCATATACCCCAGAAGTGGGGGAAGCTCCAAGGCAAGCCCTGCTCCTGGCCACGCCTCTGCACATTAACCCTTCCACTACCAAAACATCGTTTTTTAGGACCAGGCAGGGAGGTGACCTGGGATATTCTTACAAACTGTTTTTGGAGGAAATACTTTCCTGAAGGCAACTGAACCACAGGGTCAGGAGGTATGCAAAGCAAACTCTAGGCAGACTGTTCCATAAGACAGGACCTGCAATTACAATGTGAATGGCCAACAAAATCACTTATCTCGTGCTGAAAGTGCGGCTGGAAGCCATATCTGAACCACTTCTCCTCCAAGTCTGGCACACAGCCAACACCCAAAGCCCCCTCAATTCCTAAAGACAGTTGTCTCCCAATCCTTCGACCTCCAAGTGTGGGTGGCAGTCTGGGAATCCCCCTCTTTTGCCCACCCCCCCATCCTGACCCACTGTGTGCTGCTGTGGGGAAAGCACTGGGCCAAAGAGATCTGTTTAAGCCTTGGGCCAGGCTCAGGGTTCAGATCTGAGGACATGAAGAAGGAAGGGGAGGGGGGGAGCAAGACAGAAAAAGAAAAAGAACCAAAGGGTCCTGCACTCCAGAAGCGCACAGATCAACTGGCATCCTCAGCTTCTCTCCTGGGACCCTTGGCTTCCTTATTTTTAAACAGGGATGATGCCACTCACACCGCCTGCCTCAGAGGAAGTGTTTCATCAATACAAGGCACTACCTCTGACAAAGTCGTAGGCCGCGGCCTGTGCAACACCTTCCGATGGGGCCCATAATCATGATGGACCCAGCTAAGCCTCTCAGGACCTCTAAAGGTTCAGCTTCTCCATGAGACAGGAGAGAGGGCAGGAAGAAGCCAGAGCCCCACATCACGTGCCCACTCAAGCTCAGTTATCCCTCCTCCTTTCCTGCCTAACTCCAGGAGGGAAAGGATGAAAATGGGAGCCGCTGGTCTCCAAGTGAGAGGAGTGGCAAGGAGTGGCTGGCATGGAGCTTCACAGAGGGGGCAGTGAGCATCACCACCTATCACAGGTGGGACAGCTAGCAAACCTAGATAAAGCACTCTCAGACTGGCAAAGCCTGGGATAGATGGGATCTCATTCAATTCTCACAACAACCCTGGAAGGGAGGTGCTGGTCTTATCCCCATTTTATAGATGAGGAAACTGAGGCTGAGAAGGCTAAGTGACTTGCCCAGGGCCACACATCCAGTAAACCATCTGAGGCAGCCTTTGAACTCGGAGTTTCCTGATTCCAAATCTGAAGCTCTATCCATTCTGTCAGCAACTGAGCCCAAGAAATCTCAAATGATTTTTACCCACAGTCACAAAGCCAGTGAGCAAAGGAACAGAATTGAGCCCTGTCCTTCCTATTCCAAATCCAGCGTCAGGCCCCCTAGGGCAGCACTGACTTTTTCAGGAGCTGAGGTTCTTGGCTGGGCTCTCCAGCGCCAGCCTTCTGGAACCGGCAGCGTTGGAATACATTTTTACAGTGGGTTACGGTGGCCTTTCCCCCAACATTCCCCTATATCCACACACCCTTTTCTGACAAGTCGCTAGCAGAGTGCCAGACTCCATCCCCATGGACAGATGCACCACACTAAGCATGTCCTCCCTCTCCGGCCCTCCTCCTCCTTCTCCTCCTCGCTGTGCCAGATACGGAGGAGACTCAAGTGAACCCATCTGACCACTTGCTACAATCCCCGGTGAAGGATCTGGAAGGGAGAGGACTGACTAATGGCTAAAGTGGAATCACTTGGATCATCTGTGTTTTTCCATGGCCCACATTCTCCTATTACCAAGTATGACTGACAGCCAGTCATAGTGTATCAAATGACAGCTAAATACAGAAAAGGAAGACATGATGCAGCAGTAGCAGCTGTGTGGCCTAAAGTCAAGAGCTGAGATCTTGATGCCCTCAGAAAAGCGGCTGGGCCAGAGGCCGCAAAGACTGCCCCTTATAAACTTTTGGGAGAAGCTACAGCAGAACAGACCGAAGGCAGGGATTCTCCTGAAGATGAGGCTCCATCCCAGTTCTGTCCGATGGGCCTCTGGGGCCGGAGCTGATCCGTGGGCTAACACACCACAAAGCACTTTCCCGCCATGGGACAAAGCCAGAGGCACGCAACCATTTCCTTGGCAGATAAGCGCACAACCCAAGGAAACACCGTTGGCCGAGCCCTTTTCCCACAGTAAATCCTTAGTCCACACATATCAAAAGCAGATCCTACAGCTCATTTGTGAAAACCAAGGTCTGCAAATCTAAACAGAATGAGGGAACTCTCTTCCCCACTGCCCTACCAGGTGTGTGCAGGGATGGCTGTACCACACCAAAGCTTATTGGCTTGAAGAGTAATGCCAAGGAGAGTCCTGCACAGGGGACCAGTGCCTCTGATGTCCCTGCTCTGATCTTTGGGCAAGGGGTACATTCTTCTTTAAGTGCTATGAAACCCAATTACAAAATGTAATAGCACACACAGACTGCCTTATGCTCCCTGGGGCTCTTTATCCCTCCTCCCTTGTACACAAGGATGGAGCTAACAGGCCACAAAGTCCAAGGCTGGCCTCCAGGTCTTTGCACCGAGCCAAGTCCTTTCACATCATTTACCTAGGACTAGCACACTGAGGCAGGAAAGGCACTAGGGTTGTCAGGTCCCTAGTCTAGGCTTCCTGAATACCCTGAGGCTCTGTTCCACTGCCAGGAAACATGCTCCTCTTCTTTCTCCCTTATGAAGATGTAAAGAGACTACATTTCATATCTGTACCAGTAGTCAAGAGCACTCCTCAGCGGATGGTCCTGAGATACTGATGAAATTAGGGAATAATTTACAAACAACCACTAGGGAGTTTAATTAACCCATGGACTCTATACAGAACTGGTTAGCCAATGACACAGACAGATATGTGAGTGTGTATGTATGTATAGGTGGGGTCGAGACGGTAAGGAGCTCTAAAAACCAGCGACCGTCTTCCCAAATAATATCAAGAATGGCTTATTTAATTCAGTTTGGCTTTCAGTAACTGAGGAAGAGCATCCTGTTGGACGATGGCGGGAGCTTCAGCTCTGGCATCTGAGGAGTTTAATGCCTGCCGTACACAGAACTCATTTTGGTGCCCCCATGCACAATGGAGCAGGTGACACTTCCCTCACCCCTCACCTCTGCCACCATCTCACCCTCTCACTCCCCACCTGGAAAACCTGGAAAGACTTACCTGAACTGATGCTGAGGGAAGTGAGCAGAACCAGGAGAACATTGTACACACTAATAGCGACCCTATATGATGAAAAACTGTGAACGACTTAGCTACTCTCAGCAATACAACAACCGAAGACAATCCCAAAGGACGCAGCCTCCAGAGAAAGAACTGATATTATCTGAATACAGGCTGAAGCACACTATTTTTCCCTTTCTCTCTTCCTTTTTTTTGTTCAAGTCTTGTACAAGATGACTAACACAGAAACGTTTTACGTGTTTGCACAGGCATAACCTATTATCAGATTGCTTGACATTTCAGAATTGTTTTTAATATGTAACTGGGGAAAAATAAAACATTATTTAAAAAAAAATCTTGAACTTGTCCAGCAAACATGCCCAGAACTGAATTCGTGATCTCTCCCCCTAAACGGCCTCCCCTTCCAAACTTCCCTATCACTTACTCTTCTAGGGCACTGCCATCCTCCCATTTATTTGAGCTGCTCCCATTTCATCCCCAACTCCTCACATTCTCTGCTTCAGCATATGTGATCTGTGGCCAGGGCCTGCTGGATGCATCTTTGCAACATCCCTCGAGTAAGTGCTCCCACCCCCTTCCCTTCTCTAACAGTGCCATGACACCAAGGCAGGCCTGAACTCAAGCCTGCCGGCTGCCCTTCCTGCCACACTCTCCTCATTCACTCTAGTCCGTGCTCTGCTCCTAGAATCCACTACTTTTCAGTCTAAGTCAACTCCCCAAACATTGAGCCACGCTGACTCCCTTACGATGTGGCTGCTGGGAACAGGAGGAATGGGGTCTCACTGGAAGGGCCCACAGCTGAAAGAAGAGTGCAGGGGCTGCAGGCTGCCCGGGTGGTAAAGAAAACTGACCAGTAGCATAAGGGCAAGAAAAAATAAGCAGAAAAAAGCCTGTCCTAGAAATGAAAGGCAATGATTACAGGCTGAAAGCTCCCTCTGTTGAAGTCGATTCACCCAAACAATTAAAAGAGGGGAAGAGCTGCACAGGAACACAAAACGGCAGTTAGAACCTCCCTCCACCTCTCCAGGCATTATGGCCACGGGAAAGCCATTTTATCACTTGCAGCTGCAATCGTTCAAGGACAGCCCGCTGTGCTCCTGCCGCAAATAAACCTCATCTATTCAACCTGCGTTGAGACTGTGCCCCAGCATTCTGAAGAACATTCTTGGCGCCAGTGACTAGGACCTGTGACCTTTCAAACTTAGGGAATTTTTGGAAGCCTCTTGTGAAATTTGCCATTTATTCTTCACAACAGACCTAAGAGCATGAGTCACCAGGCCCGCCGTCTTCCCACCAGCCATCAAGAGCTGGCATTATCCCGTGGATCTCAGAAAGTTCAATTTTAAAATGACAAGAGAGTCACAAATGTCAGGGATCCTTATTCTCACTCACATGTGAAACGTAAAGATTCCAAGCTTCACACATACATGACCAATTCCCAGTCTTCTTGATTGACCTTCGCATTATGAGTCTAATGGAAAGAGCCTTATGACTGGGCTTCCATCCTCCGGTCTGTCTCCACTCAGATCCATCCTGCACACCCTTGTCCATTATGTCTCTAGAGTACTGCCTTCCCCATGGATTCTCTCACAGAACCTTGCTTATTTTCATATCCCTTGTTTTTAAGATGAGAATACTATTACTTGACCCATAGAGTTCTTGAGAAAAAAAACTTTTTTAACCTTAAAAGTATTATAGAAATGAGTTTTAAATGATCGTGTCAATCCACTGTTCACAATTTTCTAATGGTTCATACTGCCTGCCTACAGGATGAAATGGGCTCTCAGGCCTATCATTCGGGAACTGCCACAATGGTGGGCCAAGCTCCCTTCCCAGCCTCCTCTCCACTAGAATACCCGTTCCCCTAAAAAAATAACCCCCCATACACATATTAAGCACTTATTTGTGTGCCCAGGACTGTTCTAGGTTCTGGGGAAGAAACAAATTTAGATAAGACATGATTCCTCTCCTCTTGGCCTTTACAATCTAGCAGAGGGATCAGACACCACCATCAATAGATAGTCATATGGAACTTAACCAAAGAGTCAGGAGATCACTCTGACTAGGCAAGTCTCTGCCCTATTTGCAGGTAAGAGAACAGAGGCTTCTCTAGAGGTTAAAGACACATTCCTGGGGAGTGGCAGAGTTTAGAACTCAACTCTCTTGTCTTCGTTATTATTTTCTTATTACATCTGGTCTTGTGTCATCCTAAGCCTCTAACTGATCTCCCTACCCAGAATGTCAATGTCTAAAGGGAAGGATCATTGAGCATTATCTGTTTTCTACAGCCTTACTCCTGTCCCCTCAAAAGATGCTGCAGAGAGCTCAGCACAGACCATATCACGGGTTCAAGAAATACCTGCTGAATGAAGGTGTCTGCTCCTCTTCCTAGTTCTAGACTCAGCTCATCACCTTGGACAAAACCACCCTGAATATTCTGCCCCTCTGTTTCTCTGTCTGCAAAATGAAACAAGGGTAACCACCATCTTCTTCCCTTATTAAGATGGGAAAAGACAAAGGAGCTACGGATACCACTGTCATACCACTGGGAGTTCTGATGTGGGGACAGAAGCTGGAATAAGTAAGATGCTTCCCCTCATAGGGCCACCTGGCAGAACGGACCAGGCCAGCCTTGGGGGCACATCAGGCTCTGCCCTACTAGATGGTGACCTTGAGCACAACCCTTAAATTCTCAGCGCCTGGATAAACCTCTAAGATCAGAATGGGCAGAATAGGTGTTAATTTGCATTGCCAGGAGTTTCCTCACCAGGAGTTCTCTATACAAAGAAGTCACAGTTTACAAAAAAGGCCTGGATAAAGTTGAAGCTCCACTACCAGTGATAATGGGGGATCGGAGAGGTCTGAGATGAGAACAGCTCAGGTTTCACCAAGTGCTTCCTTCCAAACATTCTTAGGACGCAGGCAATTCAAGCCTCCTTACTAGAATCTAACAGATAAGGAAAGCTGCCTCTGGTGAGTGACCTTGTCCACTTCCAGTGGCTCCGAGGTGGCAGGAGGCAGGTCATCTGAATCCAAGCCTTACATTCTCTCCAGCACAACCATGTTGCCCTCCAAAAGAGAGCTCACATTTATAAGGTGCTAATGACTAGTATTTTAGACACACTTTATCATTTGATACTCATAACAATTTGAAGAGACTGAGGTCCTGTAAGATTAGAGCATTAGGAGCAATATCAACATGAAGGTTGCAGCTGGGGAAGAGAGGAAGCCAAAGAGCCGGGCAGGGAAGCCTGCTGAATGTGCTGCCCTCAGTTCCGGCAGCACGGTGCAGCCCACTCACACAGAGGCTCTGGGCTGGGCAGCAGGGGTCCTGCTGAACTTCCACATGCACTGTACAGATAAGTGTTCAGATTCAGAGTAGATGAGGTTGCTATGGTCTGGAAAAGTGAGGGAAGGCCTCCCAAGGGAGCCGGGTTCCTCAGTGCTTCTCCTTCTTGGTCCCTGCACCACAGGGGGCACTGCTGCCCACCTTCCTTGCCTCAGCATTCGGTCCCACAGCTTTCTGTGCCAGTTTTCTCTTAGGGTCCCTCCTCCCCAGCTACCTGCTCCTGTCTCCTAGGCCGGTTCATCAGACCCTCTTCTCTTCCAGTCTTGTCAGCACCTCCCTCAGATTCACTCTCTCCATGCAGATAGCTTCCAGATCTCTCTACATGCAGCCCCCAATCTCTCTCACAATCATCATATCTAAGAGCTGGAAAAGATATCAGCGGCCATCTAGCTCAGCCCCAAAGGAATCCCCACTCTGAGTCATCTGACAGGAGTCCTCTGCTTACCACTGGCCTTGAGGCAGTCCATCCCTGTGCTGGTGACTCTCAGCATCAAAAAGCTGTCCTGACACAAAGTCTAAGTTGGTTTCTTTGAGACTCCTATTCTCTGATCCTGCTCCTACCCTTTGGAGCCCAAACAGAACAAAGCAAAGCTCTCTCTGCTGGACTTCAGGTGTTGCAGAGACATTTCCAGCTCCCCAGGCCCAGGGTCATGACATCAGGGTTATCCACCCCTCCTCCTCTCTCCCCTGCAAGGCTCCTACTGCCAAGTTTGCTTCTGCCTCCTCTTCTACGAGCAGGTACAGCACCAGCTTCATGAAGGCGCTCATCGAGGCAGCTGCTGCCAGGGCTTCCAAACAGACCTCTCTCCACTCCAGTTCAGCACCCGTATGACTGCTAACATGATGTCCCTCCATCATAGATATGACCACACTACTCCCCTACTCAATCAATTCCAGTGACTTCCCATTCCCTCTAGGAGAAAGTATAACCTTTTGTTTGGCTTGAGAATCCCTTCAGAACCTGGCCCCAATCAGTCTTCCCGGCTCCCCACCCTGGACTCTATGACCCAGAAAAATTGGTCTTCTCCTTCACATATCACTTGCCTTTCTCCTTTCCCCTCAGTCCAAGCATCCCTTTCCTCATTAAGTCTTTCCTGATCCCTCTCAGCTGCTAGTATCTGCCATCCCTCCTTATTACCCAATACTTAATTATCTTGCTTGGATTTTGTATTATTCTATATAGGCTGTTCCAAATGTCCTAGTGCAGCTTTTGACTTTTGGGATACCCCAAATAGAATGTAAACTCTTAGATAGGGACAGTTCCATGTTTGGTTTTTGTATCTTTCCCCAGAACCACTGCATGCTGACTAATTTACTGAGCAACTCCATGCCTTGGGTAACATGATCCCAAGCTACAGACAGATCAATTCACTGGTACAGTCAAGACTGAAGCCAGACCTTTGGCCTCCAAATGAGTAAACAGCACAGACTCTACCTTATGTAACCATCCTAGGTCTCTTAGCAGCTGGCAAACTATTCTGCATACAACAGGTGCTTAATAAATACTGACTGCCTGAACAAATGGAATACAGAAATGAGCCCACCCAGTGTTCCCTCCCCTAGGGTACCTCAAATTCCCGACAAGCCAAGCCCTTCATTTTTAGCTGAGATTCTGCCCTGTCAAAATGTTTTTACACTAAAAACAAAGAGGTTGGCAATTAACCTTGCCTGCCAAGTGACAGCTGAAATCCGACAAACTCCAATCTTCACTCTTCCAGAGACAACCAGCTCAAGCCAGGCCCACATGCCCAAGGTCTTCAGTCTCCTAAGCTTCTCCATAGCCTGGTAAGGCTGCCCGGACTGTTTTTCTGTCTTGGCAGGCCCAATACTACTCTTCCATTCCCCTTTAAAATCCTTCTGGGAAATGAGCACAGCAATAAAGAAGAAAATAAAACAGTGGAAATACACTGCTGATTAAAATCTATATTGCTATGGCAGCCCCTTCGAGCCAGGATCAGCCCCTGGCTTGCACCAGCTGGGCTTGTGGAGCTTGTAAATAATTAAAAGGTAATTGGAAGGAGAGACCAAAGTATTAAGTGGATTTTTCTCTCTCTCCCTGGTAAGCAGGTTTTCTGCTGGCAGTCACATACATTTTCAGGATTATATCCTTCTTTCTTCACTTACACTGACATGTGTAGCTTCAGATAACAGTTATACGTGTAAGCCAGTTAGCCTTCCTAGACCTGTCTTTGCAGAAATTGATGGCTGGAAAATATGGGACTCAAAGCGTTCAGATGCCTTCGTGAACAATCCTGCAGTTACACACATCCTAGCCGGGCAATTGTTATGGTTCTCGTAAGCAAAAAGATGGGCAAGGGGAGCAGAATTGTTCTGGGTAGCTGGGAAGGATGGCCAACAAACATCAGCCCAGGCTGAACCATAGTATCTAAACCTCCCATTTTCAGGAAATGCTGATCTCTCCGCCCACAAAAGGAATGATGGATGAACCCCAGTAGTGGCACTAAAGCAAGGGACTGTGAAGAAACATGGTAGGCACAAGTCTTTCCTGTGGCTTTGAGCAACCAAGGGTGATAGTGCAAGGGGAGCTGAGGAGCTCTATGATGTGGAGTTCATGATTCCTGCCCATGTTTCCTGAGAGCTGACCTTGTTAGTGACCCGGCTCCTCTAACAGGATGTAAAGCAGGAAGGAAACACAGTAGGCTCCAGGCTTAGTCACGCCATGGTCCCTACTGGTAGGGGGTGGGGAAGGATGGAGAGCAAGGAGGAATAAAGAGTGGGGGACCATCTAGCACACTTCACAACTGAACTGTGACAATGTGCTAACCAAGAGAATGGAAGTAAGGACTGTAGAGCCATCTGAGAACAGAGAGAAGGGCTGGCCTCTCTTTTCCGTGGATTACTTCAGGTCTTTGCTACAAATCCTAAGGGGTTCTTACTCTTCCATTTATTTTTCTCACTCGCCAGGATGTAAGAGAAACCATGCAGGGGGCCCTGGCGATAGTCAGCAAACAACAGAGCAGCTGGGATGATAAAATGGAGGCTACATTTGATTTTGAAATGACTCTTGGGACCGGTTAATTGGAGTAAAAACAGGCAGGGAAGTATTTGTATGACTGTCCCATCTAGATTCCTCCAAAACTCCTCCTCCCTCACTTCAGACGCTGGTTTTGCTACAAGACTCTCACCCTGGGACTTTGGAGCTAGGACTCTGGAAGAAGCTGGTCAATTATGTGAGTACTCACCCCTCTTCTGCATGAAGATAAAAAGGTCATCCAGGAACTCTTTCCGTTCTGGGTCACTGTCCAGTTCATACAACTGTAAACCCCATCCCCCGAGAAAAAAATGACATCAAATACCATCCTGCCACGGATACAAAAAGGCACCTGCCTCCATTTGGGAGACCCTCCTAATTGGGAAAAATGACCCACCCCTATCCTTAGCTTTGGAGATTTGGGTAGGAAACTAGAGAAATGATCCCTGACAAGGTTTCTTTTCTAAACCCAAAGGATTTCTGCCACCATACAGACAACACGGACCTTAGCAAAATCTCGAGAGATCTCTCTTCCCCGGCCTCCATCGGCATCATCACTCTGGGTCAAACCGCCATTCTGAAAAGGAACAAAGAAGAAAAGTTTACGAGGGGAAGGGAAGGAAAGATGACAAGTAGAAAGTGGGCTAAGGAGAAAATTTAAAGTGAGGATAAAAAGGTCTTCTGCAATTCAGTTATTCTGGCTCATATGAAAAATGGGTCTGAAAGTATCCAAAACAAACAGTCCCTTATTCAAATCTGATGCTGAAGTCGTTTTATTTTTCATGGCATGAATGAAAAAAATAGGAAGGAGTAGGGTGAAAAGAATGCTTTCTAATCACCATGGGATAGTGGTGTAATACATGACTGTCAATGGGCTTGGGGCTTCTCAAAGACATAGGCAAGAAAGGCTGGAAGAAGCCAGACATCTTTCTAGTTGTTCTTCCCATCACCATCACAATAACACCATCAACTTGTAGCCTAGGAAAATATGCCCTTTGTCCTCCTACCCATCTCTGTAAACGAGCAAAGATGGGAGAGAAAAAGCCAGAGGGTAAAAGGAACCTGGAACTGGCATCTCTCTTCAAACCTAGTCTGTCAGACTTCAAGATCTCAAATCCTTGAAGCTAGTGCCCAGATTCCTAGGAAGTAGGAAGTTTCTAATGACATAACCTAAAAGAGGAGAGCAGCCTTTGCTGCAAAAGCGAAAAGTTTATTTTCATTAAAGAAGCTATAATTCAGGGAAGCTGTTAGTCACTCAAGTGAGTAATAGGAAAATAGCTAATGTGATAGAGGGAGCCTGAGGTTCCAAAAAAATCTTGACAAGACTAGAACAACGGACTAAATCTAATAGGTTGGAGTTGAAAACAACTGTCAAATCCTATACTTGAGTCTAAAAGAACCAGTCACACAGGTATAGGATAAAGAAGACACAGCCAGGCAATAGCTTATGACAAAAAGACTTGGGTTTTAGTGAAGTATTAGCTCGATCTGAGTCAACAGTGTGCTGTGGTAGCCCCAAAAGCCAAGATCTTAAGTAATGTACTGGCTATCAGCCCCACAGGATGCTAATTTAATGCTCTATATCTGGGGTTCTGGGTCTATCCTGGGTGTTGAACTTTAGGAAGGTCATTGACAAGACAGACTAAGTCTAGGGCTGGGCCACAGAAGGAAAAGCTGAAGGAACTAGAGAAGAAAAAAATTTTTTAGGGGAGACAAGACAGTTGTCCTCAGGTATCTGAAACGACTATTGCATAAGACTATTCTATTTGGCCTCAGAGGACACAAGAGGAGCAATTGGTAGACGTTGCAGAGGCATAAATTTCCTTCCATTATAAGGAAAATGTTTAGAAACATTAGTTGTCTAAAAGTAAGAACAAGTTGTCTCAAGGTCACTTTAAGACTAAGCTAAAGCTGGTTAGCCAACTAATGGGGAGTGGATTCCTACTCAGGTACTAAGTCAGAGCACATGACCACTGAGGGCACCTTCCAGTTCCAAGGTGATATTTATCTAGGCTTGAATGTCACTGATTTTTTTTTAACTGAGTTATTTATTTATTTAGTATTTTATTTTTTCCCAGTTGCATGTAAAGATAACTTTCAACATTCGTTTTTAAAACCCTGGGTTCCTAATTCTCTTCCTCCCCACCCCACTGCAATTTGATATAGGTTATGCATGTGTAGTCATGTTGTAAAAGAAAACAAAAACTAAGGGGGGGGGGGGGAACCTCAAGAAAAATAAAGTAAAAAAGCATGTGTTCAGACACCATCATCCTAAGTCCTTCAGAGCTGTCTTGGATCGTTGCATTGCTGAGAATCGCTAAGTCATTCACAGCTGATCACCTTACAATATTGCTGTTATTTTGTACACAGGACATTTCACTTTGTATCAGCTCACAGAAACCCAGCTTTTTCTGAGAGCATCCTGCTCATCATTTCTTACAACACCATGACGCTCCATCATAATCGCACAGCACAATTTGTCCAGCCATGCCCCAATTGATGGGCTTCTCTTCAATTTCTAAGTGAATGGCACTGTTGAAAGGGCAGGGAAAGTAAAGCTACATCATCAGTGACTTGATCCATTAGTTGCTCCAATTACTGAAGAGGACGTGGAAGTGGAAGATACAAAAACTCAAGAGTTCTTGCAGTGGATCTGAAGGAGGCTATTATGAGCCTTGAAAAGAAGAAAAGGGCTCTGGGGGACACCTCCATGTAGGAAACGGAACCATGGAACTGGCCACAGAAGAGAGAGTGGCTACTGAAGAGAAACACTTGCTATTTCAAGGGATGTGATCGATCCTTCAAGCAGACAGTAGTTAAATGTACCTTACATTTTTTTTTAATACATTTATTTGCTACCAGTAAGGCTAAAATCCATTTTCTATTTATTCTGCAAACTGGTCATTGTAGTTGAAAGAAAACTAGATATAGGTGATCATTTTCATTATTTAAAGTATTCATAATCATCCATTGAGTGCCATAAAATGTATTACTTTGTTCTTCGTAAAGTTTGGGGGTGGGGGTGGGCTGATGAAAGGGTCAGAACAACCAGGCTGGACCTAACAAACCACTGTTAGTACCTCTCTACTGCACTTATCCAACATTACGGGGCATTACAATTATACAAATGTATAAGCATTTTTATCCCCTTACTAGATTATAAACTCCACAGTCACAAATTAAACAAGCATTTATTAAACCCTACTGTATTCCAGACTAGTTAGGCTCTTGGGGATGCTGTAAAATACAATGAATGGAAAAAAAAATCTCTATTCAAAAGGAGTTTTTCTAAATTCTCTCTCTCCCCTGGTGCTGTGCACACAAGGTGTATAATAAATGTTTCCTGAATAAATCCCCATCCTTTGTATGTGGGCGGTCTATAAACAATAATGCCTATCTACAGACCTACACACCCAATCTCTATCTCTATCCATGGGTTGATGGTCTCTGTATATCACAGCATCTTAAAGCTAGACGGGACTAGCCCTGGGAAGCATGCAAAGAAAAACGTCTGAAAACACAACCCTCATGAAGAAGAGAGTTACATTAAGAAGACCGATGTGATGCCAGGGAAATGACCAACCAATTTAAAAATGTTTTAAAGGCAGGTAGAAAAAACAAATGTGGCCCAAACCTGTAAGAGCAGGGCTATGAGGGTCAGAATAAGGTGAGGAAAGCCAAGGATGACAAAGGGGGATTTCTTTTGTTTTTATACTTTATTCTGAGAAAGAGGAGGCTCAAAGAGAGGATATGGCCAGTAGCTGGAAAGGTAAGCCCAGGATAAGAAAAGGGGTTTAAAAAAAGCTACATTAGGGAAAAAAAGGCATTGAAGAAGGTACGGGACCAATGCTCAGGGTGAATGGGATGAGAACTCTGAACTTGGTGAGACAAGGCAGAGTGGTTCCATTTTGGTTTTCTCATTCCTCTGCCAAGGACAAAGATCTTTGTGTCAGAAAGATCACTGGCACAAATGACTGAGAGGGAGCTGATGCCTAAGAGAAGGGAGGGCACCATGAGAGAGCACCTTGCTGCCTTTTTAAAGTCAAGTCCATCTAGAAAAGAAACACTCAAAAAGAACCAACATGGAATGAATCATAACAGATGATGCTGGGCCAATACTGCTTCCATTTTTTATGCAGTTTCTAGCCTAGCAAATCAGGGGAATGTTACTCATCTTTTACCAACATTTTAACAAAGAAGTAAATACAATCTCTCATGTTAGTCTTATAGAAAAAAGAGAGAAATGTGAGTTAGACAGGCACACAATTGAGGACCTTCAGAACTGACTGAACAGCCAGACCCAAAGAGTGGTCCTTGCATACTTCAATGTAGCACTATCAGTACCAGGAAAAGAGTTCTCCAGTGGAGTGCTTTGCCCAGTCTGTAAACAATGACTTAGATAGAGGTAGAGATACTATGCCACTGGACTTCTCTGAAAGAGAGAGGATGGTAACTCTGCTCCACCCTGCCTCACTTAAATCCAATTCATGAGCAAGTCATGACATCACCCCTGATGGCATCAGTCCTCTTTGAAAACGAAGGTTCAAACAACAGATACTCTGCTTGTAAAATACTCCCAGAATTAGGCAGAATAACTAATATACTGAATGACAAGAGACAGGATTCAAAAAGATTTTGTTAAGTTAGAACATTGGGCAGAATCAAATATTTAAATAGAGTTCAATCTAAAAAATCCTAAAATTGGATTAAAAATCTCCACTTGAAAAGTGCCAGATGGGGAGGTGCTGGGGTCAATAGCTCATCTGGAAAAGACTTGAGGTTCTGATGAACACCAGCTTAATATCAATATCAACTCTGTGCTCTGAGCAGCTAAGAAGGCACATGAGACCTTAGGCTGCAAGAAGGGAGAAGGGGGCCCCAGTTCTACTGTCTACTGTTCTCCTCAGACCACATCTGGAGCACTGTGAGCAGATCCAGATGCCATTTTTTAGGAAGGCCACCGACAAGAAGAGTATGCAGAAGGAGAGAACCAGGAAGGTGAAAGGCCTTCCCTGCCATAGTAGAATCAGCCCAAGTAACACCTGGAGAAGAGCTGACTGGGGGTGTCGGGAGGCATAATTTGAAAAGCAATCCCTAGATTCTATCCTCCTAGACAGCAGCCTTGTTCTGTCTAGCCTCAGAGAAAGAAATAGGCATCATTAATGGGAGAAGTTGTGAAGAGGCAGATTTGCATTTGATGTCAGATATGAGCACTTTCCAGAAGTGAAATGAATGGGACAGCTCAGGAGATGATGGGAAGCCCCTCACTGGTGGTCTTTATACAAGGGATGGGTCAATATTATATATCTTGCAGGAGAATGATTTTTGAAGACAGACTGGACTACATGGCCACAGATGTCCCTTCCAACTACGAGGTTCTGTGATTCTGATTTTAAAGATGAGAAAATTACGGAGGGCTGGAGGTGGATAAGTGTGGACAGACTTGTGCAAAGTGATAAAACCATACTATGTTCAGTACTAAGCCAATGAAATGAGAATATTTGGTAGTAAGATTAAAGGGGCAGCTAGGTGGCGCAGTGAGTAGAGCACAGGCCCTGGAGTCAGGAGGACCTGAGTTCAAATCCAGCTTCAGACACTTGACACACTAACTAGCCATGTGACTTTGGGCAAGTCACTTAACCCCAACTGCCCTCCAAAAAAAAAAAAAAC
>CM053598.1:37720789-37747160 GCA_028646575.1 Pseudocheirus occidentalis | reverse complement strand
CCCCTCCTCCTCCCGCCCCGCTCCTCCTCCCTTTACCTCTCCTTCCTCCCCCTCCCTCCCCCGCCCCGCCCGCCTGCCCCGCCCCGGCCCCCGGCGCCGCTTCCGGTGCGGGCCCCGCCTCGCTGCCCCAGCCGCCGCCGCTGCCGCCTGCGGGGCTGGAGGAGGAGGCTGAGGAGCCAGAGTCGGGGACGCAGCGGCAGCGGCAGCGGCAGCGGCGGCCGAACCGGGGAGCAGAGCTGCGGCAGGAGCGGGCCGGGCCGAGGCCGGAGCCGCCCGAGGTAACATCGCCAGCCTGCCGGGGACTCAGTTTCCCCATCTGTAAAATGAGGGATTTAGACGAAATCAGCCTCAGAGGCCCCCAGCTGTGATCAGGGAGGGAGAGAAGATAAAAGGCGGAACCCAGAGTAGTCTGTGGGGAGGGGGCTGCCGGAGGAGTCACTGGGGAGGGGCCTTTGGAAAAGAGAATGGGGCGGGGGGGGGGGGCGAGATGGGAGTGGGAAGGAGAGGAGTCAGTGGGGAGGAGGCTAGATGGGAGGGGGGACGAGAGGAGTCTGTGGGGAGGGGGCTGAGGCAGGTTGGGGAGGAGGTGAGATGTACATTGGGAGACCTTTAGGTCTCACACCTAATGGAGAGTTTCGTAAGGAGACTTATTGAAGATTATTTTGGGGTGGGGGTAAGTCATGAGAGCCTGGGGAGGGCAGGTAAGAGGAATAGCCTAGAGACACTGTCAGGTCCGGTGGGGAGTGGGGGGGTGTAAATTGTAATTGCAGTAGGGGTGGGGGCAGATCAGGGGATAAGCAGAGTAAATGGAGGCGTCTGAGGTGGGTTAGAGGGGGGGGGAAGTTGTGAGAGCCTTGGGGTGGGGGGTCCAGGGGAATAAATGAGGAGGGTTAAGGTTAAAGCTTCTTCTCCAAGTGTGGTCCCAGAGACAGATCTTCCAGGTTGGAACTATTTTCATAATACTACTGAAATATTTTAATTTTTAATACAGTGAATATCCATTGATAAAACCCATATAAACAGTAGCTCTTTGGAGGGGTCCTTAGTTTTTAAGAATGTAAGGGATCCTAAAACCTAAAAGTTTTAGAACCACTGGATTAAAGATTGGGGTATGTGGGGGGGCAGTATATTGGGGGTGATAGAGGAAGGCAGGAAGATTAAGTGGGGAGGGGCTGATGTAAGTTAAAAGTGGGTTTAGCTTTAATTGTGAGGGGGAAGATGGCAGGGATATAGAGTTAAAAATAAGAGAATGAGAGGTATTACATGTTGGGGATCACAATGGGGTAAAGATAGGGCTGAGGGAGTCAAAGAGATAGGTGAAGTTGGGGTCCTGAGGTCAGAGTTATTATTAAAGTAGAGGAGGTGGGCAAGATGTGGGTTAAAATGGGGACTTCCAAGATTGTGGGTTTGAGGAGATAAGGGCCTAAGAAGCTGCAGGTAAAATTGAATAATAGGATGTTAGGTGAGTTATAAATGAGGGTAGTCCTGAGGAGTTGGAGTTATAAAGGGTGGGAAAGGCCTGACTAGGAAGGACGGGGAGGGTTGGGGAGAGTAAAATTCAAGGAAAGGGGGGTTCAGAATGGGATCTCATGGGGGGAGGTGGAAGGACGGGCTGGGGAAATTAGAGCTAAAGAATGGAGTAAAAAGATCAGAATCAGAAATTAGTATGTGTAGGGTCAGAGTTCAGGGTAAGGGGAAATTAGGTGAAATGGTGTATTCAGTTATACAGGAATGTATGAAGAGGGTTTTTTTCCCCCTAGTTTTTAGAGCAGAATAAGTTCCTTAAATACAGTTGATACTGTTTTTCTGGACAGACTGGTTGTTTTTAGTGTGAGGGCTGGTAAAGCTTTCAGGCATCACAAGGCTACAAAAATTTTTGCCCTGTGGAATCCTACTGTCCCCTTTTGGGTAAGGTGGGAGTTGCTAAATCCTTGGTAAGAAGGAGTAATTGGGTGGCAAACGAGGGTGCTTGCTTCATGGACAGTTCACTTGGAATTTTCTGCTGATACTAAAAGGAAATTTGAAGCATAACAATGGCATAACTTTCCCCCCCATTGCTGGGATTTAAATGTCTTAAATCCTTTTTGTCTCCCAGTTTTTGATGGGAATACAAAACTTGTCATAATTATTTTTTAGAAAGCGAGAAATGAAATGAAAACGATTGTATTTCTTTTTCTTTAAGTACCCAAAGCAGTGAGAAGCTACTTGGAATTTAAAGGTTCCATAGAATGTAAGAAGCAAAGGCCCTCACTATTCGTAAAATAAACATAGAAAATGAAGGTTCTTAATCCATCTCTAATCTTTTCCTTAGCTTTAAACATCCTTCTTTCTCACTCTAATCCATGAAGAATGTTGAGTATCCAAGCAGGCTTCAGGGTTTTGGGGGATGCTAAAGACTTTTATTGGCCTGTCCAGCCCTCCAACATTAGCACGTATCAAGTCACGACCTGTCCTGTGCTAACATACATGTGGAAGCAATTGTATGCCATCATGGTAACTTTCATTTGTCTAAAATGTCCATTATTCACTTACCAAGGCTTGGGTGAAGCATTATTCTTTCTGAGCCTTTGTATATCACTTCTGTAACCCATGCAGTGTTTATTGTGGGGCTTGGGGAATGGAAGGCGTGAAAGGGGGTGTGTGTTTGAAGAATGATTTGTAAGAGGAAGAATGCTGCTGAACCTGCCCCAGGAGGCTTCTTTCCTGAAAAGGCCCTTCATTTTGGGCCGGTCCTGCAGCATCAGAATGGTCATCCTGATTCTCAAAAAAGAAAGGGAACATGATGAAGATTACCTGGCAGTTATAAAAAAAAAAAGAGGAGAAATTAGCTCAGGCTCTTTATAGACAATATTGATATTTGCTTCAGATTAATTAGCTTTAAAATCTCCAGAGGAATTTCCTCTTGTTTGTTTTGAATGATTGCAATTTGAAACTCCTGCATGTTTCTTTCATGCTGGTGAAATTGGATTCTTTTTAAGGACTTAGTGTCCAGTTAACATTGCTCAGTCCACTGAACAAGCAGACCATTGGATTGCGGCATTTTGTAAAGCTTAACCCTAAAGAGCAGCTTGCTTGGTTTTTCTTTCCTTCCAAAGGTGGGGGAGGTGAGGGGGGTGGGTGGAATTCTGTTTCCTATCTATACATGTCCACTTTGGCCGAGACATTCCTAGGGTTCTTTCAATTCTCTCTTCTTTAGTCTCAAACACTCTTGCCTTCACAATTCTGGTTTTAAGAGTCACAGACTTTGTATACTACAGATCTAGGTGCATTTCTGCCAGTAAAAAATATTTGTATCTGGAAATGTTGAGGGGGAAAAGATCAGATCCCAGACATTAGGAAAATGGAACCTTTCTAGATTTATTTTTGAGTGTTTAGAAGGGAACAACTGCGCTTCCCTGTCACCTTTGCATCCCACCAGTTAAGGGCATAATCCGAAAGCTCAGCATGAGAAACTGAAAGTCTGAGTTTACATTTAGGGTAAGTTCAGATATTGGATCAGGCTTGGGTTTCTTATGACCCTTTGCTGGAGAAAAGCTGTAAAGAAAAGGCTGTCAGGACATGTTTTACGTGACTGTTTTTCCTTTGTAGCTGTCATTGGGACCTGAAGGACCCAGTGTGGATCCTGTGTGCCTCCTTGGAAGGGCCCACCTTCCCAGCCATGCCAACAGGCGGCTGAGGCTTGAGGCTCTGATGGAGCAGTTGCAGAAGCAACGGCAGCGGCAGCATCAGCATCCAGTTCCCCTACAGATGGATTCCCGGGAAAGGCAGGAGCGGCAGTTGAGAGAAAATCAGCTCCTGTACACGCAGCAGCTGGCAGCCCAGCAGGCCAGTCTCACGGCTGCGTCCACCAAGGCTTCTGGGAGTCCTGCTCTGGGACTGCTGGCCAGAATTCCACCAGCAGCGGCAGCCTCCCGGGTCATGAACTCAGAACCTGATGAAGAAGAGGAAGGGGGATTGGAAGATGAGGAAGGGGATGGGGAAGACACAGAGATCACTGAGAAGGAAGCCCAGCGTTCTTCCAAATATTTCCACGTGCAGAAAGTGACTCATCATGACCCCAGAGCTGCCCCCATGTCAAATCCTCCTCCTCTTCCAGCACCAGGGCTGCAAAGGGGGCTGCTTATCAAAGAAGACCATGCCAAAGATGCTTTAAAAGCCCCTCCTTCCATGTCAGCACCCGGCCACCCAAACTGGAACCTGGAGGAGCAACTGAAGCAGGTCAGTGTCTGTGTACCTTTATTCAGAAAGGCCCGAGATAGATTGATTAGGGGTGCTTCTTGTTAATTTCTTAAATTCAGCCTTGTTTTCAAATTCACCCTCCCCCTCTCCCCTGTCTCCACGTCTGAGGAAAGAGAAAAACCAAACCTTTAGGGACTCTTTAAAGGCAGTAGCAGCAGTGCCAATTTCTTTTTCTCTGCCTTAGTGAACAAAGGGCTGGAAATGTAGGGGCTATAAATTCGAATCCTGTGTCTGCCATGGACTTCCTTTGTGAGCTCTTTTTTTCCACCTAAAAGGGGATAATGATAAGTTAACTCAAGTGAAGTGACTTGTTAGTGCTTATGGGGAAGGGAATGGCATGAATATTTGTCCAGGGCATAGTGCCAGGCACTGTGCTAAGCACTTTACAAGGGCTGTCTCATTGGTCCTCACAACAGCCCTTAGAAGGAGGCACTACTATCATTCCCATTTCACAGCTGAGGAGACTGAGGCAGGCAGAGGTTAGATGACTGCCCAGGATCACAGGTAGCATGTATCTGAGGTAGGATTTGAAGCTGGGTCTTTCTGACTTCCAGTCACAAACTTCCAGTGCTCTATCTGCTGTGCCCCCATCAGTCTCTAACAGTGGATTCCATGATGAAACCAGTCATGTCAACCAGATGCCCTTTCTACTCTATTTTCTTTGAGGCATGCTTATAGAAGCTGACTCAGAGCCAGAAGGAACCTCAGAGTCGTCTAGTCCACCCCTTTTATTTTACAGGTGGGGAACCTGAGCCGATGGAAGCTACTGACTTGCCTGAGGTCACACAGTAGGAATCAGAGGCAGGATTTGAACCCAGGTCTTTAGAGCCCTAGCTCTTTCTGCTGTACCGCAATGGCTTTTTCTAATTAAGTCAGATGTTGGTGTTTTTGCATTAATAGGAAAGGACATGTCTGTGCAGAGGCAGGGATGGAGCAGAGGGATTTGTGAAGTTGGATCCTTGAATCACCAGCTGTTCTGTATTTGGAAAAGGTTTACTTTCTTGCCCCAACATTTCTGTACTGGTATGTAGGATAATAGAGTTAGGGAGCTTTCTAGTCTATCATCCTCATTTTTCAGGTGATCAAAGGCCCAGAGAAGTGATGGGACCAATCCAAGGTTACACAAGTCATTACCAGCAAAATGGGAGATTCAAACCTAGGAGCAGGAGTCTGGATCGCACCTGCCTGGGGATCATGTCCTCGCCTTCCCCCACACATCGTGTCAGTGAAATAAGGAAGGAGCCGAGGTGCAGAGAGGCCAGATCTCAAATCACCAAGTGATTCAGTAGCAGAGCTGGGACCAGGGCCAAGTTGTCTTAGCTCCCACAACAGCACCTTGGCCACAAAGCCAGACCCTCCCAGTTGATTTAAATGTGATTTAGCACTCTGTGGTTGTGAATTGCTAGCAGCCCCTCCATTACCATGTGGTTGGCAGAGTTCCATGTTGAGTCAGCATGAAAGAGGGATCCCTGACAGCAGTGGGGGGGAGTTCAGGCAGGAGGCAGCAGGGTCTTGGCGGCCGGCCAGCTTCTGCGCACGAGTCCTTATTCCTCGAAAGTGAAGCCGTGTGTGAGGAGTGAGTGGAGCTTCCCGTCCCAGCCCTCCCGCCCTTCTGTCTGTCTGTCTGTCTTTAGGAAACCAGGCAGATGTCGAGGGCAGGCCACTGGGTTTTAGGAAAAGGCTCTTCAGAAGTGATTCATATTAGCATGGAAGAATTAACCAGGTGCCCTTGTGATAGAGCATCTGAGGGCACACAGTGACCCCTCCTGGGGTCTGAGACTTGGCCTAGACGTTCTTTGGGCTCCATCATTACCGAGCCTCAGTTAAGATGGTTTTTGAATATTGGACTACTCTTCTAATTAGACCCCCAAAAGGGTTGCGTTCCCTAGACTAAAGCTCTCCCTTCCCTGGATTTGGACAGAAGGAGTAGAATCAGGGAACAGTCTTACCCTGACCCTGACTGAAAGAATTGCCGACTTGAAAAGCCCTGGTTTTTGTGTGTAGTACAAGTATAAAACCCTCCTGTTTGTTTTCACATCCACTCCTCATTTCTGATGATCTGAATAAAATTGATTAGTACTGATGCTGTCTCTTGTACCCTGCCAGGAGTAAAGTGTGTGTGTGTGAGTGGCATAATAGTTTGGGGGTGTTTCGAGAAGTGTTTCTCTTGTAGATCATACAGAAAAAAACCACCAAGCTTTTTCTAAAGTTGCTTCATAGAGGTCACAGTCTTTCCTCCAATGTTGTTAGTAATACATTGGAGGTTGGATGAAATTTGGGGGTGGGGTCGGGGTGTAGCCATTTGGCCTTGCCCTCTTTGAACTTGCTTCTTCTTATACACTGGGGAGAACAATGACTGGGTTACTGACCATGCAAGGTTGTTTGGCAACTCAAATGAAATGATGTGTGGAAAGTGACGGGCAGATATGAAAATCCTAGACCGGTGTCAGTTATGATGTTTCTGTTGTTTCCTGGCTGTCAGCCAGGATGGCTTTTCAAAACCTAGCTCATTTTGTGGAGTGTCAGCCTAATTTATGTTTCAGGTAGGAGAACAAACATTATAAAATTGACTTTTGTTTAAAAAACATACAGAATGATCCACTTGACAAGTTGCTTGTGTCTGGAACGTTGAATAATCTGGTAAACAAACAGACATACCTGAAAAAACATTTTGAAAAGCAAGGTGCCTGCCATACATGACTGAAAAAACATTTGCAAAGACTTTGGGATGGTAGAGAAGGTGATTAAAAGTATCTGCTGTAGAATATGGGTAGTCATATTTTTTTTCAGGTTTTTTTCTATTCCCGAAAAAAAAATTTGCTCCTTCTGAGTTGGGTATTTTTAGGGTATGAGTGTGGGGACCTTGGGGGAGGGCAGACATGGGGGAATGGTGGTTGTTGTCTTGTTATTCCCAATAACAGAGTGATAGGAAGATGGATGGCACCATTGAGCCTGGCTTTCTGAACCCCATCGGGCTTGGATAGCTGAGTAAATAATTGTAAAACCAGGCAACGGAGACAAAGGCCCTGAGCTGATTTTGACAACCAAAGGGGAAAACCCTGTCAACACACAGCAAGTGGGAGGTGTGAACCATTTGGAGAGAGGTTTCAGGCTTCATTGTATAGAGGAGAAAGAAAAGGCACAAGTGAGTCCTAGTTATGGTTAAGGCATTTACCACCATAGCAACTAAAGGGGAAAGATCTGAGGTGCCTCGTAAAAGAACAGAAGAGAAATACGATTTTCAGACTAAAGCAGTAGCTGAAGCCTTGTGTGAGCATCTGTGTCTAGTGTTCTGCATCCTTGGGCAGGCCTTTGGTTACTGGGAGTGGGGAGCAGGCAGTGACACGTGCTTATGGCTGGCCGCTCCTACTAGCTGGCAGTCAGCACCTCGTTTCCCTGGTTTGGTCCTGGATGGGAGAAATGAGCCCAGGGACTTGGCAGACCTTCTGAGATGGGACATCCTTGTAGAGCACTTGAAGACAGGTAGAGAGCTTTCCTTACCTAAGCTGAGGCAGAGCTGGGTACTTAGTCCTATTGGCTAGTCCAGAACTCTTTCTACTTTACCATAAACTGGATTTTTGGGATGGGTGTTTATATTATCAATATTTGTGTCCTGCTTGGCAAAATACTTCAGAGAAAAAACAAAACTATCAGAGGCCTATTATTTTCCTTCTCTGTCCATGCTAGAGAGAGCATGGAGGTCCCCTGGCTTCTGTACACACTGGGAAAAATACTTGGAAAGTTCTGGGATAGATGGACAGGATGGATAGATAGATAGACAGACAGTGAGCTAAAGCACTTGTTAAACAATAACTTTGTGTCAGGCAGTGTTAAGGCTGGGAATATGAAAACAAGCAGCCAAAATGGCCTAGAGTTTCAAAGAACTTAGGTTCTAATGGGGGAAGATGGTTCATCAGTGGTGAGTGTGGAAGGGAGTGGGAGAGGGGGAAAGGGATCCCCAGAGTTGGGGCTTCTGATGACGTGGCGGTTCTGGGCTGGAGTTCCCTGATCCTCTGATCAGCCCCAAAGTGAGATTACCCCAAAGGGGCCAGAGAGTCAGTATGAAGGGGAGCAGAGCAGAGAGTGAACTTAGATTTGTTTTTTTACATTATTTTGGAGATATGTCTATTCTATATTTTGGAGCCTGTCTTTTCTGTATAATGGCTCCTAGTTTGAAAACAGTTGTGGCTAGAACTGGATAAGCTTCTCCTTGCACTGGCCCCTTTGGGATGCTTTGGGATGTCAGCATCCTGCCTTGGCCCTTTTGCTTTTTAATCAGAGCTTTTGCTTCTAGGGTGTGGATCTCAGGAGCAGTTTGAAAAATTGGCCAGGCCTGTACTTTACTGCAGCTGTCGTTGACTCTCCCATTGAATTCAGTACATCCCTTCGGGCGCTTTCTAAGTGAACAGATGAGTGGAAGAAATGCTGAGATGTAGAACCCAAGCGAAGTTCTATTGGGTCAGAGCAGTGGTTTTTCCATCCCAGTTTTCTGGCTTTGACAATGTCAGCAGAGGAAGGGGTTAGGAGAGAGTGTGGTTGTCCAGCTTTTGTGTCAGCCCAATAGAATATCCCTAGAAAGCTGAGCCTCCCCTTCCTTATGACTCACATAATTAATTATTGTGACCAAGTCATACCACCTCTGTGAGCCTCTTTCTCATCTGTAAGAAGGGAATTGGACGAGTTGTTCACTAAGGCCTTTCTCCCTAGAGAGCCTTAACCTCTTGAAATCTGGCTTCTGTCCTGGGCCTGGACTCTGAAAGGTCACCATTACTTCTCATTGGCTTTTTTCAGTCCTCATCCACCTCCTTTTCAGATCCCATTGGATGCCTTTGACCATGTCTTCCTCTTGGAACCATATGTTCTAGAGCACCACTAGCCTGTCCTCTTGGCTATGTGAACATTCCTTACTCTTCTTTCTTGGTTCATCAAGTGCTTCCCACTGTCCAGGTGTCTTTTCTGTTCTCTCTGTACTCTGCTTTAGTGATCAAATCCCTTCATAGGGGTCCAATTACCACCTCTATTCAAAAGATGTCAGTCTCTTCTTTAGTTGCATCTTTAGCTAAATGCTGAGATCCTGCTGCACTTGAAACTCAGCACTCCTACAGATAAATAAAATACACCATCTATACAAATGAAATATAAGTAGAGAAGAGTGGTGAGGAAGTTTGTGGTGGGGATGAGTTTCAGGCTGTTGACACTCAGTAGACACTGTTTTAAGAATCATCTGTGTAGAGGTAGGAGATAAAGACTGGAGAGTTAAGGACCACCGAGGGGGGTGGGAGAGGGAGGGGTAGGGAGCCAGCTTGTCTGGAGGGGCTCAGTGGGAGACAAAGGACGCCTTAGAATACCCGTAACAGAGGTACAAGAACTAAGAGAATGGGATGTTTCTGAAATTAAAGAAGAGAGAATGTCCATAGTTGGCTTGCTACTGAGTGTTGTACAGAACTCAAACCTAGATCTCCTGACTTTGAAGGAAGGACGCTTAGCTCTGAAAACATGCTGCTGGGTTTGTTGATCAGTCTTTCATTGGTTATTGGTCAAGGGGGAATTGGTGACCTTTGAGAGAGCAGCTTCTGTGCAGTGGTAGGAAAGGAAGCTGGATTGCAAAGAATCAGAGACAGCCAGTCTTGGAGTGGATCTGTCATTTGTACATTTATGCACACCTTTTTTTTTTTTTTTAAGCTGTTATATTTTTGGCCTGTCTTACTTCTGGATAACAGGTTTCACATCATATGCCGGTAAGTTGTGCCAAATGATAGAGCATTTGATTTAGAGTCAGGATTCGGGTGTGAATCCCAGACCTGCTGTTTTCTGCCACTGTGACCTTAAGCACGCGTGCGTCTCTGAGCTTCAGTTCTCTCATTTATACAGTGACACTGATGGACTGAATAATCTTGAAGAAGTCTTTAGTGACAATCCTGTGTGTGCTTCTACCTGCAGAGCCAAGTAGTCTTCCTTTTATTTTCCCTGAAACTAATTTTCTAAGTGGTGCATTTTGTTGTGGAATCTTGGAATTTCACGGACAGATTCCCTTCAGTCTAGCCATATGTGTCATAATTTTATAAACTATCTTTTCAGGACTGATAAATAATTGAAGTCACTCTTGAAATCAATTTGAAAATATAACTTACTATTTTTTGTAACTACTTTGCTAGGCCTGTGGTTTATTTGGTACAAGAAACTGATGAGAAGCCTGGTGACCGAGGCTCTGCCACCCGGGGGCTGGGAGCCCTGAGAGGTTCAGTGACTTACTTAGGGTCACCCAGCCAGGGTGTGTCAAAGGCAGGGCTCAGCCCTGGTCATCCTGACTTTAAGGCCAGTTCTCAAGCCACTAAACTGTGCTGCGTCTCCCCCTCCTCCCTGCGTCACTCACTGATCCCCTTCTTCCTTCCTCTCCCTGCCCATCTGCACCTTTAAAAAGTTTTATTGACACTTTCACAGAAATCATAGTTGTTTCTGGAAGCAGCCCTGCCTCCACTGCCCCCACACCCTGCACAGAGTTCAAACCTTCACTTGTAACAAAGAAAATTAATTACAGGCCAACAGTGCAGTATTGCAGAGCGCCGTAGAATAGCTTAGCAGATAGACTGACTCCTTAAGAGTCCACCCCATATCTTTCAATAAACTTTACTTTTTCTTTGGCTGAGAAGACTTGAGTGGAATTCTTTCCGCAGGACCCGGCATGTTGATATTTTGGGGTCTCAGGCAGCCCTAACTCTCTTTGGGCACCTCTTCATTTTTATGGTAGGCTATTCTATGGCCAACATATGACACTTTAGGCCTCATTATACCCTCGTGGTAGCCCTTCTCTTTGTCAGGAGGAAGTCAGTGTGTTTCAGGGTCAGTGTGGGCTCGGGTTCTTCAGAGCTCTGCCCCCTCAGAGCCCACCGTTTGGTTTATGTGGCCGTAGCCGTTGTGTAGATGACTCTCGTTTACTTTGTTTGTGTTGCAGCAGTTCATAACGAATCTCATGTTTCTCAGAATTTTTCATGTTTATCACTTATAACCACACAATAATACATTATTTATATCCACATACTTTCAGTTAATATCCTTTGTTTGTACACCCCCTTTATGGCCCCTTCTGCCCAGAAGGCTGCCCCTCATAACAAGGAAGGGGCTCTCAGGTGGGGGGTGGGGAACGTTCCATGGCACTGTGCAGCGCCTCCACCAGGCTGGCCGTCTGGTCTCTTCTTGACGTTGCCAGAGCTGCGGCTCGTGGTTCTCTGATTCTGTTTATTTCATACTTCATCAGTTCATGTAAGTCATTGCGTGCTTTTCTAAATTCTTTACATTCAGCATTTCTTACTATACAGTGAATATTTCATTACATTCATGTACTGCCTTTTCTCTAGCTCAGCGGCTCTCAACCTGTGGGTCACGAACCCTTTGGGGGTTGAACGAGCCTTTCACAGGGGTCGCCTAAGACCACCTGAAAACACATATTTCCGATGGTCTTAGGAACCGAGACACCGCTCCTCTCTCTGGCTCCAGGCGGGTCCTCCTACATGCAGATATGCCCACACACGCATTAGGAAGGTTGAGAACCACTGGTCTAGCTGGTCCCTAATCAATAGATATTTATTTTGTTATAATCCTTTGCTACTGCAGGCAAGAGCTGCTATTGATTTATATGGGAGCTTTCTGTCTTGGACTCCCTGAAGACGTGTGCCTAGTAGAAGGTTCTCTGGGGCACGGGATACAGACAATTAATCAGTTTCTTAGCATAATTCCAAGTTGCTTCCCAGAATATTGCTGGGCAGCTTCACAGATCTACCAGCAGTGTGTTGATGCTCCTGTCTTTCTGCAGCCTCTCCAGCGCTGGCCATTCCTGTACTTTGTTACCTTTGCTAACTTGCTTTGGGCAGGGAAGCAGCCGGTGTGAGCACTCACGGCAGAAACTGCTGTTTGAAGTCACGCAGATTCTCCCAGCTCCTGCATTCCTACTCCACCAAACACATGGAACATTTAGCAGGCCAAATAATGACCGATAGGATGGCTGACTGGTTAAGAGGAGCGAGAGAGAGATGCAGGAATAAAAAATGACATAAAAACAAACAGCAGCAATACAAATGTTTTTAAAACACACACAAAAACTCCCAGAACGTGTAGTGAGAGGGACATAACCTTTAGCATTTGCAATATTGGCCTTATCATAAAGAAATCTGAGTTATTTAACCTAGAGAAGACTGGTGGATGACTAAATAATATTCTTAAGCTACATGAAACATACAGTGAGAACTATTCAGATCCAATCCATGCCCCACCTTTGACACACCCTGGCTGGATGACCCTAAGTAAGTCACTGAACCTCTCAGGGCTCCCAGCCCCCAAGTGGCAGAGCCTCAGTCACCAGGCTTCTCATCAGAGTTCCTTGTACCAAATAATATAATATTCATGTAGCAGACCAACTAAAGATCAAGAAATCCAATGAGGAGCCTCTAGTTAGGGGCTTAATCCACCTCCAGCCTACAGATGGTCAGCAGAAGCCTCTGAGCAGCAATAAAGGAGTCGGCACTGGCCAGCAAGCCACCAGCTTCCCAGCTTCTTTTAAGATGGACCAGACACATATACCCTGCGGGGCTTCTGGCTCTGTAGCAGCAAGAGTAGATGACTCCCTCTAGAAACCCTCCAGAGGGTTAGAAGAGCCTCATTGTGGGCCTTGGAAACCAAGAGAGCTGAAGGGACCGGTGGAGCAGGGCACCACTTGAACACAGGGAGCAAAAGGAAACGGGCTAGGAGGTCCTTACCCTTGTAAGGCCCAGTGCCCTAAACTTCAGAGATCCAGGGGGGCCTAACCTCAAGGGCTACAGGGCAGCTCAGGGACTTGGGGCAAGACTGCTCAGCAGGGGCTGCGGCAGCCCCAGCACAAAGCCCCAGTTCTGGAGCTAAAGCCAGAGACAGGAATAAACCAGATAAGAGACTGACCAGCATAAATAATTATTGTAGATCTAGAGATGCCCATAAGCCAGTCTAGAAAGAGTAACTTTGTGATGGTGCAAGCCAAGACTCAGAGGAGAATTAGGCACTGAGTGCGGAGGAGCTGTGGGCTTCCCTGGCTCTCTCAGGTCCCAGCTCCAGTCCCTCCTTCTACGAGCATCCCTGGTCCTGGTCCCCGCAGTGTTAGCCGCTTCCCACTGTCAGTTACTTCCACCTTACCCTGCATCTGTCTTGACCGTGTGTAGTTATTTTCACGTGGCCTCCCTCATTAGATGCTGAGCCTCTGAGAGAAGCACCAAACCTGGCATGTAGTAGGTGTTCAGTAAATGCTGACTGACTAACACTTCTTATCTGCAATCCAGGGAGAAAACTAAACTTACACTTGGTTTGGTGTAGAAAGAGATCAGATTCCCAGAGCATGATAAGGAAGGTGTGGTTTTCCAGGAAAGAGAAGTCAAAAAGCAAAACAAACCTGCTCCCCAAAAGGGAATGAAAAGGAAAAAGAAAACAGATCTAGGCGCTAGCTAGCCAGTTCCCCTCAAGTAGGGACGGGCTGAACACATGAAGTTATGTGACTGTGGCGCACAGTTATTGCGTGACAAGCAGGGGTAATCCTGGGTCTCATGACCTGATGCTGGGTGAAGGGAGCAGAACCCGAACAATTGATACAAAAACAACAATATCTTTTAGAGAAACAGCCTTAAAGACTGAAAGCAAGCTCTGATGGCTGGCTGAAGGAGGTGGCCCCACCTCCTGGAGGGAAGGACTCCAGGGGCCTGAAAGGTAGGCCTCACTTCTTTGTCACTTCCTCTTCATTTTCAATTGGGTAGAAAAGAGGAGTTTAGCCATTGTGATGACTGGGCCATGAAACCATGTTTCCATGCCCAGAAGAGCCCCAAGGGAGGTTAAGGCAGAAGCACCGTCAAGCAGGATAGTTTTAGAAATAAGGTGTGAAGTATATTGCGTACTTTCTTCATGAAACAAGGGATGTGAGATGGAGGTGGGTTTTTTTTTATTGTTTGATGGTCTTTATTTACAACTTTGTTGGCAAAAAAGGCAGAGGGAAAATTTTAAAGGGTTTACAGAGGGCATACCTGATGATGCTGTCAGTTTAAAGAACCTGCATCTTTAATGTCCATCTGATTAATTATCTGAAGAAACCCAACACTGAATCTGCATAAGTATTCTATTTATGAAGTACAGTGCTCTTATTTTAGGAAGTCTTAAAATATAAATACAAAGGAAATCAAGTCACTCATTTAAATTAAATGAGTGATTAAATGAGGGATATTTTCAATATGTATGTTGTACGTGGTAATAACACATGCCCAATGAAACTCACAAGTTGGAAAAAAGCAGTTATACTTCCTACTTCAATTATTTACAAAATTTTTTCTGTAATGACCGTTGTATTTCAGATTACTCATGACTTACTCTGAACTTACTATGAGGTGTAGTCAAGGTCGGAATAAAGGTGATAAGGGTGAATATTCCTTTTTTTTTTGGTTGGAGGAAAAGGTGCCCTCCCAAAATCATTGTGAGAAACCAAAAACATCTTGTTTAAGAATTCTAGACAGGAGAAAAAAATAATGCAGTCAGTTTCAGTTTATGTTGAGCTGACAATTTTTCTCATCTGACTTGTTGTCGTTTCTCCAGGTCAAGTGTGTTTAATTTTTCTTCTAGTTCATCCAGATCCTCTCCAGTAAAAAAATTGTCATCAACAGGAACAGCACTGATAACAAGATGGAGATTTCTGACTCTATATACAATCCTCTTTTGTATTTTGCTTTTGTGGAAATGCTCATTTTGAGGAACATTGAATGTCAGAGTGGAAAAAAAATGGAAAAGAATTTTCATCCAACCAACTAGCATTTATTAAACACCTGTTTCGGGCCAGGCGCTGTGCCAAGTGTGGGGATCCGAGAACCAACCACATGAAAGGAACTTACATTCTCACAGGGGAGACATTATACATTTGTAGGTGTGCGTAAAACATATATAGAACAGCAGCCAAGGAATTTTGAGGAAGACACAACAGCTCCTTGGCAGGGGTGGGGGACCAGCTCAGGAAAGGCTTTCTGGAGAAGCTGGTGTTTGAGTTTAGTCTTCAAGGAAGCCCAGGATTCTAAGAGCAGAGCAGGAACGTGTTCCAGGTGTCGGGGGGGGGGAGCACCTCAGTGTAGACCCACAGCAGAATCAGAAACTGGAATGGTAAAATGTGAGGAAGAGCAGGGAGGTCATTGTGATTGTACCATGAGGCAGAGGGGAGTGATGGAAGGGGAAGGGGGGCAATTTGGGAAAAGCTTTGTGTGCCGAACAAAGTAGCTGCGTGATTCTAGAAGTAATAGGGAGTCTGCAGAGTCTGAGTAGGTATGACGTGGTCAGTCCTGCACTTTAGGAAAATCACTTTGGTGACTGTGTAGAGGATGCTTTGAAATGAGGAAAGACTTATTGGTGAGACTAGTCAGGAAAATATTGCAGTGGGCTCATTGATAGGTGATGAGGGGCTGAATTAGGGCGGTGACTGTGTGAGGGGGAGACTCAATTTGGCAATTGATCACATAGAGAGTGAGGAAGAGTGAGTGACCCCGAGGTTGTGAACCTGACTGACCCTTGCCAGTAATGGGGACACTCAGAAGAGAGATGAGCTTGGGGGGAAAGATGATGACTTCTGGTTGGGATAGCTTGAGATGCTTCTAGGACATCCAGTTTGGAAATGGAGAGAGAGACTGAGACTGATAGACATGAGGGCTACATCCACGTCTTGGAGTCACCCATGTGGGTGAGTATAGAGAGAGAGTTGAGACCCCAAAACAAAGCCACAATGAGTGGCCATGATATGGATCAAGATCCAGGAGAAGCAGACGGAGGAGAACCAAGAGAAAATACAGATAGAGACATGTGTCTCCTCAAGTATGAAGATTCTGGAAGAGGAGGTGTCCTCATTGTCCAGTGCTGCTGAAGCCCTGAAGAATGAGGATTCAGAAGAGGCTGCTCAGTTTGACATTTGGGAGAATAGTGGTCAGTTTGAAGAGTCATTTCAGTTTGGTGATGGGGCTGGAAACTAAATTGCAGGGGCTTTAGAAAAGAGGAAAAGGACAGCAAATGGTGAGTGTGGAGGGCTCTTTCCTGGATTTAGCTAAGAGAGGAGAAAAAAAAGGGGACAGTGGCTAGTGGGGATCTCTGAAGGTTTTTTTTTTTATTTCTTAAGTAGTTTTCCAGTCGAATTAAGGTGATATCCTTCAGTTCACTAGTATAAATTTCTCCCAGACCTTCCGTTATTAAATAACTGTTTCTAATATAAGGGAAAGGGTCTGGATCTGTGATTTCCTCAGCGTAGGGAACTCCCAGGTGAAGGAACTCTTAACTTCTGCAGGAAGTTGCCTGAAGCACTGAAAAGTTATGAGACTTTCCCAGGGTCACTTAGTCTGTATGTGTTAGAAGAGGGCCTTCAGCTCAGGTCTTTCTAGCTCCAAGGCCAGGTCTGGGTCTACTGCTCTGTGTTGCCCCTCTTCTCCAACTATAATTGCTGGCAGATAGAAATCTTCCATTTCTTTAGTCTTTTTTTTGGCCTTTTTCTTGACCTACTTCTAGAGAGAGTCACCAAAATTGCTTGCAGCAATCAAGGTGCCAAAGACACTGAGTTATCTGTGTTTCCTTATGTTGCCTGGAATTTCATTTGCTTTCTTGGCCATCCCACTGGACTGGTATCTTTAGGGAACAATCCATGATAATCCATGGTGCCTTCTGGATCCTTTTGCTGGGTCATAACTGTGTCTTTGGAGCTCATCTGCCTAGAAATAGATTTTCAGTTGTTTTTCATCCTGTACTTGCTGTTGTTGAAACTTTGAGGCTCCTGACTGTTCATGCAGCTTCCAAAGGCTTTCTTATAGTTCATCTTCAGGCATTTGGTTCCTGGCCATGCCATTGGTTCACTCAGATTTTTTTTCTTTTAGATTTTTATTTTGAATTCCAAATCCCCTCCCTCCAGCCTCTCCCCCAACTATTGAGAAGGCAAGAAATATGATAGCCATTACCCACATAAAGTCATGCAAAACATATTTCCACATTAGCCATGAGCAACAGTGTCTTTTAAACAAGTTACTCTTACTCTATCTGTGAAATGAGGAGCTTGCACTCAGTGACCTCTGAGGCCCTTGTAGACCCACTTTGGGTCTATAATCCTATGATATCTAAGGTCCTTTTCACCTCTGAAGTCCTAGGATGCAGAGATCTTTATTGTATTGTATCATATGCCATGTACTTGTGGTTGGTAACCAAATGGACATGTGAGGTCTCTCCTGTGGCATAGATGTGCTTCCCCTAAAGAAAAGCAGCCGTGTTTTTCCTGTGTGTATGTGGAACAGCAGCTTGTTGCTTCTTCAACTGGATCTCCATGTACTGATTCACTTGTAGGCATACTAGTCCCAACCTGTGCTTTAGTGTTTAGACTCACATTCAGAGAGAGCTCCTCACTGTAGCTCCTAGACCTAGGAAGTCCCAGGGCCAGGCCCTTTCTGTCTTTCCCTGTGGGGATCATCGAAGGTACAGGAGGTGCTCAGCATGGAAAAGAGAAGGCTGAGATGGGGATCGCTGTGTTCACGAATCTGAAGGGGTTGCTATGTGGAAGAGGAAATACTAGATTTGTTTGACTAACTATCAGGGAACAGAACCAGGAGCAACAGGTCGCAAATACAGAGAAATTTAGGTTGGACATAAGAAAAACAAAGTCTTATCAATTAAGGTTGTCCAGAAGTGGGATGGGCTGCCTGATACTGAAGGTCTTAGAGCAGAGGCTGGAGTGGCCTCTTTAGGGGAATTCCTTTGGGTTTCATGTTGGCCTACATGACCAGTGAGTTCATTTTCCAACTCAAAAATTCTGTGATTGTGTGTATGCACTTAATATAGTTATTTTGTGCTAAGCTGAGTTCTGGAGGGCAGGAATTGTATTTTATCTGAACAACCCTGCTCTAGGGCTCTGCATATGGCAGGTAATTAAAAGTGTTCAATGCTGTAGATTTTCCTGAGTAAAACGGAAGTGTTTTAGAAAGGCTGTTATCATGTAATCAAAATACAGGTTGTTTGAGCTGCCCGCCTTCCCTTCCCCAGCCCTGACCTGCTCATTTCTGCCCCTCAATTCAAGTGGTATTTTCCAAGCCACAGACTTTGAATTGATCTCTTGCTGGTCAAAGGTGGTCAGGATTGTTGCTAGTTCCTGCTTTAGGTTACCTGACAAAGGAAGGTGTGCATCTGCTAATTATAACTCCAGTCCTCCCTAGCTTCAGAGTCTGCCACAGAGCACTAAATCCCGATCTTATCTGGAGGCTTTTGGAGTCCCCCCCAGTGTCAGTATATCAGCATCTGTTTCACTTCCTGGGCCTCCACTCCACCTACAGAAGGAATTTCTGCTGATTCTCCTGTAATCCCCATCCTGGCCCCTTTATACGTCTCATTAACTCCAAGTATTTGTGGTTAGAGCTGGTGGAGAGCAAAGAGCATTCTTGTTTTTCCTTCATTCTGAGATTTGGAAAGTGGACTTTTGACATTGCAACATCAGACCAAGCCTGGGAGAACTGCAATCAGTTAAAATTGCCAAACTATGTGCCTGACCAGTCTCCAAGCATCTAAAAATACATTCATCAGACTAGTGTTTTACACTAGTGAGATTTGAATAGTAGAGCAAATACTCATCTTCCTAAACTTATAGGGTGTCTCAGCCTAATAGAAACCCAGAAATGCTTTCACTTTCTTCTTTCTAAGGGAGACTGTCCTATACCTGTGAGATTTAATGCCCAGGGATACTTGTAGCCCAGATCACAAGGTTTGAAAACTGTCTGAAGGGGATAGAAAGGAAGAAACCAAGCATTGTTCACATAATGGCTTGAGCTCAGGATGAGAATTCTCAGAATTCAGTGTGATGACTTTTCCAGGACAGGGCCAGTTCATAGAGCTTGACAAACAGGAGATGACAGAAGACACCAACACCTTGAGTTGGTGAACTGTTCCTTTTATTTCCATAGAATTCTAGAGCTGGAAGGGACTAAAAGGTCATCTATTTTATGTCCTTGAGGAATAATTGTGCTCTATATTGACATCTCCCAAGAAGTGGTCATCTCTGTTCTGCTTGAATATCTTCACAGAGAGGAAATCCACTTGCTAAGGAGTCAACCCACTCCATTCATTCTTAGACAAGTTTAATCATTTAGCATCTTTATTCTTACAACGATCCCCAAAGCTATCTTATTATTATTCCTTGTTTTTCATTTGAGAGTCAAGCAGAATACTAACCATGCTTCCAAATGCCAACCTTTCTTATACTTGGAAGAGAAGAATTGTGTCACTCTGACTTCTCCCCTTCAGACCAAATATACTTTTAAGGAAAGGGTTAACTCTGTCTTGGGGGAAGTGGGGAATGGGAAGCTGAACTTGCTTTTGGACATCTGAGCTTTGCTTTAATAAGATATTCCAGGTGGTCGGAGTAATCCTAAAATAGCCTGGATTCTTAATTGCTTTTAAAGTTGGGTCCTCTTGTTTCTGGGGAGAGAGCTCTAAGGAATACTGACTGACCTCACTCCTGAGACTCTCAGAGGTATGATGAGAATTTTTTTTTTAATTTTGTTTTAATTTTTAAATCACAGTAAAGAACAAGAGCTGGAGGGACATTTAAAGATCCATAAGACAATAGATTTATTGCCAGCAGGAACCTCAGTGGTGGTCTGGTCCAGCCCTCTCATTTTAAAGCTGGGGAAACTGTGGCCCAGAAAGGTGGTGTGACTTCTGCACGGTCACTCAGGAAAGTGCATTAAAGAGCTGAGATTGGAACCCAGAGCCATTGGTCCCAAGCCCAGCTCTCTTTCCACTGCACTGAGCTGTTTTTCCAGTGGAAAGATATTAAAGAAAGGAGTCCCCTTTTACTGCCCCTTCACACCATTGGAAGGTTTTAGATTTTCCTGCCAGGACTGTTTCTAGCTCCAAGTCTTCAGCTTCCTTTAGTGCCGTGGAATTGGCTTCATCTCAATCAGACAAGCACTGAATTGTGAATGCCTGTGTTCCTTTCTACCAAAGGCTTCATGGGTGGATCATTTCTTAGTTTTCCTATTTTGAGCAGTGACAGCACCATCTCCCATTTGCCCAAGGCTCTAAACATGAAGTTGTGATTTCCTCTTGCCCTGTTCTTCGTCCTTCTTCCTTCAGAATGCCCATTCTGTCTGTCCCTCCTTCTCTTTTCTCATTTCCACTGTTGTCCAGATGCCTTTTTTCCTGGCTAACCTTCTTATTAGTGTCACTGCCTTCCTCCTTCTCCCTCCCACTCATAAAATCCATCAGCCCCACCAGATTCACCTTTCCAAAGCAATTATTTCATCATGTCATTACCCTCCCCTCTTCCCCCTCCCCAGCAAGTACCCCCCAGTACTCTCACTGAACGCCTTCTCCTGGTGAATGTGCCACAATCTTTTTCTGCTTTCAGGCCTTCATATTGTGTCCTGCCCCTCCCCACCCCAAACTGGCAGCCCAGGCCACACTCCAAGGAGGCTGTTGTGGGCAGCCCGGAGCTCTCCCTCCAGTGCCCTCTCCTAGAACACGGAACAGTATCAGAGCCAGTCGGGGGCTGGAGGATAATTTCCTCTGTAGCAGATTGGCCCACTCCAGAGTCAGGGCTCTTTTCTTGCCTAGCGCAGGGCTGAGGCCGAGAAAACTTTGTGTGGCTTTAGACATGTCAGCCTCCTTTGATCTCATTTTTCTCATCTATACTGTGAGGGAGGCAAACTACATCTCCTTACCAGCTCTAACTGCTAACATTCTGTGATCCTGTGAATAAGTAGTGACTAAAATTTAAATCTGTGAAATTAAGGCATCAGAGTGTTAGAAACACACTTAAAAATACATGTTATTAATAGCTTTTATTTTTATGCTGCCTAAATTTCCCCCAGTATCCCTCCCCTCCCTGTTCCCAGAGAGCTACTCCTTATAATGAAGATTTTTTGGGGAAAAAAAACAAAGAAGGGGAAGATCAGCTGAGCCAGGCAGCACCGTGAAGAAGACTGCCGTGCCCTGCCCCTGTGTGTGGGTGGGGGAGGTGCTCTCCAGTGGTCTCTGGGGCTCTGGTGACCTTCCTTTGCAGTCGCTCTGTGGTGTTGGCTCTTTGCGCTCTTTGCACTGCATCATTGACGTCCTGGAGTCTCTGCTGTTGGCTCTGCTCTGCACTGTTTCTTGCCAGTTTTCCATGCTCAGGAAAGCAGTGTTTGCATTAAAGATTCCCTTGACTAATTGTAGCATTGTAATTAGTGAAACCAATGCTTGTATTTGTTACCTGCGCTTTAAAACACATTTCTAACATGGCATCTCAAACCTGGCCTCTCCTTGCTTGGGCGGGAGCAGCATTGATTTCTCCTGTTCTTTTGCTAACACAGAGACGTTCTCCCAGCTGGTGTGCATGGAATAATTGGACTTTTCTTCCAGCAAAGTGGATTTCCCCACCTCCCAGCTGTAAAGCATATATAGTCTCATGATTTCACTGTCTCCAAACAAGAGTATTTGTCTTGTCAGGGTCTGGCAGAAAGGATTAAAGTTGGGTTCTGCTGAGCTAACTCTTGACCACAAGCCTTTCTTCACTAATGGTTGAGTAAGAATCTTATTCCTGGAGTCTAAATTTAAAAGACACTCAGGAATTCTAAATGAAAGAAAGTGGGACCCTCTGGATTTGGCCTGAGATTCACAAACTTTCTGGTTTCATATTCCTCATCTGATGAATAAGGCTGACCCACCAAGGGCCATTCACCCACTAACAGTCTGTGATTTGAGCCACTGTATGGAAGAGACTCCCACTAACGCCCCTTTTCTGGTTTGAATATTTAGTGGGAAAAGCTGTTGATTCTGACTCCTTTCTGAATGCATATAGTTCCCCCAAGACCATACATGCCCTCATAGCCCACATACACATCCTTTCTCTTGCCATGAACAAAGCCTTTTCTTCTTTCTGCACTTTGGAAAACAGTTCATACATCCCCCCGCCCCCCCCAGAAGACAACTCTTGGTGGCAGTTGAGCTGAATGGGCCCAACTGCAGCTGGGGCCTAGGTAGGTAGTTAGTGACAAACTGTCAGTTTCCTGTGGACTCCTGGTGAGATCAAAGATTGAGGAAGGGAGTTCTCCGGGAGGAAAGGCCAAAGGGGTTGTAAATGGCAAAGAGAGACTAGTTGGGGCAGTTGTTGGTTTCCCTCATGCATTTCTAGGGTAATTCAATACTCTTGGTGACAGTGCATCAAAGACTATTCCCTGGACAGGTTATATATACCTTGTGCTCAGTGGCCAGTTGAGTTACACTCTCCTTCTTTTAGACCCCTTGATCTTTAAAGTGTCCCGAGTCTTCTTGAGGTTGCTTTTTCTCAGTAGACTGAACCAGAGGTATTTTTGTTCCCTCTGCCTTCTCCACTACCCACCTGGCTCAATTACACCTCATTATTCAGTGTTTTTCTGAGCTTGTAACTTTTCAGTAATAGAGCCTACAGATCAGCCTCTGTCAAGGATTCCTCTTGCTTGTAAATTTGAATTGCACAAGTGGACCAGTTCTTGTAAAAGTTGATCAGTGTGAAGAGCCAAGCAAATACTTGCTAAAACCAGTTATCCAGAAGCGGGATGGGGGCAGTCATAGAGAAGCTTTGCCTGTGAGAGGATCCTGAGCCTTTCTTTGCTCTTAGATGTCACTGTTTATCCTGAGCTAAAAACCAGCAGATATTTCACTGAGAATCAAAGTTTATCCATATGTCTAGCTACTTCTGAGGAAGAAGTTATACCCCCCTCCCCCACTTCTCCCCTCAAACAATGAAGTTGATGCATGGTGAAGATTTTTCCACTGTCTATATTTACAGTATTTGGAATTTTGTAATATACAGTCTTAGGATTTCAGCTGTCCATAGTCATGAACAATTACTCCTCCATTTCATTCTAGGCAAGTAGCAGACTATTTTTTACTTTTCCTGGATGGGGCAAACAGATCATTCACAGAGTCCCATCTCTCATTTCTTTGCAGTTGTTCTCTGGGCTTTGATAGACTGATTGCTGAACATATGGCATTTCAAGTTAAAATCCTGTCTGTTAGATGGATTTTTAAGTCCCCCCATAAGCAATCAGCACTTAGTGTTGTATATTCAGGGACAAGACAGTTCTTAAGAACCGATGCCATCCTAGGCCTGGGTGGAGCCGGGGGAAGCTGTTGGACTCTTGAGAGTCCAGCCGCCCCTGGTGCAGGGGATCTTTCCTTTCTGTTTCCCCTCCACCAAGCCTCTGACATGGCTATTTGTTTTCTCACAAAGACCTGCAATTCTCTGGCAAACATGCATGTTTGTTTTTATGCACCATCTCCTGCTGTGGAAAGCAAGGTAGAAATATTTCGGTTTGTACATTCTGGTCCCTCAACCCAGCTGACTATTAAATGGTTTCTAAGTGGGCATTTCAGAGCAGCTGGAAGTTACTGTAATTAGCAAAAAGCTAGGTTTTAATCTCTCTTAGTGACAAGCACACGGAAAAATTCTCCTGTGAACAAAACCAGCATTCAGATCTCTTGCTAGATCGAGTTAGAAATTGACCAGCCACAGTAAACAGCTGACTTAACAGAAGTGGCCATAATCCCCCATTAAATGTCTTTCAGCTGATGGGGGCTCACAGGGTAATTGACTTTCCAGCAGGAATTACCAGCTCAACCGAAATTACTGGGCATTAGAGCAGCCCCCTGCCCTCTTGTGAAAAGACTGCTGCCGCTCAGCCCGCTTTTGCTGATGCTGTTCATCTTTATTATTCATTGTGTTTGTTACTACCAGATGACACCAGAATGCTGTGACTGTGACTCTGTGTGTGTGTGTGTGTGTGTGTGTGTGTGTGTGTGTGTGTTTATGACTTTCTTCTTGCTAAGTCATTGTCTTTCCTGAGCTGATGGTGCTACAATCGGGCTTATCATTAGGCCTGGCCAGTGTGATGAGTGCAGTCAGCATGTGCCCACTGCTGGTACCCTCGAGGGACAAGGCGCCTGAGTACAGTTCATTATAAATTTTATACGTGTGTGTGTGTGTAAATGTATATATATATATATATATATAAAACATCCCCCTCATATCTATAGATGTCTTTTCTCTATATAGCTATGTGTACATTATGTATATGTGTATGTGTATATGTATATATGTACACACACACACACACACACACACACACACACACACACACACACACATCTCAAAATTCACTTCCTTCAAGGAGACCACCCTGAGGAGGCCAGTGAAGCCAAGCACCACAGAGCATCACCACCATGGGGCAGAATCTGATTTCCTGTTTAGCATCTTCCTCTTCTCTGCTCCTCACCTCACGTTAGCCAATCTGTTTTCAAACCTAGTCGTTTCTATCTTTATGACATTTCTCATTTCTGTGCCCTTCTCTTCATTCACACAGACATTCCCTAGTTTAGGCCCTGTCCCCTCTCACTTGAACTATTATATTATAAATAGCTTTCTGATTAATTAAACTCCCTGTCTCAAGCCTTTCCCCAGTCCCACAAAGCTGCTAAAATGATTTCCCAGCAGTGTATATCAGGCTGTGCGCCCCTCCTTCCTTCCACTCAGTAAACTCCAGTGGCTCCCAGTTTTCTCTAGAATCAAGTGTAAAATAGAATCTCCTCTGTCTGGCATTTCAAGCTCTGTACAAGCTGGCCTTCTCCTGTGTTCTTACACATTGACTCCCTATGGAGTAACCATATGGAGTTCAACCACATGGGCTTACTTGTTATTCCTCACACGTGACGCTATCCCTTCTATCGCCAAGTCTTTTCCCTGATTGTGTCCCATGCCTGGAGTTCTTTCTCTCCTAACCTCTGCCTCTTAGAATCCCTGCTTCCTTTAAGACTGGGCTCAAGCACTGCCTTTTTCTGGCTCTGTCCTTCCTCCTAAGGTCACCCCCTCCTTTCTACATGTTCTCTCTCCCACTCCAAAGTGAACTTCTTGAGGATGGGGTTTTTCTTGATATCTTTAGGATCTAACACAGTGCTGGACACATAGTGAGCACTTTAAATGCTGATTGTTTGATTGATTGGCATGGTATTTAATACACCACGGTTGTGGGGCTGCTCCCGCTCAGGGACATTTAGCTTCTCCCAGAAAATTCTGTTCCTTACACAGATTGTATCACAGGCACCAGCAGCAGCTGGTGTGTGCCTAAGGTTAATTAGGGGCTAGGGCTTATGGACTGGACACAGGAGCAAGAAAGGGAGACTCAGTTCAGCTGATCAGGATCAGTCAAGCAGCATGCATTTATT
Source organism: Pseudocheirus occidentalis (assembly GCA_028646575.1). Classification (NCBI taxonomy): domain Eukaryota; kingdom Metazoa; phylum Chordata; class Mammalia; order Diprotodontia; family Pseudocheiridae; genus Pseudocheirus; species Pseudocheirus occidentalis. The sequence goes on along the minus strand of CM053598.1, from coordinate 37,721,681 downwards.
ATGCACCTACAGTCTGCTAGGCTTTGTACTAGGTGCTGGGGAATTCAAATAGTCCCAGCCCTCAAGGAACTTACATTGTACCAGAGATACATATAGGGATATATAACATATTGAGGCACTTAGCTGACAGTGTGGCCAGAGTGCTGAATTTGGAAGGAGGAAGTCTGGAGGGCAAATGCTGCCTCAGGCCAGGGAGACCCTGGACAAGTCATCTTCTCAGAGTCCCAGCTTCTTCATCTGTCAGGTGGAGATGATAGTAGCTCCTACCTCATAAGGCTGTTGTGCAAAACTAATAAGATAAAATATGTACAGTATTTTACATACCATAATGCATTACATAAATGTTACCATTTTTTGTGGTTCTTCTTAATGATGATGATGCCAACTCCAGCCATTTTTGAGGAGGAACGGCCTAGCAGCTGAGGAGCAAGGGCAAGGGGAAAGGAACAAGACCCTGAACTAGGGTGTATATGTGGGAACAAAAAGAAGGGCACAGAAATGAGAGATGTCCTAAAGATAGAAACAACAAGGCTTGACTACAGATTGGTTTTGTGAGGTGAGCAAGAGTGAGAAGGAGGTGCTAAACCAGAAATCAGATTCCACCACATTATGCAAGGAAGAGTCTCTTTTAAAAGGAGGTGCCAAAGCTGCAACTTGGAGGAGACTCAGGATTCTGAGAGGCAGAGGTGAGGAGGGAGCCCATTCTAGGCCCAGGGATAGAAGATGGCACGTGATTTGAAGGAACAGTAGGAAGACCACATGGATAGACTCAAGAGTACATGAAGGGCAGTATTTTATGATGCTGGAAAGGGGAGGTGAGGCCAGGTTATGAAGAGCTTTGAAACCCAAGCAGAACCTTGTCTTTAATCTTTTTTTTTTTTTTTTTTTTTTT
>CM053598.1:37639244-37720289 GCA_028646575.1 Pseudocheirus occidentalis | reverse complement strand
AAAAGGGAGAAGAGGAGGGGGACGGGGGCGGGGTCTGGGGCGGAAATGGACGGTAAATTCTTCGGCCAATGGGAGACTCGGGTAGAGTGGAATTCCGGTTCCGATATGAGCGTGCCCGGCGGTGAGTTTAAAAGCGGGGCGCGCGCCCCGCCTCAGTGACATAGCAGTCGCAGTCGCAGTCGCCTTTGGATGCGAGACCAAGAGTTAGGGTTGTTCCATCGTGAGGTAAACGGGACCGGGCTGAGAGGCCGGCGCGGCCGGGGAAGGAGGGGGGAGGGCGAAGAGGCCCCTGTAGGAAGCCATAGGGCGGGGACGGGCAGCCCCATCCGCCGGGTCTCTGACGCTCTCCACCGCCGCAGCCGGTGACTCATCGGCCTCGCGCTGTGCCGCGGAGCCGGCGAGCTTGAGGCCTGCGCTCTGCTCCCGCTCACAGAGGCCCCGAGCCCGCCGCGGCCGCCCCTCGTCCAGGCCCCCTAGACGTGGGGTGGGGTGGGGTGGGGCCTGGGGCAGCGCCAGCCCTGAGGCCAGTCTAACCCACTCTCCTCCCTCTACGTCCAGCTTCACAGGCAAGTTCCAAAATGGCTGATGAAGAGATCGCAGCCCTTGTGGTGGACAACGGCTCGGGCATGTGCAAGGCCGGCTTTGCCGGAGACGACGCCCCCCGGGCCGTGTTCCCGTCTATCGTGGGCCGGCCCCGGCACCAGGGGGTCATGGTGGGCATGGGGCAGAAGGACAGCTACGTGGGCGACGAGGCGCAGAGCAAACGCGGAATCCTGACCCTCAAGTATCCCATAGAGCACGGCATCGTCACCAACTGGGACGACATGGAGAAGATCTGGCACCACACCTTCTACAACGAGCTGCGCGTGGCCCCCGAGGAGCACCCCGTGCTGCTGACGGAGGCGCCGCTCAACCCCAAGGCCAACCGGGAGAAGATGACGCAGATCATGTTCGAGACCTTCAACACTCCGGCCATGTACGTGGCCATCCAGGCAGTGCTGTCGCTCTATGCCTCGGGCCGCACCACCGGCATCGTCATGGACTCCGGAGACGGCGTCACGCACACGGTGCCCATCTATGAGGGCTACGCACTGCCGCATGCCATTCTTCGCCTGGACCTGGCCGGCCGGGACCTCACCGACTACCTGATGAAGATCCTGACGGAGCGGGGCTACAGCTTCACCACCACGGCCGAGAGGGAGATAGTGCGCGACGTCAAGGAGAAGCTGTGCTACGTGGCGCTGGACTTCGAGCAGGAGATGGCCACGGCTGCCTCCTCCTCCTCTCTGGAGAAGAGCTATGAGCTGCCCGATGGCCAGGTCATCACCATCGGCAACGAGAGGTTCCGCTGCCCAGAGTCCATCTTCCAGCCCTCCTTCCTGGGCATGGAGTCCTGCGGCATCCATGAGACCACCTACAACTCCATCATGAAGTGTGATGTGGACATCCGCAAGGACCTCTACGCCAACACCGTGCTGTCCGGTGGCACCACCATGTACCCCGGCATTGCAGACCGCATGCAGAAGGAGATAACCGCCCTGGCCCCCAGCACCATGAAGATCAAGATCATTGCCCCACCAGAGCGCAAGTACTCCGTCTGGATCGGGGGATCCATTCTGGCCTCTCTCTCCACCTTCCAGCAGATGTGGATCAGCAAGCAGGAATATGACGAGTCTGGGCCTTCCATTGTCCACCGGAAATGCTTTTAAAGAATTCAGTATTGGTTGTCTAACCCTTGTCACTTGCAGGTGTACATGTGCTAGGTCAGATGTTTAAAAACATAGACCACACATGGACCAAATGTTTTGTGAAAATTCCTGTGAAAAGCTTGTTCCGTTAAATATTTATTTATTTGACTTTCTTGTGATATTTGTTTTTTGTTTTTGTTTTTTTGATAAGTATATTTAGTACATCAGTAAAGGTGGATTATTTACACTATAGGTTTTACTTTTGTGTCTTGAGAAGTTAATAATTTGTTATCTGCTTGTGCTGCTGCTCCTGGCAAACTGAAGTTTCAGGAACTTAGATCTGACTGTGGTAGTTATTGCTCTAAATAGAACTGTAACTAGCATTGTTCTGTTAATGCAAAATAAAAATTCTGCAATTAAAGATCCCCAGTTTTGCATGTTCTCCATTAAGCCTTGAAGTTTCTACTTTAATTCCTGTATAAAGAGAAGTCTGCCAAAATAAAATTGTTACCCCCTGGCCTAAAGTGCTCAGAGTGTGATAAATCGGCTGTTCCTGTCTAGATATTGTATTACTCCTTCAGCTGCTTCCATATAAATGCAGGTAAGGAACTAGTAAATTTCAACTCCTTAATCTTACCTTTTAGCAAGGGAACGGTCTGTTGTGTCTTGCCACTTAAATTCCTAACTCAGTTTATCTCAATACAAATACTGATCAGCCTTAGATCTATCATTATAGCAGGGGGTCACCGACTTCTTTTCCATAAAAGAACTAAGTTTGTTACATGAAAATTTGAAGTCATTTAAAGGTTTCAAGAAATATTCTTAAAACCCACAAAGGGACTTAAAATTTTTGAATATTGTTTCAATAAAGCTTGCTAATCTTGATAGAAAGTTAGGTCTGAACCTAGGGCTAAAAGGATTCTTCCAGATTCTAGAATATGTGATTAATTGGCACAAAGGAAATTGTTCTACTTAGGATAAATTTTGAGTTTTATCACGTCTAAATTTTCCAAGTGAATGTAATAGGAATCGTATGTATCATTCCTTAAGTAAACATTTCAGTACCTATTGTATGCCTAGTGCTTTGAACTAGGCAACAACATTGATGCCAAGCTAAAAGGAACTGTCCTCAAGTATAGTCCGTTTAGGTGGACAAGACAAGTCATTAACAGTTATGTGATAAATTCACCAGAAAAGGCAGACGAAAGTTAGTTGAGTTTTAAGGGGACAGGATTTGTACTGTCCCTGTGATAGGTAGCTCCTGGTTGGGGAATCTCTGTGTACCAATGCAGATTGGTACCTGTGCAATTCATGGTTTTAGAAAATGTCAGGTGGGGCTTAAATGCCAAGTCTTCCTGACTTCAGAGGCTAGCTCTATCAATTTTTACCACCGTGGCTTTAGGTGACACAGGAATTTAGTTGATTAAGAAAAGCCTCTAGGTGTGGGGCAGCATGCAGGGTAAGATTAAAGATTATCAAATTTTAAGATTTAGAAATGGAAGAGAAATTGGCTGTCAGCCCAACTCAAACCCCTCTCCATCCCCCATTTTAACAGATGAGGAAATAGACGGAGGGACTTCCTAGTCCCTGGTCTTAAGTGAGACTGTATTAAGGTGACATCTTCCTTTGTAGCATGTTATATTAGTGCTAATTGGCAAAGTAAGTAATTCCTACCTCTGAGCCCCAGTCGTTTTTATTATTAACCAGAGAGGCTAAATTACCAATGGTCTCACAAGAAAGAAGTAGCTAAGGCAGTTTTCAAACCCAGGTCCCCTCCCAATTCCTCCAATCTTTTGATGTAACACCAATTGACATAAGGTATATGAGGGGTTTGTAAAAATTAGAGACTCCTTATACAAGTATAAATATTTTTCCAGCACTTTAATTCCAAAAACAATGAGAAATGAGTAGTTTATGTCCATATTAAGAAATTACTAATTCATAGCTATAGTAATGGATAAGCAGTTTGGCTTTCCCGTGGGTCATGAAGCTATTGAATCATCAGTTAGCAAAAGATTACATTTTGCATTGCTCTTTACTCTGTAGCCTCTGCACTGTCAATCTCAATTCAGTTTAAAGCATTGAACTAAGCTGTTCATTGTATTAAAATGCCATAGCCAGTTATTTCTCTGAAAGAATGCATTCAAAAGAGGACATGTCTGACCTCTTGTACTGAACACATGCCAGGAACTTAGTTCTAGCCTCTCGCTGATTTGCTTGAGGAAATAATTTAGAGATGTGCTATTTTCCTCTGTTGTGTAAAATTAATAGATCACAGGAGATGATACTTAGTCAATAAATACTTTGATAATATGCATTAAAAAGTTCATGGTGTGGTAAACAGTTGGCATTCCACTGATTTAAGAGGTTAATGACTAGATTTTCTCCCGATTTCTGAATGCCTAAATAATATCATTTGCAAAAGCCTCTTCATTGCTTAGTAAATAATGAGTTCATACTGAGGAATGAAAATTGACAAATTCCTGAGCTTGGTTATTGAACTTCTCACTGTTAATGACAACACTCTAAAACCCCAAGGTTTCATTAGAACTACCTAGTTCAAACTTTAACTGGAGAGATTTAAGCCTGGCCTCAGAATTCTCAAAAGGTGAGACTTTGAGTCTTCTGTAAGTGAGGTGTTTGGTTTTTTTTCTCCATAGTTGCAACAGGAAGCAAAACCTGGCTTTGGATAATTTGATTTGAATTCAACAGATCAGCCCAAGTATTTTAATACATTGCCAAGAACAGTGCATCAGGACTTGAAGTGCTCCCAGACACACCACCTTTGAAGGCCTCAGATATGTTTTTTTTTTTTTTTTCCCTGTCTGGACCTGTGATTTCATCAATGCAGAGAACTCCTGATAAGAAAACACTCTTCTGTTGCAGATCAGTATCTTGCAATTTTTAGATGCCTGTGGCACTGAGAGGTTGTTTCACACGTGGTCACATGGCCAGTATGTGTCAGAGGCAGAACTTGAGCCTTAATAATCCTGAATCCAAGGCTACCCTCTACCCATTATGTTCCATTGTCACTCATTGTCCTTAACTAATATAAAATCCTGTAGATGCCCACCATGTTTTGTGAACAAAAACTCAGAGTTGCTTACATTTAGCTATCTAGTTGCTGTGCAATGTCATAAAGGCAGTATATGGAAAGCCTAAACACAGCAGAGATAATCCAGGAATTACCAAAAATTCAACATTAAAGCGATTTTTAAATTCCAAAAGTTTTAGGAAATTATAATCTCAACCGTCCCCAACACCCAATGTCCTGAACTCTCAACTCCCCCACTTCCATATTGGTCTTGGTGTCTGCAATGATCTAGCTCAGGGATGGGGAACCTGCAACCTTAAGGCCACATGTGGCCTTCTAGGTCCTTGGGTGCAGCCTTTTGCCTGAGTCCAAGTTCTACGAATAAATCATTTTATTAAGGGAATTTGTTCTGTGAAGTTTGGATTCAGTCAAAGGACTGCACTTGAGGACCTAGAAGGCCACATGTGGCCTCAAGGCTGCAGGTTCCCCACCCTGATCTAGCTCTATATTCTTCCTCTCCTGCTGGAATAGACAGCTGTCCTATCTGTAAAAATAAGGACAGGAGACTTGCCATACCTGAGAAGGATGAGAACTCAATGGAGGAATATTCACAATCCTATTCTCCAACAACTCAACTCTAAGAATGGGATTTAAGTTGAAAAGTGTATAATAGGAGTATCTGGCAAATAGAAAGATGAATAACACGTACCAGGCACATTTGTAGACTCATATAAATGTTCATAGTGGGAAAAAGATTAGTTGACTTTGGGATTCCCAGCAAATCAAGCAAGCCTCCTTGAGCAAGCCTAAACACAGATGTCCTTCTGCTTGGAATTCTGCTCTGTGGCCTTATGAAAACTTGAAATCATATGGCTACTAACAACTTTCTTGGTAGAGAGGTCCAGATGGCCTTTAAGAGAGCCCTGATAAATAGTGCTTTTATAAACTCAGCTGTGCTGTCCTAGAGCAGATGGCCCAAACCATCTCTCTTGTTCTTTGGCAGACTAGGAGGCTATTCTATTGAGACAGACCTTCACATAAATTTGGATGATTGTAAAGACATCTTTCAAATAAGTACTGGAAAAATGAAGCAGATGAATGCTACCAAAGGGAATGAGTCACTTCAAGATTGGCCTTTTTGCTTATGATATGAAAGTCAGAGCTCAAAGACTCAGGGAGAGGTCACCAGATAAGGAGAGGAAAAAGAAAAGAAAGTCAAATCTGTCACATAGTAAATATCCAAATCCCACAGTCTAGAATTAGAAGGAAATGTAGAGGTAGTCAGCCCAGTTTCACTTCCCAGTAAGTTCTCTCTGTTAATATTCCTGATAGGAGATAGTCTACCTTCCCACCTAATGCATAAATCTCTTCCATAACAGTTTCCTTAATTGGGAGTTTTTCCAGCCTTTGCTTGAACACCTCCAGTGACAGAGAATGTACTACCTTATGTGGCAGCCTTAAATGTTAGAAAGTTCTTTCCCTTAGATGCCCTATGGGGAGCTATAGGCAACCCCTCTGGGGATCCAACCTGCTAATGCTTGAGTTAGTTGGGAGAGTAAGTCCAAAGTCTTGCTATACTTGTACTAAATCAAAATCTGCTTCTTTGTGCCTTTTAATCATTAGTCGTAGTTCTGCTCCTATGACAACAGAGAGCTCCCTCTTCCAAATAGCAGCCCTTCATTTGAAAGAAGCTATCTTGTTTTCTGCATAGTGGCAGGACAGTGAGCAAGTCATATTACCTTTCTGAGCCTCCATTCCCTCTTTTGGGGCAGGATTGGATGATATATTCTATGAGGGTTGACCTGGGAGTCAGAAGACTTCAGATACTCATTGTGCATGTCTCATGAGTAAACCACAACCTCTCCGATCCTCCATTTCCTTACCTATAAAATGAAAGAACTGACCTCTAATGACTGCTAGGTCATCTTCCAGCTCTAAATTTATGATCCTGTGACTACGTAGGCTCTCTCTATAAGTTTCTAAAGTCACTTCCTGCTCCAACATTTTTAGGAAAATAAAATCATAGGACTTAGAGCTGGAAGGGCTCTAAAAGGTTGATTTGAAACCTTTCATTTTACAGATGAGGAAACTGACATTTAATTGGCCATGAGGCTGCCTTTAAACTTCTCCAAATTAAATACAAGTAAACCTTTCAGATTACACCTATTTTATCCGCCCTCCCCAATTTTTATTACAGAAAGTACAGGTTAGCTCATTGACTCAACATGGAGACAACAAAATATATCTTGATCCATATACAAAGAATGTTCTTTCAACAAATGTTCGTTAATGTATTTAGATTTGTGCAAGGTCACTCTGGGGAATAAAAGTAAAAGATAGAGTCTCTGCCATTGAAGAGTTTATAATCCAGTTGGTGAGGGAAGATATACCTGTTTAGGCTTAGCCTTCCTGCTAATCACCCATATCTTTCCATTCTATGCTCAAGCCAAATTGGTCTGTTCCTTTTTCCCTAAATACAACCCATCTTTCCAACCTGTACACCTTTGCTCATGCTGTTCCCTTTGCCTAGAGTGGCTTCTTCACCTTTCCTGCCTACTGAAATCATTTATATACATACTTTAAGGCAAGCCCAGTTGCTACCACCTTCATGATCCTGCCCAAGCAGATATTAAACACCTATAGAACTCTGTACCAATTTTATACCTACACGCTAATTATACCTTGAGAAGGAGTATGACTTCTTTATCTCTGAATCACCACAATGCCTACCATCTATTAAGAGCTTGATCAATACTTGTTTGATGAATGAATAAGTGAGTTAGTGGAACGTAGTTTGTTTCATAGTGCTGGATTTGGTCCTGAGTTCTTATCCTGGCTTTACCTCTAACCACCTGTTTAAGTTTGATCAATTGACTTAACTTCTTTGGCACCTTAGTTTCCACACCTTTAAAGTGAGGAAGGTATACTGGATGACTTCTAATGTCTCTCCTAATACTTGATCTTATGCCTAATCCCATGAATGGTGAAGGTCAATCATGAACAAAGGCATGAGACAGAAATGAAGGTGGGGATCATGAGTCACCAGTTTGGCTTAAGTAAAAGATTTGTGTTAGAAAGTAGTGGGAAATGAGATTGGAGATAGAGATTTGAACCAGTTCTTGAGGTAATTTGTATGCCAGACTAAGCAGTTTAGATTTTATCCTGTAGATGTCACTTACGAGTCATAGAAAAGTCAGTCTTCAAAATAAGCAGGCGGAGTGAGAATAGGAGAAGGATCTGTAGACTTTGCAGATGATGCAGGTGAATCAGAGTTTAAGGGATAAACCTATAAAGATTTAAAGACTGAGAAGGCAGGTAAAAGAACCAAACTGATAAAGTGATACATATCAGAGTTTGTTAGATGCAAAAATACTGAATTTTTTTTACATCAGGAAGGCAGGCAAGATTCTGAAACAACAGTGCCTAGTCATCACATTTCTGTTTATGGGACGTATATAGAGAGAAAAATCAGAAAAATGAATAACTTGCTTATCAAACATTTTGAATTAGATGTTCCGTAGGCATCTCAAATTCAATATAACCAAAACAGAGTTCTTTATTTACCTCTCATCCCTCTTCCAAATTTCACCATTACTGTTGAAGGCACCACCATCTTTCCAGGCTCCTAGGTTCACAGAACCACAGAATTTGAGAGTTGGAAGGGACCTCGACATTCAGTACATGAAATGAATCTCCATCAGGTACCATCAGATGTACCTACCACCATATGCAACAGGTGATCACCCAGTCTCTGCTTGAATATTTCCAAGGCAGCCTGTTCTGCTCTGGAATAGCTTCATCAGGAAGCTTTTTCCATACATACAGCCTACATTTGCCTCTTAGAAAATTCCACCTATTTCTCTGGGCCCTACTCTCCTGTGTCAAACAGAACAAGACTAATCCCTCCCCTCCTGGGATTTGTTCTCATTTTGCTAACTGCCTAGTGGATATTTCAACGAACACCTCAAAGTCAGCATGTTTTTAACCTCAGTATTATTTTTAACCCTTCAGTCTCTCTTACTCCTCATGTTCAGTCAGTTGTCCAATCTTATACTGACCTCCACAACACCTCTTATATGTATTTTCTGCTCAGAAAGAATAGATATTAGAAATGTGGAAACAGAAATGATGAGATTTGGTAACAGATTGAATATGGAATGTGAGTGATAGTGAGGATTCCAAGATGAAAATGAGGTTGTGAACTGGGTTCCTGGAAGAATGATGGCGTTCTGGATACAAACAGGAAAATTCAGAAGAGAGGGGTTTTCGTTTTTTGCTTTGAGTTTCTTTTATTGTTTTTGCTTTTATTTTTGGAAGCAGGGATTGGGGGTGAGGGACAATGAATTAGATTTTGTACGTGTTAAATTTCAGATGCCTATGAAACATCCAGTTCAAAATATCCAATAATTAAGTTATTGATGTGGGGGCTAGGGTTCAGGAGAGAGACTAGGGCTAAGTTACATAAATCTGAGTAATCAACACACAGGTGATTAATTAAGTCATATGAACTAATAAGTTCAGCAAAAAAGAGTATATAGAGAAAAGAGGGTCTAGGAAAGAACCTTGGGATATATTCAAATACATTAAGTAGGCACTATATAAATGCTAGCTATGATTATTATTACCCACAATTGGAATAATAACTGAGATGATCTATCAAAGGAAAGTGAGGACTGTTCAGACAGGTAGGAGAATGAGCAATGAATGAATGATATAAAGAAAGAGGAAATAAACATTTTATTAAGTATATGCTATGTGCTAGGCACTGTGCTAAGTGCTTTACAAATATCATCTCATCTGATCCTCACAACAACCCTGAAAGGTTGTAATCGTAATTTTATAGCTGAGGAAAGCAAGGCAGACAGAGGTTAAGTGACTTCCCTGGGGTTACACAGCTAATGTATTGAGGCTGGATTTGAACTCAGTTCTTCCTAACTCTAGACCTAGTGTTCTATTCTCTGTGCTACCTAGCTGCTAAATGAATGAATAAAAATTAAAAAAAAATCATTTACTAAGTGCTTCCCTACTATGTGTAAAGAAAGAGAAAGCAATATCATAAAAATATCTCCTGTAATTACAAAACTAGTATTGAAGTCAAGATTGAACCCAGGTCTTCCTGATTACAAGTCCAGTGCTTTATGCAGCATGCTATACTCTGTAACAATATGAACAAACTAAAGTTAAAAGATAACTGAAAATATGGAGTGTTTGAAGATAATCAAACCTTCTCTGCCTGTCTACATACCTCTTGTGAAGATCTAATGAGATCTGAAAGCACTTTAAAAATATAACACACTAAGGGGCGGCTAGGTGGCACAGTGAGTAAAGCACCAGATCTGGAGTCAGGATGACCTGAGTTCAAATCTGACCTCAGATGCTTAACACACTTACTAGCCGTGTGACTTTGGGCAGGTCACTTAACCCCAATTGCCCTCCAAAAAAAACAAATATAACACACTAGACAAAAGTTTCTTTTTTCTTTTTTGCTTTATCATGATAACTGATAAGTGCATCGTAAGTATCATAGAAAAATCAAAGGGGGCAGAGATCACTGTGGTCTATTGTAGCAGAAGTCTGCACAGAGGAGGTGAGACTGGGGCTAGTCTCTCAAAGATGGTCATTATTGAAGTAAACAAAGAAGAATGAGGAGGCTTGGTAGATGGAAGAAACAAGGAAGCAAGGTCAACAAAGACTAAGTGATAGGAACGTGCATTGCCAATTCAGGGTGCTATTAGTAGACTTGGCCAGCTGAAGCAGACAGTTAGTAGATGGCATTGGCAGAAAACAAAGCTGGGAGTAGCCTAAAGGGCAGAATGTGAAGAACTGTCCTTACTGCCTTAGGGGAAAGGAGAAATACTTCCCAGGAGCTGAAATCCTCTGGTCCTGACCATCACTCTATTGCCAGTCAGCTAATTGGTTGCTAATTCTCACCACTGCAGTCCCAGGATTTCCATTCTGGCCCACAGAATTTCAGTTCCTATCATGCATTTCCTTGTACCTCTGAGACACTCAAGTACACAAAGATAAGGAATTGTACTTTTATTCTGTAGGGTAATATTTGTCAAATAGGGACATCAAGGTGGTATAGTGGATTGAGTGCTGGGCCTGAAGTCAGGAAGACTCATCTTCCTGAGTGTAAATCTGGCCTCAGATACCCTGAGCAAATGACTTAAGCCCTTTGGCTTCAGTTTCCTCATCTGTAAAATGAGCTGGAGAAGGAATCTTTGTATCCAGTATCTTTGCCAAAAACAAAACAACAAGAAACCAAAATGGGGTCACAAAGAGGTAGACAAGACTAAAATGAGTCAGCAACAACAGTTCTCTACTTCTCTGCCAGGCAGGGAAGTATCTTTCGTTTTTTGTTCCCTGAAAACATTATTATTCAGAATTCATCTTCCTTTTGATGACTTTTTTCATTTACACTGAGGTCAATGTCTGTATTGTTCTCTTAGTGATCCTCACTTCATTCTGCATCGGTTCATATAAATCATGCCATGTTTTCCTGAATTCCTCCTTTTTGTCATTTCTCTCATCCCCGAACTACTTTCACAGCTTCCAATTGGCCACTGTTTCAATTCTCTCCACTGTCCAAGCCATCTTCCAATCAATTGATATTTATTAAGCACCTACTATGTGCCAGGTACTGAATTAAGCCTCCACACAGGTGCCCAAGTGATCCTTCTAATGTACAGGTTTGACCATGGCACTCTCCCGCTCAATAAACTCTAGTGACTCTGTTTTACTTCACGGATCAAATACAATCTCTTCCTTTTGGCCTTGAAGCAACCTGACTCCACTGAAGAAATGGGGGCCAAAAACCCAAGCATTTATTAAATATTTACTGTGAGATGGTCTCTGCCTTTAAGGAGCTTACATTCTAATTAGGGGTGGGAGGGATAAGTATTAAGAAGTGGTCAGAGAGGAGAGTTTGGGGGCTTTTGAGTCACAAGAATGTTGATGAAAGCCATACGGCCATTGATTGTCATTCCTTTCCTGAGCAAATGGTGTAATGAGGTAGAGGAAGGGTGGAGAAGGGAGGATCTCAGTGAATGTCCAGAGTGGATATATGTAAAGCAAGGTCTGGACTTAGCTAGATATAGTGGGCTTGTAGTTACTATATCACTAGAGAAAGTGAGTTTGTATTTATTCAGCATTCTAGACAACTCGGCCCTAAACCCCAGTTCCACATCTAAGTGAGTTAATATTTCCATGATCTCTGGAGGTCAGGTCCAAAGTATGCTACTGTTCCAGGTTGAGAGAAAGAGGGAGAGAAAGAAAGGGAGAGAAAGCAACAGGACAGAGAGACACACACAGAGACAGAGAGACAGAGAGACAGAGAGAGGCAAATGGCAAGAGAACCAAGCTGGATGGAGAAGACTATAATTTATTCTCGAGAAAGGAGGGAAGCTGACCTCCCTTTTCAACTTTATTACATACATTGTTATATATGACCTTCACAACTTTCTCAGTCTAGCTAAACTGGCCTCCTTGCTGTTCCTCATCCATGATAGTCTGTCCTATGCCCAATACCCACTCCTATGTTTTTGCACAGACTGACCCTCGTGCTGGAATTTATGCTCTCCTCACATCTAACTCTTAGAATCACAATAGTCCAGGTTGATGGCAGGTGAGTGGAGAAGATGAGAGATGCTGTGGAAGTGAAAAGAGTGATATTTGACAACTGGTGGTATATGTGGGATGTAAATGAGGAGTTAAGCATAACACTGGAGTTGAGACCTCAAGTACTAAAAGGGTGGTGGTGCCAGGCAAGTTCAGAAGAAGACCAGGTTTGGGGAGAAAGACAGAGAGTTCTCCTTTGGATCTAATAAGTTTAAGATGCCTTTGGAATATCTAGTTAGAAATGTCTTGTAGTTGGTTATTTGAGATTGGAGTTTGGGAGAGAGGCTAGAGTTCCTTTCACTTATTCACTCCTCTAATCCAGGCTTGGGCAGCTAAGTGATACAGTGGCTAGAGTGATGGGCCTGGAGTTAGGAAGACTCATCTTCCCATATTCAAATCTGGCCTCAGACACTTCCTAGCTGTGTGACCCTGGGCAATTCACTTCACCCTTTTGTCCTCATTTGTAAAATAAAGCAGAGAAAGAAATGGCAAACTACTCCAGTATCTTTGCCAAGGAAACCCCAAATGGAGTTTGTGACAAGTTGTACATGAATCAACACAACAAAGGTTCAGGCTCACCACCTCTTTCCAGAACTATTGCAAAAGGCTTTTAATGGGTTTCCCTGCTTCAAGCCTCTCCTCATTCTAATCCATCCATTACTCAACTGTCAAAATGATTCTCCTAATGCATAGAACTGACCGTGTCATTCCCTTACTAACCAAACAGAACTCCAGAGACTTTCTATAATTAACAAGATTTTCTTAAAAAAAAGAAAAAGTCCTTTGTCACTTAACACTCTGGGCAGCCTGGCTCCTCTCCCTCCTTTCGGTCGTCTTACACTCTCTTCTCCTCCGCACACTGTGACAGAGCCAAAGTGCCCTACTTGTCATTCTTCACACATGGAACTCCATCTCCCACCTCCATACTTTGCACTGGCTGTCCGCCTTCTACCTCTCAGAATGCCTTAGTTCCTTTCAAAATTCAGACTTAAGTGCTACTTTCTGTAGCCGACTTTTCCTGATCCCCTAGCTGCTTGAATCTTCCTCTCTATGGTTACCTTCTATCAGCTCAGAATGGATCTTTTTGGGGGAGTGTACTTCTTTATTTACATAGTTTCCCTTGTTAGACTGTAGGCTACCTCACAACAAAAAGACTACTTTTTGTCTTCCTTTGTATATGTCACTACATATACAAAGCCCTCTACCTGACATAATGGCTTAATCAATGCTTGTTGATTGACTGATATAAAGATCTGGGAGTCGTCTGCTTGGAGATGATAACCAAACCTTTGGGAGCTGATGAGGTTAGTAAGTAAGAGAGAAATAAGAAGAGGGTCCAGGACTGAGCCTATCTTTGATTTCCTTGGAGTACAATGTCCAGATGACAAAGGGGTAGAGGGATAATTTGGTAATTGTTCTAGAAAAATTCCAAATTGAAATGTAGATATGTGGGTCTATTATCACCATCCTGTCTTTTATTTCAAAAATGTAAGCTTCTTGAGAGTATATTCTAATCCATGTATTGGTATCTCTAGTCCCTAGAACAGTTCCTAGAATATATTAGGTGTTTAATACATGCTTATTATTTTTTTTTTTTGCAGGGCAGTTGGGGTTAAGTGACTTGCCCAAGGTCACACGGCTAGTTTTTGTGTTAAGTGTCTGAGGCCGGATTTGAACTCAGGTACTCCTGACTCCCGGGCCGGTGCTCAACTCACTGCGCCACCTAGCCGCCCCTAATACATGCTTATTGATTAATTGATTGGTATGCCTAGACCATTTCTCATCCTCTATTCTATGAATTGTCTTTGGCAATGGGTTGTAGTTTAAAAGAGGAAAATATAGTCTTGATGCCAGGAAAAACTTCCCAGTAATTAGACCTGTCCCTAAATGGAAGAGGCTGGTTCTCACGGCTCTTGGTTCCTCCTCATTTTAGGTCTTTGAGCAGAGGCTAGATGACTCTTGTATGTTGTAGTCAATCAATTGACTAACATGTATGGAACACCCACTGTGTGCTAGGAAGGATTCTTTATTTGGGGGGTAAAGGCTAGACAATTCAATGTCCAAAGTATATTCCCTTTTCACCTTTTTCTCTCAGAATCCCAAGTTTTTACTTACTGTCATTGATAGCTTATATTTGTATAGCATTTCAAAATTTGCAAAACATTTTGCAAATATCTCATTTGATCCTCACAACAACCTCTGGGCTAGGGCTATTATCTCCATTTTGAATATGAGGAAACTGAGGCAAACAGAGGACAAACGACTTTCTCAGGGTCACAAAGCTAAGTGTCTGAGGTCAGATTTGAAAGCAGTTCTTAGCTCCAGCTCCAGCATTCTATCCACTGTACCACCTAATTTCAGGTCAGGTTACATTTGACATGAGGTCTTTACTGATTTCTTCTTCCCCTATCAGCTGCCAGTGCTTTCTCTTTCCATCAAAACTACCTTATACCTACTTTGTATATATCTACATATGTTCATTTTGCTTCCCCTGGCTAAATTGTAAGCTTCTTGAGGGCATGGACTGTTTTCACTTTTGTTCTATCAGTGCCTGACACAGGCATAGTAGACACCTAAGAAATCCTAACAAATGCTTGATCGATTGCCACTCAGAGTCCTTCCCAACCTTAAAATTCTGTGCAACTCTGATTTCATCCAATAAGGGGGAAGTCAGTGGTATTATAATACAGCTGGTGATGAGTGGATTAACTCCAATGCCAAGGAAGAAAACCAAATTTTTTTTAGCTTGCAGAGAAAATGCCAGCCAGAAATGTGGAATTTGGGGAGGTGTTGCATTCCAGGGACGGGTTATACTTCTTTCCAAAGTGAAGTCAACTGTAGCCAGATTGGAACAATTAAGTCTAGACAAGTTACATAATCACATTAATCTTAAATCAACTTTTATGGCCATTATAACTCTATCAAGGAGGAAATAGAACTTTAAAGGATGAGAGAAAGCACTGGTGTTTAGGAAAGAGGTGAGACACTGAACCAAGCCCAGTTGTAACCTGCTGAGCAACATCCTGTGGGCAAATGTGGTGATGTCAGAACCTGAAAATCATGGGTGGTCAGTTTCTAGGTTATTACTATGTACTGACTCACATTTTCATTGTAGATAAATCAGCTCAGGAGTAGTCACTGTAACCTTATCCAGTCAACTCTCAGGTCTCAAGTTCTCCCTATGAAACCTGATTTAATTAGATTCCATGACTCTTTTTTTATGTCTGGCCTGGCATATTTGCCTAACAAGCTTACATTTATGAACACTTTATGGTTAGAAAAAAATCACTGGAAGCAGAATAGTGCATGCTTATAACCTCTCTCCTGACCTTCAGTCTTGAATTTCCAACTGTCCATGGCATATTTTGAACTGGACTGTTCTGTAGACATTTTAAACTTAATATGTCCAAAATGGAAATCATTATTTTCCCACACAAAATCTTCTTCTTCCTAACTTTCCTATTACTTTTATTCTCTTTTACTGTCTTCCCAGTCACCCAGGCTCAAAATCTCAATGTTGTCTTTGACTTCTCTCTCTTTTTTTACCCTCTATCCAATCTATTGCTAAGTTCTTCACATCTCTTGAATATGCTCCCTTCCTTCCTCTTACATGGCTATCATCCTGGTATTACTCTACACCTAGACTACTGCAATAGAATGCTGGTTGGTCTCTCTGTATCAAGTCTTTCCTCACTCCAGTCTGTCCTCCCTTCATCTGTCAAGTGGATCTTCCTAAAGAGCAAGTTGGATCATGTCACCACCTCCCACCCCTTTAATAAACTCTAGTGGCTCCCTAGTATCTCCAGAATCAAATGCAGATCTGTTCTTCAGTCTTCTTACACCTTATTCACCTTCATGTTTCTGCAGTTCAGTGACACTGGCCACACTGCTATTCCTTGCACAGTATATTCCATCTACCTTGAACACTTTCATTGGCCGCCTCCCTTGCCCAGAACTTTCTCTCTCCTCATCTCCACCTCCTAGGTCCTCCAACTTCTTTAGTCTCTGCTGAAGTCCTGCATTTCCTAGGAAGTCCTGCCTTGTCCTTTTTAATTGTAATGCTTTCCTCCTGAGATTGTCTTTAGCTTATCCTCTATATATCTTGTTTGCACATAGTTGTTTGCATGTTGTTTCCCTCATTAGACTGTCAATTCCTTGATAGTAGAGTCTCTTTTGCCATTCTTTGTATCCTCAGCGCTTAGGGACAAAGTCAACATCCATTTTTAGGTTCAGAAATTCAGTTGCACAGGAACAAGATGGGGGAGTCATGGCTAAACAACAGTCCATATGTAAGACCTGGAAGACAAATTAAATGAGTCAAGAATGTAACGTGGCAGCCAAAAATGCTAATATGATTTTAGGCTGCATCAAGAGAAGCATAATATTCAGAGGTAATGTGGTATAGAGGAAAGAGGGATGAATTTGGACACTGAAGCCTTGCATTCAAAGGAAGGAAGGAAACAAGCACTTAGTGCCTGCCAAATGCCAGGAAGTATGTTAAGCGCACTCTATAAGTGATCTCATTGATTCTCACAACACTGGTAGGTACTGTTATCACCATTTTACAGTTGAGAAAACTGAGGCAGAGGGTCACATGACTAGTGTTTGAGGCCAGATTTAAACTCCGGTCTTCCTGACTTTAGCTAGTCTTTATCACTTACCTGCATGACTGAGAGTAAGTAACTTAATTCTTTGACGTAACTCTGATTTTGTAAGATCAGGAACCTGGTCTAGATCATAGGTGTCAGTTGAACAGAGATAAGGCTATACCTGGTTTTCTTTTTCTCCTTTTTGAATATTTTATTTTTTCCCCAATTTACGTAAAAACAATTTTTAACATTAATTTTAAAAAATTCTTTGAGTTCCAAATTCTCTATCTCACCCTTTTCTCCCTCTCCCTGAGAGGGTAAGCAATTTTATATTGGTTACACATGTGCAATCATGCAAATCATATTTTCATATTAGTCATGTTGTGAAAGAAAAAATAGACCAAAAAAACCCACTGTGAAAAAAATTAAAGTAAAAAACAGTATGCTTCAATCTGTATTAAGACTCCATCAGTTCTTTCTCAGGTGGTAGATTGTATTTTTCATCATGAGTCCTTTGAGACTGTCTTGGATTATTGTATTGCTGAGAAGAGCTAAGTCATTCACACTTCTTCATTGTACAATATTGCTGTTACCGTGTACAATATTCTCCTGGTTCTGCTCACTTCACTTTGCAGAAGTTCATGTAAGTCTTTTAGGTTTTTCTGAAATCATCCCACTTGTCGTTTCTTACAGCTAACATTGGTTTCCTAAGTCAATATGCAGCTGGCAGGGATGCTTATGTATGATTTAGTAGCCACATTGCCATTTGAGTTGGACATCACTGGTCTAGAAAATCTTCCAGAACTAAAGAGACCCATGATCCCCTGTTCTCATAGTACTCTGCCCCTGTCAGAACTTATCTGCTATTCCTGGCATAAGATACTCCTTCTACCTTGAACATTTTTACTGTCTCCCATGTCCAGAAGTCTCTCTCTCCTCATCTCTACCTCCTTAGGTTCTCTTGACTGTTCAGTTCTGTGTGGGAGATTGTTTGTTTGTTTGTTTGTTTTTTGAGAAGTTGGAACATGTATAGTAGAGTTGTTCAAAATTATATCATAAAAAAGTTGAATAAATTGAAGGTATTCAACCTGGAGACGACTTAGGAAGAACATAATTATGATACTCTCATATTTGAAGTAAAGTCTTGTAAAAGAGATTGAATTTGGTTTTCTTTTTAGTTACAGAGGACCCTGGGTGGAAGTTGTAGACAGATTCTAAATGGATATAAAGAAAAGCTTCCTAATAGAGCATTTCAAAAATTTAAATGGGCTTCCATCATAGTGAGTTTTCCATCATTGAATGTTTTCAGGTGAAGACTAGATGATCCCTTGTTTATTCCTGTTGAAATAAGAGTTGGACTAGATGACTTCTGCTGATTTATTCCAAGAATGTGTTCTCAGAGAAGGAAACAGGAAATCTTCAACGCCCTCCACTAGTTCCTAGGTTACAGAAAGGCCTAGAAAAAAAGTGCATTGGGGAGATTAAATACTTGGTATTTCTAGTACATTGTAATAAGTTGTGTGTAAATAGCAATTGTTTCTATTTTGGCCAGAAACCCTGAAGGTCTTCTACTCTCAGATTGATTTTTTTTTTAAGTAGGTAAAAGAGGCCATTCTTTGCCTTATTTCTTACCTAACCTTAATCACTTAATGGCATTACCTCAGTCAAACTGAGACCTAGGAAAGATGTTGGCTTAAAAAAGCCAAGGTTTCCTACTGCATCCAGGGTCATCTCCAGTCATCCTGATCTGTATCTCATCACTGAACCCAAATGGCTCTGGAGGAGAAAGTGAGGCTGGTGACTTTGCACAGCCTTCCCTCACTTAAATCTAATTCATTTGCAAGGCATGACATCACCTTTCTGATGTCATGGTCCTCTTTGAGGACAACAAAAATACCTCTGTGAATAAAATAAAATAAGAATATATAGATATCAAGCAGACGAGGTTAGTCGAAAATTTATTTGCATTAGTATATGCCTATGTATATAATGTGGCACTTTAAGAGCTTGTATTGGTTAAAATAACATTTCTCCCTTAATAGGCTGCTGATTGTAGGGACAAGACAAAAATGAAAGAATACATGAGAGAAAATAATGAGAGTATTGAGAAAGGAATAAGTATTGTAGGTTTGGAGAAGACCAACTGGACTGAAATGCAGTATATTTTTTTCTGAGTATTGGGAGGTAAGATTGGAGATCTAGGTTGAGAACAGACTGGGGGTGGGTGTTTGATATTCTATAGTAATTGAGGAATTGAAAGTCAATGAGAAGGGGCAGTGACCTCATAAAAATGGTGTTTTAGGAAGATGATTGATTCTGCAGGATGCATCAGAAGGGGGTGAGTCTGGAGGCAAAATAGCCAGTTAAGAGGCACCACCCCAACTCAAGTGAGGACTTGAGCAGAGACTGAAGTGATAACAGCAATGGAAATGGAGGAAGTAAATACCTGGTGGTACTCTTTACTGATGCTGCACCATGTGATGTAAAGAGCATTGAAGTCGGAGGTAGAGGACCTGGGTCCCAATAGGACCTCTGACATTTATTGTGACCTTGGATAAATTATTTGTTATACTCTCATTTCCTCAGCTAAGATATCTTACATCTCTCCCTTTCTCTCCACTTATACACCTACTGCTCTTGGTTCATGTTTTCAACACCTTTTGCCTGGAAGATTTAAATAGCCTCTTAATTGACATACTTCCAATATACTCTTTAATCTGTCTTCCACATAGCTGCCAACATAACATTCCTAAAGCACAGGCATGTCATCACTCCCCTACTCAAGAATCTTAAGGGTTGGCCTGTTGCCTTCAGGACAAAATATAAACTCTCTCCTCAGGTTGGTATTTAAAAACCTTCACAGTTTGGCTCCTGCCTACCTTTCCAGGCTAATTTCACATTACTCCCCTTCATGCATTCCTTATCCCAGTTAAAATTGACCTATTTCCTGTACTTGTAACTCAGTTTTTGCCTCCGTTTTATGACACAGGATGTTCCCACAAGTTTAGAGTGAGCTTTCCTTCAAGATTTAGCTCCTGTTCTACCTCCTACAATTATTTGCGACACAAAAAACTATTAAGCAAAACAAACTTCTTACAATGACATCTCAAGTGTACACTACATTCTGCACCCACTGTCCCTCACCTGTTTCAACACCCATCCCCCAGAACCAAGAATGGTAATGGCATTTAAAATGAACCCTGTGCTGCTGTCATTTGCATTCCCCTGACCAACTCCATATGTTGTTCTGGGTCTTTCTTCCCTCTGCATTACCTCATACAAGACTTCCCATGTTTCTCTGAATTCCTTGGTCTTCTTTCCTTACAGGGCAATTCTATTTTGTTCATTATAGTATAATCACCCATTCTCCAGTGAATGAGGTGGCTATTTTCAGATTTTCCAATACTATATTTTCACAGTTAAAGAATGTATTTGGGTGGGGGAAGTCGTCACCTAATTTGTTTCAGGCTATTGGTAAAAGTCTTGCTTGGCTTTCATTTTCAAAGAGGATCAATGGCATCACCAAAAGTTCAGGAGAATGTAGAGCCTGCAAGTATCCAAGAGGCTCTGTTCCTCAAGAGGGTTCTAAGGGTAAAGGGCTCCCAAACAAACATCCCACAGATAACTTGGAGACAAGCAGTTCAATTCAACAGAGTCTTTAAGCACCTATTACTTATAAGAAGCTGGCTAATGGAGTAGCTAGAGTAGTGATTGCTGTTTGTCCATCATTTCCAAAGAGGACCAATGTTATCATGGGGTACTATCTTGACTTGTGTGAATTGGATTTAAGTAATGCAAAGCTGCACAGTCATTAGTCTCAGGCTCCCAAGTCACTTAAGTCCAGGGGCAGGACAAAAGTCATGGGAGCAGTGATGGGTTGGGATTCAATAGATGACCTTAGCTTCTAAGGTCTGATCACGCTCTAAGGAAGCAGTCCACAGCATCTACTTCAGCTGTCTTCACAGCCATTGGGACAAACGGTTCTCCTCTCTGCATCGTGAGGGTGAAGTCTTCACATGCTTTGGGCTGACCCTCCCCTCCACTGACATATTTGAGGTTCCCGGGGTCAGCTCCATCTTCTTGAAGCCACAGGTGAGAGGTGGGGCCAGGTGGGCACCCAAGGTGGGGGGGGGCAGCTCTGAAAAGGGCTCTGGTCCAAAACCCCAGGCAGCCCTAGAAAGCTCAGGATAGTGAGCCAATGGTAGCCAGTCCCTTCCCCAGATCATTGGATGGGAAAAACGCCTTGGGGACCGCGATTCTTTTGCCTACTTTTGGCGGAGGAGCCCACCCTAATGGTTAGCACAGTGCCTGGTATATAGTGGGTGCTTAATAAATGTTTGCTGAATGTAACCACAGATCTAGGGCATTTATTCCAAAGTCCCCATTTAACAGATGAGGAAACTGAGGCCCGGGCAAGGAAGCGAGTCTCCCAAGGTCACACGGGGCTCCAGTGGACAAAAGACCACCGGGTCTGGGGCCAAAGGAGCATGCTCGAGGCCCAAAGACCTGCCGCGTGCTCTCCCGCCCACCATCCAGGAAGCACCCCTCCCACCGACGCAGCCAGGAGCAAGACCCACCGGGAAGCCAGCGTTCCTGCGCTGATCTCGCGAGATCCCCCGCAAGGCCGAGGAGAGACCCTACTTTCCCCCCTCGTCCCCTCCCCTGCTCCCTCTCTTCTTCCTCATCCCCTCCTCTTGCACGCTCTGGGCCTTCGGACTACGCGAGAAGCCGCGGACGGCCCCTCGATCCCCGGTTCGGGTTAGCGCGGCCCCACTCGGGCCCCTCTCCTCGCTCCTTCCTTTCCTTTCTTTTCCTTTCCTTTCCTTCCTTCCCGAAGGGTCAAGAGGCCCTTCTCCAGGCCCTCAAGCCGGCCGGCTTCAAACGGAACCGCGCTGGGGCCATTTCGGCCCCGCCCTCCTGGGGCGCACGTGCTCGCGCTCGCGGCTGTGCTCGCGCTGAAGCCTGCGCGCGGGTGACCCGGGGGAGGAAAAGGAGGAGGAGGAGCCTAGAGCCCAAGTGAGCATGCGTACAACGTATTCCTTAAGGGGCGGGCTAGGGGAGCGGAGCGGTGGGTGGATGGATGCTAGGATTAGTGGGACGTGTAGGGGAGATGGGAGGAGGGAAGGGGACGTAGAAAACTTCAACTCCCAGCATGCAACGCGGACCTTCCGGCTTCCGTCGTGAGGGACAGAGTGAGTGTCTACCCCGGCGGCTCTGCGGCCGGGCTCCTTCCGCGGGACGGGTGAGGGGACGGGCCCCGGGTGGGCTCGGATCCTGCGCTTTGGGATCCATCCTCCGCAGTGACACCGACCCCCTACAGCCCTCCCCTCCCACCCCATCCCACCCCCTGGGTAGCGGAGCCTGCCTCGCAAGCAAGGCTTTGACCTCGAGCCCCAAGAGAATGATGGAGAGTTGGGCTGTGTCTTCCCGTCCCCGGTCCCCCCACCTCCCCTCCTACCCACTCCCCTCGGGCAGGGCCTGCCTGGGCCGCAGCCTTAGGAATCACCCCTCCCCCTGAGTCATCTGTCATCATAATGAAAAGAGCGCAGAACACTTTGTGAACTAAGCGTTTGACCGGAAGCTTGCAAAGCGCCCCCTGCCCTCCAGTACACACGTAGTAAGCGCCTACTGTGTGCAGGAGTAAAGTCCCAGGGCTGCATTGAGGCTCCGAAATGAGGCGTGCAGTGGCACAGCAGATTAGGGCCTCAGGCCTAGACCCTTGTTCTCTCCCTGGACCTGATGTCATAATAGCCAGGTTGGGGGGGGGGGGAGTGTCACATTCGCGGTTGGAGGCAGGCGGGGGTGAATGCCCTTGGCTGCAGCCTCTGAGGCTGGCGTCTGAGCGTCCCTGTCCTTCCAGGGAGAAAGAGGGAGCGAGAAAGAGAGAGGATGTCTCTCTCGGACTGGCACCTGGCCGTGAAGCTGGCCGACCAGCCGCTGGCCCCCAAGTCCATTCTGCGGTTGCCCGAGACGGAGCTGGGCGAGTACTCCTTGGGCACCTATAGCATCTCCTTCCTGAAGCAGCTCATCGCGGGCAAGCTGCAGGAGTCTGTGCCGGACCCGGAGTTGATTGGTGAGCACTTGAACCCCTGGCTATGCCAGGCTTCTCTGCCTGGGGCACTGCTGCTCTGGGTAAGACTGGAGCAGGATACATCCCACACCTGGGAAATGGGTCACAGCTCACACTGGGCTGCTCAGGAGAGCTTGTAAAGTTAAAGTCAGAGAGGAGCTGGCTTCTCATCTCCTGTAGGTCCATGGTAGGAATATGCTGGGCCAGATGACCTCCGATATCCCTTCCGCCTAAGCTTTGTGATGCTGTGGTCCCACTGTGTGCTGTGTTTGTGACATCAAGAGACTGGGTCTGTGCTTTGTTTGAGAGCCAGGAGTCCACAAGTGACTTCTCTCAATCCAGTGGAACAAATCATTCATAATCACGATATATTTATGAGCAATGAGACTCACCAGTATACCTAGACACATAGGTGTTGCTGTTAGAATCCTAGGATTTAGAGCTGAGATTATTCCAGTGCCTTAATTTTATAGATGAGGAAAGTGAAGTTTACTTAGACAGGGGCAGTGCCTTGTCCAACATGGCAGAGGTAGAAAGTGGCAGAGGCAGAATTTAAACCAAGCTTTTCCAGTGATTCCAACTTCAAATCCAAATCTGTTGCCCTTTACATGACAGCATGTTGTTCCTTCTGAGATCTTAGTCATAAGTCAGTGAAAGAATATATAGTCAGAAAAACAAAATAGTTGACAAGCATATTAACATTTGAAGGACCAGGCATGTCAGTTGATAGGAACATTTTATTAACATTTCACTATGAAATAGAAGTTTTCATCCTTTCTTTTCTTTGCCTTATGAATAACAAAAACACATCTGGCTCACCATTCTGTCAACTGCTGAAGCTTTTTGGAAGAATTCTTAAATACTAGTCCTTTTAAGTGATAACAACTTATCATTCTTTTTCAGATTTAATCTACTGTGGTCGAAAGTTAAAGGATGACCAGACCCTTGATTTTTATGGCATTCAGCCTGGGTCCACAGTTCATGTTCTTCGAAAGTCATGGCCCGAGCCAGATCAGAAAGCAGGTGAGAGACTTTGGTGTTCTCAGATAGCCAGATGCACTTTCAGAAATTGTATCTTGCAAGGGAAGAAACATGCTACGAGTGGATGGGTGTCAGGTCCAGAGACATCATTTGATGAGATTGTTACAAGAATTATCTGTTATTTACTTCAGAAGTTCCCATCACTGAATAAGACAGTGTGGACTTTGTCTCTTTCTGTAATGTCAGTCCCTTTCAACATTTTTATCATTTCTGGTCGCTTGGGTTAAGTATGAACTTGACATTTCAAACCAATTTGCAAGTTTTTAAGTGCCTGCTAGGTGATAAGTGCTGGGGATACAAAAAAATTATAAGTAAAAACAAAACATATTCATCATGATAATGGAGGAGGGGAAGTTAGGCGAGAATTACCAACACCTGGGGATGATCAGGTAGGACATGTCTCCTGGAGGAGCTGGTCCTTGGACTGAGATTGAATGGACCTGGGGCCATGAGGACGTGGCAGTGAGGAGGAAGGGCATTTGGGGCATGTGAAAGAGCCTGTATAGAGACACACAGGCTATGGATGTCATGGATGGGGAACAGCAAGTAGATTGGTTTGACTGGAACTTACTTCTTTCTGATTTGGTGTCTTTGTATTTTATGCTCACTAGAAAAACCATGGAACACACTTTTGAACTCTCCAACAGCTATACTTTTTTTTAAGCATTGATAAGTATAATCTGTCTACAGACTACATCCATCATGTGATGATTTGACACGTAGATACCAGAGAACTAGGATATGAGAATTTACCCAAAGGTTAGAAAATTCTGAGTCTCAAGATTGTTTTGTCTAAAAACGAACACATTTTACAGGTACTTTTGACATGATTTTGCCATGCTAATGGCAGTGCATAGTTACTAGTTTGAAATTTATATCTATTCATTCCTCTCTGCAGGCAATTAAGCAGCACACATTTGATGTGTTTGTCAACTTATTTATTTTTACAAACATTATCTGTCAGTCCCAATACCCTCCCTCTCAATTGAGCAGTAAAACAAAAAAATAAAGCCCTCACACCACACATACTGGTCTAGCAAAACAGATTCCTCCATTGGCTGTGTTCAAAGCCGCATATCTCCCCTTGGATTGTAAGTCCCATCACATCTCTGGCAGGAAGTGGGTGGTGTGATTCATCTTCAGTCCTCTGGACTGGTTAAAGATTGCATTAATCATAGTTCCAAAGTTTTAAAGCGTTGTTTTTCTCTATAATATTGCTGTGGCATAAATCGTCTCCTACTCTGTCTCATTTAACTGCATCACATCATAGAAGTATTCAGTTTCCTCGGAAAACCATCCATTTTGTCATTTCTTAGGTACAGTAACATTCCATTACATCCATAGAACACAGATGGTTTAGCCATTTTCCAGTATGTGGCCATCTCCTTAGTTTCCAGGTTTTGATCATGAGATCAAGATTGGTTACACGTGTTTTTGGTACATAGGGACCTTTTCTTCTTTTTTTGATCTCTTTGGGGTATAGACTGAGTAATGGTATAATTGTGTCAAAGGGTACACATAGTTTAGTAACATTAGGGGCATAGATCCAAATTACTCTCCATCACGACTGGGTCACTTCATTTGTTCACCAGCAGCGTGTTCCTTAATGGTCTTATTTTCCTTGAATTTCCTCCAAAATTCAACAGGCATGTAAGATTCATGTACCTCATGATGGGCACTTTGTTGGTTGGTGGATATGAAAAACAAAATAATGAAATAATCTTTATTCCAAGGGGGCTAGCATTCTGTCAGGACATGAGTATTCCCCCCATTTTACAAAGACATATATGAAACCAAATTGAGTAAGCTGTGAAAACATTTTGAATCTATAGTCCTTGTTGTGTCCTTTCAAGAGACCATGGAAACTATGACCCCCATCCTTTCTGGATTCTAGACTTCTATACCTCAAAAAAAAAGTTCTATTTTAAAAAAGGTAAATAGACATTTAGCACAAAACCTAGCCATGTGACCTTAGGCAAATCACTTAACCCCAATTGCCCTTCCCCCCCCCCAATAGACATCTGCTTTATGGCAGGTGATGGGGACATGGCTCTGAGCTCCACCCACTTCCTAGAACCAGACCATCAGTACAGAGGTAGAGAAAGGCCAAGGATCATGAAGAACATGGCTAGGACTATGTGGGTTGCATGTATGGGGCAGGAATGTACTAAGGATGAAATTGAGGCCTTGAGGTGTGATCATTGAGGCCCCAGCCCAGCCTGGGGGAGAGGGAGCCCAGCACACTGTGCTGTCATCTCACCAGGCCCTCCCTTTCCATGGCCTTCTTTTCAAGTAAAGGGCTGGACTGGATGATCTTTGAGACCCTGCTCTAAACTTGTGTGATTGTGCTTCTGCCTGTCTCTAATCTGTCTTATTGATAACTTCTCACCCCTAGAGCCTGTGGACAAAGTGGCTGCCCAGAGGGAGTTCCGGGTCTTGCACACTGCCTTGCATAGCAGTCCTGCCTATCGAGATGCAGTGAGTATGAGGCTCAGGCCCAAATCCAGGATTTCTTATCACCTGTTTGGTTACCAAGAATACAGGACAGGGTGTGAAGAGGATTGTGGAATCCAGTAAAGCAACCAAGATACCCTTGGGGTGTTCTTGGGGTGTCTTTGGGCATCAGGGGATCCTGTGTTCCCAAGAGAGGTCTGAGTACAGTTAGATAGAAATAACATTAATGACATAGTGCCAGTCTTAGTCCATTGGAATGACTACATCTCCAAGGCAAAAAACCCAGGTCTTCATTTTTTTCCTTTGCTTTATTATTTTGAGGGAATAAATTGCTTCAGCTCTCTGGGATCTTTTTAAAATCTGTATAATGGCACTAATCCTGCCTGCCAGGTAGGTAGCAGAATGAAATCTAAAGCTAAAGGTCTCATCATATGTAAAGAATTCTAGAAGTGGACAATTCTAGCTGTCTGTGGATTGAAAAGGAGTTCTAGCATACATGAGACTTTTGTCCTTGGGCATGGAACCAAGGCATTTGTTCCTAGACTTCATTATCACTAGAGAGGTGATTTGGGGGCAGGACCAAAGGGATCCATCGTGGTCAGACCATCCTTGTTGTTTCTCTTTCCTTCACCTTTCACTTCTCTTAAAAAAAAAGGGAAAGCTTCTGAGCTACTGCCTGGGCTCTTGTGCAGATAGGATAACGTATGTACTTTATTGTCATAACCACTTTTAAAAAGCAAGATTGCTAAAAGGCTGTTCTCATGCAAGGTGGTAGTGTTTGCTGATTGTTTTTGGATCTCAGGAGCACTTAGCTGTCTTCTCTTTGACAGGTCTTTAAGATGTTGGGGAATAAAGAATCCCTGGATCAGATCATTGTAGCCACCCCAGGCCTCAGCAATGATCCCATTGCACTGGGTAAGTGCTTAAAAAACCTGAAATGGTTGAGAGAATTGTTAGAGGGTCTTTTTTTTTTTAAATCTCTATTGACTATTATGGGACTGGAGTAGGTAGAGTGGAACTTAGAATTGGGTAGGTCTGGGCTCATGTGCTATATCAGACACGTACTGCATGATCCCAAGCACAAGTCACAAGACCTTTTTTTGTTTTTGTTTTTGGAAGGGAGAAGGTAGGGTGATTGGGGTTAAGTGACTTGCCCAAGGTCACATGACTAGTTTTTGTGTTAGGTGTCTGAGGCCAGGTTTGAACTCAGGTCCTCCTGACTCCAGGGCTGATGCTCTATTCACTGCGCCACTTAGCCACCCCAATCATTGGGACTTTCTGAGTATCAGTGTCGTCATTTCTCACTTGGTGCTGTCATCAGCATTGTCATCATGGCTGAAGTAGTGGTTGGAAATCTTCCCTCATCTTCAGCCTCTCCAGCAGGTGGCCTCACATCTTACTTTATTGAATAGGTAAAATCTGTCTGACAGAAAGTGATTTTTCTGTCTTCCCCCCAGCATGTCTCAGAAGTAACTACTCTGTCTTCTGTCCTTTCCTGTCCTTGTGTCCAGAAGATCAGGTGACATTCCTACCTGCCAAGGCTCTCTATTCCACCCTCCCCAGGTTCTTCCTCTGCCTTGTTTCACTGATGATGATCCCCATTGTTTATATCAACTTTGATATTTTTCTTGCTATTGATGTCTTCTTTGCTTGGAAACCCACTGATTGGGGATTGTCTCTCCTTACAAAAGCAAGCAAGACTGCTTTCCCTTGACCTCTCTGTTCCCTGGAGCTCTCACCTTCTCTTTTCTCCTTCACTGCAGATAGTTAACAGGCATTTATATGAGGAGTAGCAGGAGCTTCTGCCCCGTATTCCTCACTATTTCCTCTTCACCTCCTGTAGTTTGGCATTAACTGTTTCCCATTACTCTCCCAAAATGTTGTCTGGAAGGTCACCAGTGACCATTTGCTAAGTCCAGGGATTTTTTTTGCAGTCTTTATCCTTCTTGATTTTTCTCTCCCATTTGACACTCTGCAACCCTTTCCGTCTTGGTATTGTCTCTTCTTTGTCTTTTGTGAGATTGTTTTCTCCTCTCCCTCTCTCTCTCATTTTTTAGTTATGCTGTCTTTAATTTTTATTGATTTTTTTTCACAACCCTCATTTTCAAATATATCGGTTCCCGTTTCCTTGTCCAGAGAGCCTTGTAACAGAAAAAAAAATTGAAAAGCTTTGAACCATCAAAATCAGTGCAGTGAGGATAAGAAGAAAAGTTGTTTATTGGAAGAAAATATCTAAATATTTCTGATCGAGGTCTGATGTCCAAGATATATAGGGAAATAACACAAATGTATAAGACCAAGAATCATTCACTATTGGACAAATAATCAAAGGAAATTAACATACAGTTCTCAAAAGATAAATTCCAAACTATTAATGATCATATGAAAAAATGCTCCAAATCCCTAAATAAGTGAGGTGCAAATTAAAACAAGAGTGAGGTTTACCAGCAAACTGGTAAAGATGACACAAGGTGGCAGTAGTCCATCTTGGTGGGGCCATGGGAAGATCATGCTCTTTTAGAGAGGATCTTTTGGCATCTGGTTCAGACTGTCTGCCATGGCAAAGTTCTCTGATTCTCTGGGGCTTCTTGTGGGCTCAGGTTATTGGAGAAGGCTTCCCCGAGGAGGCGAGAGACCAGAATCAGACCTGGACATTGTGGGCACATGACTTGGCTTGGTTACATCACAGTCTTTGCAGCACTCGGCACTAGGCCTTGCACAGAGTCAGTGTCCAATGTTTGTTTCTTGGGGTTTTTTTTTTGTTTGATATTTTATTTTTCCCCCAATAGCAAGTAAAAACAATTTTTAACATTTGCTTTAAAAAATTTTGAGTTGCATATTCTTTTCCTCCATCTTTCCCCTCCCTCTATGCCTGTCCCCCCAGACAGTGAGCAATTTGATATAGGTGATACATGGTGCCCAGTGTTTTTTGCATTAAACTCAGTCAACTTGAAAGCAGCTTCCTGACCTGGGGCAGGGGGAAATGGAGTCACAGATCCTTTCTGGAGTCATTTGAAGTACAGGTTGGACTTATTTTTGGCCCTTTTTGTATATGGCAGTCCATTTCTAGCTCACATGCTTTTACATAAGGTAGTCCCCATGTGATGGCAATGCTCCCCTTCCCTCTTGCCTTGGAACCCATCACTTCCCTTAAGGTTTATTGACTGTCTCCTGTAAGAGGAGTTTCTTGAATCTCCCAGCTGTTAGTGGTGCCCTCCTCTCCTTCCCCTAATCACTGACCATTTATTTACTCTGTTTACTTATCTGTGAGCACATTGTGTCTCCCTGTAGAATGAAGTCTTCTTGAAGTCAGGGCTGTCTTACTGTTTTATTTATGACCCTGTGCCCAGCACAGTGCCTAGGTCATAGTAGGTATGTACTAAGCATTGGTTGATTGGATTTGGCAGAGAGGAGAGGAAAAATGTTCCGTGTGGAGGAGCCCTGGAATGTAAAGGCCTCATAGACAGAGACTGGCCTTGTGGGCTTCCCCTCGGTGTCACTGCACCCTGGACCATCACAGTTGTCCTGAATTTGTCCTTGCCCTGGACTTCAATGACGTCATTGGTCCTCTTTGAAAATGAAGACTACCAAACAATGGTGGCTACTCCACTAGGCAGTTTCTTACACCTAATAGACACTTAAGGACTCTGTTGAATTGAATAGGATTGCCTACCTCCAAGTTCTCTCTCTAGGATGTTTGGGAACCTTTTCCCCAATAACCCTCTGAGGAACAGAGCCCACAGGAGCACTGCAATCTCTTCCTCCTTGTGGTCTTGATTAGGCCCTTACTCTGATTATTTTCTGGGTCTTTTACAGGGGTGCTTCAGGATAAGGACCTCTTCTCGGTCTTTGCTGATCCCAGCATGCTGGATACGTAAGTGTGGTGTGGCGTGTGGCTTGTCCAGCCAGGCACTTGCTACGAGTCCATTCTCTTTTATAGAGCCGGGTAGAGAAAGGTCTGAGAACACCATTGCACTTATAGGCACAAGTGGATGAGAAGAGTATAAGATTTAGAGTTGGGAGGGGCCTAGAGAACATCAGTCCTTTTGTGGTTGTGACTAAACAGGGTCTTCAGAAAAATTAGAGAAGCTAGTTGATGCTGAGAGCTTGTTTCTGGGAAGGCCATGTAGGTTAATCAGAAACACTCAAGGAGGCAACAAGGGAAGGGGCAATGAGGACAGGCCCCTCCATGACACTGAGGTGGCAGAGGGGATAGAGCCCTGGGCTTGGAGTCAGGAAGACCAGACACTTACATGCTGTGTGACCCTGGGCAGGTCACTTAGCTTTGGTCTGCCTTAGTTTCCTTATCTGTGAAGTGAATCATAGCATCTACCTCCCAGAGCTATTGTGAGGGTCAGATGAGATGGCATTTGTAACGTGCTCAGCACAGCGCTGGTACTGTGTGAATGCTAGCTGTTGTTGTTGTCACTGTTACCACCTGTAGGACAGTCGCCTTCACACTGCTATAAGTCCTCAGTCCCCTCCAAGTGAGACTGGGACTGACCCCCACAGCAGGAGGGTGGAGGGAAAGGGAAAAGATGCGTACTGTTGCAGATGCCTGCAGGCTTCCTTGGGTGTGATGATGCTTGGGCCACAGCAGGAGAGGGAGGCAGACAGGAGGGACTTAGGGTTCCTTGGCTGGAGGTCCAGGGGTTGTGGCCACCAGAGCCATTGCTACAGAAGTGTTTTTTGGGGTGGGCAGGACTTCTGCTTGGGGGGCTTATTACTTGACTGTTACTGAGATCACAGGCAGGGAGACACCAGTCAGCTGGGAAGCTGGGAGTTTCTAGCCCTGTGTGTGCTGAAGGGAAGAGTTTCCAAGCATTGGCAAGATGGAACTCCTTGGGACGAAGGCTGGCGCTTCCCAGGAGGATGGGGCTAGAGAGGAGGCAGCTTGTTGCACAGGGCTTGGCATGGAGCTGGTGCTTAATAAATGCTGCTTGTTGATTAGTTGTTTAAAAGAAGAGGTCAGAAAAAGAGGTTTGGGAGCTTTTTCCCCTCCAGGCTACATGAAATGTCAGTTTTAACTGGTGGTACAGTTTTGATAGAGTGTTGGGCCTAGAGTCAGAAAGACTTGAGTTCAGATCTAACCTCAGAACATGTTAGCTGTGTGACCCTGAGCAGGTCATTTGCATCTGTTTGCTTTAGTTTATGTAGCTGTAAAATGGAGATAGTAGGAGCACCTTTCTCTCCAAGTTTTGAGGTTCAGAGGTGACAATACTTGTGAAGTGCTTAGGCACAATGCCTGGCACACAGCAAGCACTATTCATTCTTTTGCCTTCCCATTTTATAGATGAGGAGACTGTGGTCTGGGTCAGGTTAATGACTGTCTTTTCCAAGTGCTAGTGGCTTCTTCCTGCCCAGGCTAGCATCGTATATACTGGCTCGTGGTGACTAAGTAGTTAAAAGCAACTAAAGTCAGGGATTTGGGGGAGAACCAAGACCATCCACGACCACCAGAGACTGAGTGAGTGATTCTGATTTGGCATTGTCTGTCCCAGCCTCGTTATGATACGGGGATTGAGGACTGGTCTGCAATTGCCAAAGGTTCCTCCTGCCAGGAGCTCTGGGCTGGGCCAGGGCTGGGTGTCAGCCTAGCAGGCTGCAAATGCTTGAAGTAAGTAGACCATGTGTGTCCTTATCCTCTTGTCAGGCAGATCTGTTAGCAGCGGCTTAATTAATCAACACACGTAACGTTTGCCCGTTAACACACTTGTGTGCCAGGCACTGTGGGGGAGATACAGGGAAGTACAAGACAGCCCCTGCCCTCAGTATTTAAAGGCAGATGCTTCCCTTGGCTGGGACAGCTCCTGTTTGGACCAAGAGGCAGCAGGTGCATGTCGCACGACACCAGGAAGTGCTGGGCGAGGTCAGAGGAGGGAGGAGAAAGGGCGTCTGGAGCCAGAGCTTGAAGGCTGAGAGTTGAGAGGAGCATGAGTATAGACTCCTCCAGGTATGGGGAGCTGAATGCATAAAAGCCATCTCCAGAGTGTTTCGGAAACAGTGCACAAGGCCTCCTGTCCAGACGTCAGTGGGAGGGAGGTGCCCTAACCTCCTGCCTTTGATACTACTACATCCTGTGAGACCTTCTGCCTCCTCCTGGAAAAGGAGAAACGCCATTCCACAGAGCTCCAGGCTTCTTTCTGGGGAAAAGGGAAGGCCATTCCCCTGAGTCTCCAGCCTGGTCCCGTTCCTTGGGGGACTTCAGCTCCCTCCACTTGTCCCCTGGCCTGAGGAGTCTACCCACAGGCCAGACCCTTTGAGACAGTGAACACTTACCTAAACTCAATGATTAGCAAACTCCATCCCAGTGAATTTGAATCTCTGTCATCATTCAAATCCCATTTTCTGTCCCTGCTGCCCATCTGTTATTCCCATTTCCCTTTTCCACCCTACAGTGCCATGCTCTAAAGCTGCCCATCCCTTCTGCTGTGCTTTCTGGAACGCTTGCTTCATAGGCGACAAACTTGCTTTCATCTAAAATCTTTCCCATTCCTTCCATCTTCTGATTCTTACTGACAACTGGTGTTTCCTGGCTAACTTTTCTACACTGGCTGCATTTTCACTCATTTCGCCTTGACTTATTTCAGGGTTGAGGAGTTTGACCACCCTTTGCTCCCCAGTGACACTTCCAGGTTTTCTGTCTACAGCCATCACTTGGAAAAATTCCTTCTCTTAGATTCACTCAATTCCTTTCTACCACCCAGTCAGCTTTCTAGTAGCTGTTGTTTACCAGACCTTTAGGGTATTTACTGTCTTTCTGTCTTTTCTCAGTGAGTGCAGTGCCTGGCCCATGATGTCGCTCTCTTCCTCAACTCTTACCCTCATACTTAGGCCTTTGGACATACATTTGATACTCCCTCAGATACCCTGACCTCACAGTCACTCACCTTACTCATTTTCCATGACCTTCTCTTCTTTACCACAGTGACACCAGAGATGGTCATGACCATGACCTTGCCATCACCCACAAATGCACCTGTGAATCTTGAAATTCCCTCACTTGGTCACAATCTGTTGTGATTCCACTGCTCCCTCCCAGCCCCAAACCCTGTTCTTCATCCTTGCTGTGCCATCCTGTCTCTTAAAATCTCCTGTCTTTCCCAGGCCATCACCCTGCACTCTGCTTGCTTCTCCATAGAGACCATTTTGTAAACTTGGGGTAAATCTTTTGCCCCTTTATGTTGCCCATCTTGCCTTTCCAAGCCTCAGTTTTGAATCACTCCCACCATCCGCTGCTTTGCTCCTACATGTGTGCTGCTGCATGAATCTGGAGAAAACAGGAAAATGTACTGACTGGGTCTGCTATAGATTTGTAACAGCAGCTCTTCCAGACCTTTTCATTCCCTCCTCAAGCCTCCCATGGTTTCTCTTCTCACCCTCTGAGCTGACAACCTTGCCTCATTTTACTGAAAAAATTAAGGCCATTTGCTGATTGCTCCTTCTTCTCTGCTCCTCACCTGACATCACTCATATCTTCTGCCGTCCTGTCTCACATGAAGAGGTGACCTTTCTCTTTACCAAGGAACACCTCCCACTCCTCATCTTCTTCAGCAGATTTCCCCTCCATCATCCCCACTCTTTCATTTAGCTTCAGTCTCTTCTTGTCCGCTGATTTCTCTTGTCTCCCCCATCTGCAACAAGCCCTTGCCTGATCCCTTGGTCCTCTCCCTTTTGTGGCTAGACCCCTCAAGAAGATTGGCTGCCCTGGGTGCCTCCTTGCCTCTTCTTCTTGCTCTTCTTTAACTCTATACAGCCTGGCTTCTGAACTCACTCAACCAAAAATGCCCTCACCAAAGTTACTGGGAATCTCTTAAAAGCTTTCCAGATCTCCCAGCCTGTTCTGTCTGCATCTTTGACCTCCCTGCAGTTTTTGACACTGACAGCCATCCTTTCCCTGGATGTAACTTACTCTTACAGTCTCCGTACTGGCTCCTCTCTGGGTTTCTGTGTCACTGCTTTGTCTGGGTTCTCCTACTCCCTGTCTGACAGCTGTCATCTCTCCCTTACCTCCTGTTTCACATGAAGAGCTGGCCTTTCTCTTTATCAAGGAAAACTCCTCTCCTACATAAATGATCCCTCCCGCTCCTGCTGTGAGCATCTCACTGGCCTCTGTCCTGAGTCCTGTTGTCTTTATGTATTATTTCACTTGGTGATCTTACCAGCTTTCATCACTTATCTCTGTAGTGATGATTCTAGCCCTTACCTCTCTATCTTCAGTTCAGTCTCACATCTCCAACCTCCTCTTAGACATCTCAAACTTAACGTGTCCAAAACTGAGTGCATTGTCTTTTGTCCCGAATCCCCCTTCCTGACTTCCCCACACTGTCCTCCCAGTCCCCCAGACTCACAACTTAGATGTCTTCCTCAACTCGTTTGCTCTTACCTCCTACTTCTAGTCTGTTGCCAAGTCCTATTGATATTTTTCTTCATACCATCTTTTGCATATGCCCCCTTCTCTCCTCTTATACTGCCACCCCCTTAGTGTGATCTCTCACCTCCTCCCACTTGGATTGTGATAACCTGCTGGTTGGTCTCCCCACTTAAAGTGTTTGCCTGCTCCAAGCCAACCTTCGCTCTCCTGTCAAATGAAAGAGCAGGGCTGACCATGTTGTTTCCCTCCAATTCAGTAAACATTGACTCCTCCTCATAGGATGAGACATAAACTCCTTTGTTTGGCATTCAAAGCCCTCCATGCTCTCTACCTCCCCAACCTTTCCAGTGTTCTTGTGCTTCTCTGTGAACTCTGGGATCCAGGGGCACCAGCCTCCTGGCTGTTCCTGGTAAGATGCCTCACTTCCATGCTTTGGACATTCCTTTAGCTTCCCCTGGGCCTGGAGTGTGCTCCCTCCACAGGGCTGCCTTCCCCTGGGTCTCAGCCAGAATCTCACTGTATGCCAGAAGGTGAGCACTTCCCGATCACCCTCACCGCTAGTGCCTTCCCTCTGTTGGATTTTTCCAGTTTATCCTATATTCACTTCTTTGTGCCTGACTGCTTGCCTGTGGTCTCTCCCACAGGACAGAGATCTTTGGGTCAGGGACTCTCTTCAGCCTTTCTGACACAGAGCCTGGCACCTAGTAGGTGCTTGATGAGCATGTGACTAACTGACAGAGGTCTCCTTCAGTATTGGTCCCTTCTGTGAAGGTGCGGTTCAGGGAAGTTTCATGCTATGCTTTGTTCTAATAGAAAACTCTTCCATTGTAGTAGAGGGAGAGGGAGGATGACGAGAAGGACAAATATGCCCAAAGCTCCAGGATGACAAGTGGTTGAAGGGGTTCCTGCCTGGATTGGGCACAGGCACTGCCTGATCTTTGGCCAAGGACTTGAGCCATTTATCTGTTGGAGCTTTGCTCCTTCCCCCAAAACCCCCTTCCTTCTGCCACTAGGTCAACTGAGTGTTTCTTGGTGTCCTTACCCCAGGCTGGTCCCAGCTCACCCTGCTCTAGTCAATGCCATCATCCTGGTTCTACACTCAGTGGCGGGCAGCACTCCACTCCCAGTGGCAGAGGCCTCCTCACGAAGCCTGCCTTCTAGTTCCTACAGGGACATGCCAGGTGAGCAAGCTGCCTTTTGGGAAATCAGAAACCTTATAGTTAATGGTGTAGGGACTGCCATCCCTCAGGGGTTCTGTATATTGCTGGGGACGAGGGAACGGTTGTTGGGAACACTCAGCTTGAGTCAGTGAAATGCATCTGTCCTGTAATTTTCCAGAGACAGAGAATGGAGTATACATTTGTTAGAGAGTAACTTAAAAATGAATTTTGGAACTGAGTCTGTGGCTCTCTGCTGTTCTTACTGAAATCTGTTCTCCCCTGGACCAGGTGGCTTCTTGTTTGAAGGACTTTCTGATGATGAAGACGACTTTCATCCCGTAAGTTATTTCCACTACCTGCTGTTAGGTACAGTAACATGTTCTGGGAGAAAGCCCTTCACAGAGGGATGGGGTTCCCTTTGAGCTTCCCAGATGAGTGTGGGTTCTTTTATTGTCACTGTACTAAGGATTATCTGGTCCTTTTCCTTTTCCTGGTTTCAGCAGATTGAATTCTGTTGCCTTTGTACTTAGGGAGACCTTTGGAGCTGCTTTTGGACTAGGGGCTGTCTCTTGTGGCTTTTGCCGTCATGGGGATCTCCCTGCAAAAGTTTTATGTGGCATAAATTACACTTGTCCAGTTCACCCACAGGCCTTTCCTTTCTTTGCCAGAGCACAAGGTCCACCCCCTCCAGCAGCACGTCTAGCTCACGACCAGCATCTCTGGGGTACAGTGGAGCAGCTGGCCCTCGACCCATCACACAGAGTGAGCTGGCCACAGCCTTGGCCTTGGCCAGCACCCCAGAGAGCAGCTCTCACACACCTACCCCTGGTACCCAGGTAAGGGCAAGAGGGCAGGCCCCAAGGAAAGTGGAGTCCTACCGTATGGGATATTTGCCTTTGCTGATGGCCAGTAGCCGTGGCTCGATGGAGATGCTGGGTTCTTCACCAAGGTTTCATAACTAGCCCATTCTTCCTGCAGCTCACACATGAGCCCTGCTCTAGTGCCTAAGAATCTAAAAAAGAATCACACACCCAGGATGCCCCTGTGTTTTCTCCAGCTTCTTAAAATGGAGTTAAGGAATCCTAGAGTTGGAAGTGACCTCTGCTTTTGGGGTCCATTCTGTGTCATCTTTGACATATAGTTACATAGCCTTTGAGTACTGCAGGTGACAGCTCCTTACTGTTCATGCAACCTGTCCCATTGTTGGTCAGCTCCTACAAAAGCTTGTGTGCCTATGGCTGCTTAGCAGGGAGCCTCTTCTTAGTTGCTTTCTCTTCACTGAGATGGGAAGTGATTAACTCCAGGTGGGAGTCTGCACCCAAGAGGACACGTAGGCATGGGGAGGATTGCTTGGGCAGAGGGATTGGGAGAAGCTTTCTCACCTAGGTGGTGAGCCCTCTGGGCTAATTGGCTCTTGAGCAGAGAGCCACCTGTTGGGTGGCAGGGGGAAAATGGAGCAGATAATAGTCCTAGTTGGGGTTGGGGAGGAAGGAGATTTATTGGGGAAGCAGATGAATTTTGAGATTCTACAAGGGGGCCATTGACAACTGATTTGCTTCTAGGGCCACTCCTCAGGCACCTCACCAATGTCCACCAGTGTCCAGTCAGGTACCCCCATTACTAATGATCTCTTCAGCCAGGCCCTCCAGCATGCCCTGCAGGCCTCGGGTCAGCCAAACCTCCAGGTGAGTCCCTCAGCTCTGGTGAGCTTTCAGTGGGTGCATCTCTCATGGAGCCTCAGAGTGGTAAAGGAGCATAGTGACAATCCAGGCAAAGCCTTAGCTAATGCAGCATCTCCAGCCTTTAGGGGCAGACGACTCACTTTCTAAGCATCCCAGAACCTGAAGTTCTTTCTTGCTTTGAGCTGGAATATGCCTCATTCTAACTTCTATGTCTTGGTTTTTAGTTTTGCCCTTTGGGATCACACAATAAATCTATCTCCTTTTCATCTTTTTCACCTAATCCCTTTTTCAGCTTTTCATGTATTTAAGTTTCCATTAAGTCTTTTCTTCTTTGGGGTAAATATCCCTAATTCTTTTAGCTGTCCCTGTTGTGTCATGTTTTTTAGTCCCTTTATTATCTGGGTCATCTTCCCCAGATGTGCTCATCCCAGTGTGACACGTAATCCTTTGCCGTAGCCTGCTTGGCGGATATGTCCCTAGGGCACTGCTGCCTTTCTTGTTCAGGATGGCATAGTATCTTTCACACTGTGCAGCCTGAGATCATTTTGCTTTTTTTGCCAGTCAAAATATGCTCTTCCTCAGCACTACATTTTAAAGAGAGACTTGAGGACATCTGGGCTCAGTCCGTGTGTCATTGTGCTGTCATCAGCTTTCCCTTTTGTCCTCAATGAGATCACATGAGATTCTCAAGTGCTATGTTGGAATTTAAGTAAATGAAGTCCACAGCGGCCTCCCCTTCATTTCCCAGTCTGGTCATCCTGTCAGAAGAGATGAGGCTGGTGTGCCGGGTCATTTTTGGTGAGCCTCCAGTGGCTCCTCATGACCCTGAAGAAGCCGGCCTCTTTCCCTTTTGGAGTTCGGGCAGGCCCTTCATCCACTCTTTTCTGGTTCCTGTCCTGATGTCCATCTGTCCTTGAAGATGACCAGCCGCCAGAGATCGCGTGATCTCAGCGGGGAGTCCTTGAGACCAAGAGGCGTGAATCTGCTTAGAGCAGCTCCATGTTCGTTTGCTGGCTTTGATTTCAGTTCTTTCTTGCAAGTTTTTTAATTGCTATCTTTGGATTTTTTAGTATATACCTTTTTCAATATACACCTCCCTCTGCCTCTCAGAAAACCGTCCCTTACAACAAAGAATAAAAAGATGAAAAGAATATCAACAAATCTAGCTTATCAGAAGCGTTTTCCACGCCATGCAGCTTTGCAGAGAAGCTGGCTCTGTGAGGAGATGCTGGTTCATGTCCCTGCATTGGAACCAGACCTGGAAAGTGTAGCTTTGCAATATTCAGTTTTTATTATTGAATTGTTAGGTTGTTATTGAGTTGTTGCTCTTCTTTCCATTTCTACTGCTGTAGTCCCTGAAGAATCGTCTTGTCATTGCTTTTGTGGTTCTGCTTTCTTTGCAGTTCCCTTCTCAGCCATGTTTGTTCAACACTTTTTTTTTTTTGGAGGGGGGAAGGCTTGCCCAAGGTCACACAGCTAGTAAGTGTGTCAAGTGTTTGAAGCTGGATTTGAACTTGAGTCCTCCTGCCTCCAGGGCTGGTGCTCTATTCACTGTGCCACCTAGCTACCCCATTGCTCAACGCTTTTCAACTAAAGAGTATTTCTGTTGACAAAAGGTGGAATCAGAATAGGCATTGAGTAGCTTTGCTTTCTTTTTGTTGTTGATTAATATAAATCATCCACTTAAAGCAATGGGCTTGGCATGGTCTTATTACCCTTCCTATAGATTTAACATAAAATGAAACCAACTGTCAGGCACGTACCCCAGTAAAGGTGTGTGTGCACAGTGAGCCCTTGCCCTTCACTAAAAATCATAGTAGTGTTTTCTGTGGTAGCAGAAAACTAGAAACAAAGCGGATGCCCATTGATCTGGGGAATGGACAGACCAATTGTGGATAATGCATTAAAAGGAGTATTATTGGACCGTAAGAAGTAAAGAGCATGAATTTAGAGAAGCATGGGAAACATACGTGAATTGATGCAGAGCAAAATTGGATGAGCCAGGACAGTGCACACGAGGGCCACAGCAATGTGAGTGGAAAGAACAGATCATCTAAATTGAATGTTGCATTTTGTATTTGTCTTCTTTCTTAGAATGTGAGCTTGAGGGTATGGAGTGTTTTACTGTTGTCTTTGCATCTCCAGTCCTTTGCATACTGCCTGACACAGTGGAGGTGTTTAAGATTGCTTATTGGTTGAGCTGTTTCTCAGTCATATGCCCCTACTTACATTTTCAGATTACCTTTTAGAATCTGATTTTGTTGGGCTTTCCTAAGATGTCTTCTCAGTCTTCATTTGGATCACTTGCATTTTCATCATTAGAAATTCATTCTTGAGAAGCTTTGATATTCTCTTTTAGATTTTTTTTTTTTTTTTTGGTTTTTGGAGGGGGGAAAGTAGGACTGTTGGGCTTAAATGGCTTGCCCAAGGTCACATGGCTAGTTTTGTGTTAAGTGTCTGAGGCCAGATTTGAATTCAGGTCCTCCTGACTCCAGGGCTGGT
The DNA here is from genome assembly GCA_028646575.1 of Pseudocheirus occidentalis. Lineage (NCBI taxonomy): Eukaryota > Metazoa > Chordata > Mammalia > Diprotodontia > Pseudocheiridae > Pseudocheirus > Pseudocheirus occidentalis. The sequence continues at coordinate 37,680,075 of CM053598.1, read as the reverse complement.
GCTCTCTTCACTCACTGCACTACCTAGCTGCTCCTAGATTTTTTTGAAAACCATGAAATCCTAATTGTTTTTCTTTGAACTTTTAAAAAATCTGTTTCAATTCAAGAGAACGTGTTGATTGCTGACATTTCTGACCTTCGTTGTTGTGAATTCTTAACATCTCTTTCTTTGTTTCTTTTGTGATTTCCATTGATTTCACCAATTTTGTTGGTTAGAATTAAGTCTAGAGCAGCTGTCATATTACTTCAGTTTGTCAGCAAGACACATAAATAATTTGCCAAAAGCTCAGATTTTAGCAAAATATGATTTCCGGTAGATATCTAGATTATGGAAAAGCCCTCTTGGCATCTGGAATGTCTTCCTCTCTCATCTTCTTTCCATTTTTCTGAGTCCAATTCCTGTGGCCATCCCTTTGCTAAACCTTCCTTTTAAATCAAATGTAATGTCTCCACTGTGCTTTGTACCTTGCTTAGGTCCATCCCACATTCTTTTTTCTGTTAAAGCTTTGTTTTGTTTTCTCATCAGCTCTTTGCAGGTAGGAGTAGCGCCATCACATTTTTTATCTTCATGCATTGTTGCTTAATAAAAGTCACTTTGTTCACAATGGTTAATTATCTTATTTTCCCACAGAGCCAGTGGCAGCCTCAGCTACAGCAGCTCCGAGACATGGGCATCCACGATGATGAGCTGAGCCTCCGAGCCCTGCAGGCGACTGGGGGGGATATCCAGGCAGCCCTGGAGCTCATCTTCGCTGGAGGGGCTCCTTGACCCATCAGAGGTTGTGGTGCATGGGCCAGTTGGGATGCTGTGAAGATAAGATGGCTGTAAAGGTCCTGGGACCAACAGATTTCCCCAATACACTTTATGTGGAAACTGCTTGCATATTGTGATGTCTCCCTAGTTAGTCAGAGTGGGGAATGTGACAGGAGGCAGGAGCGACCTGTCTGGTCCTGCTGCCCTCAGTAGGTAATAGGATATTGGCGTTAGTTCTGGAGAGTTTTGGACTCAAGCTCCCACAGCATCATGGGCCAGTTCTATGGGCCTGAGGAGCCCACTCTCTGTTGATGGGGAGGGGATTGCCCCAGAGGTGTTCAGGGCTGAAGTATCTGAGGCATCTATCCCTCAAGAGGAGACCTGGCCCTGGACCTAACAGTGGGGGGGCAAGGGTTCCCCTCACTTAACAGTATTTTTTTAAAAATTCTGTAACTAGTTAGAAGTCTCATAGTTAGGAGTTCCCTGTTTACCCTGTGAAATTAGCACAGGATCACAATTTGGAGGTGTCCTGGGTCAATTCATGAGTTGCTTGTGGGCCTGCTTGGAGAGAAGATTGGAGTAGGACCTCCCCAGCTCTCCCTTTCCCACAGAGGGTTCAGAACTTGGCAACTGTTCATCTCCCCCAGTGCTTCCCCGCCTCGTATGCCCTGCTCCACTCTGGCACCCTACTGTGTTAAACCTTGATAGCTGAGCAAAAGGGAGGGTTTGAGGCTTGGAGTCAGGAGACAGAATCACAGAACCTGGGTTTGAACCCTGGCTCACAAACTTAACCAGCTATGTGACCATGGGCAAATGATGTCACTCCCCTGAACTCAAATCACCTCATCTGTAAAACAGCCAGTAATCCCTACAGTGCCTACCCTAAGGAGCTGTTGTGGTTAGTAATAAGGGTAGCTAGCTCTTTGCTAGGTGTGGCCCAGCAGTCAGGAAGACCCTGCTGGCTTAGGCAGAGGGGCCTTTGACTAGCCTTTTTCTCAAGGAATGTCCAGTCTAGATGGAGAGGCAGGGCACAATTATAGAAAATATTATATGAGTGATCATGAAGTAGGAAGGTCTGCCTCAGGAACATGGAGTCAAGTCCAGCATTTCCCCATCCAGGGAGCTCTTCTACAGCATCCCCAGCAAGTAGCCATTCATTTGGCTTTTTCTTGAAGACTGTCAAAGGTGGTCTGATTTCTGCCTTCCTGCAACTGCCCATTTGTTCTTAGTTCTACTCTGGACCAAGCAAAAGAGGTTCTTCATGGCAGCCCTTTTCATGAGAAAATAGCTTGTGTGCCCTGCAGTATTCTCTGAACTAAAAGTCCTGCATTCCTTCGGTAAATCCTTATGGGGTGTGAGCTTAAGGCCCTTCCTAGGCCTGCTGCTCTCCTCTGCCTGCGCTTTGGGCTGTGTTCCCTCTGCCTGCCAGCTTTTCCTGGTTCTTGGTTTCCTGCATGATTTGTGAGGGGGAGGGCCACAAAAACTCCTTTTCTCTGTCCTGTGTGGTTTTACTTAGGCATGGTATGTTAATTAAAGGAAATCTATAACTCATTTCTGTTGTGCAGCTGATGAAGTGATGGCGTAGATTTCTCTCACTTGCCACCCCCCCCCACCCGCTGGCACATAGAATAGGGGCAGGAATTCCCAGGGCAATTCTGCAGAGGGTCCAGGTAAACTAGTTCATGTTCTTTGAGCAGGAAATCAGGTCCCTTGTGCACATCTCTCCATCCCCATTCTAAAGTCCAGCTGTGGCCCAGGACATTAGGATAGAGAATGAGGAACCAAATCAGCTCCCTGTGATCAGTATCCCCACTGCCATCCTGGACAGAGGAGAGACAATATAGGTGAAGAACTTGGGGGCCAGGCAGCAGCTTTACCTTTGTTCCTCACAGGGAACCTAAACTTTGGGGAAGCATTCCCATCATGCTTATATGAAATATGGCAGTAAATTTGTCACCAAGACACTGTTGACTGTCACCTGACAGATTAAAGCTGTATCTTAGAGGGAAGAAGCCAAGAATAATGGAGTATAGGCTCCTTGAATATGGGATCTCTAATTGTTTCACTCATATACCAGTCTCTATGTTTGGCCAGGATTCCCAGTACGAGAGGAACAAGGCTGGCAATAGAGTGGTACCTTCTCTGACTATGCATTATACTTTCCAGCCTTGAGAAATCTGTTACTTCTCTTGGTTATCAAGGAGTTTGTAGTACACCTACAAAAGCCACTGATATGTTTTCAGTCCTAGGGCAGGGAATGCAAAGCTTTTAGAAATAAATTCATTTGGGGGTGGTGGATGAGGGGAAGAGGGGAATGGAATCCTGTAATAGTCTTATCATCCCACCCTAGGGATGATTGCTATATAGTGGAGGGGTACAAGCCAGGCTGGGGAGGAGCTCACATGGAGTGGCACAGGGGAGAAGCTGCTAGTAACTTCCTATCTCGATTATTTTTGCTAAATATGTGCTAGGTTTAATTTTTAATTTTTTATTCTGTTAGAACGTGCCCTCTAATTTTTAGAGCCCACCTAGAGGTGTGGTTGCCTCACCTTAATTACAATTTCTTAGGATTATATCAATGAAAAATGAGAACAAGAATACATTTTCCTCTAGTGAAATTTCAAATTCATATACATATATGTATGTGTATGTGTGTATATACACACGCATGTATAAGAAAAAGCCATCTGGAAGGAGTAGAATTGACTCAGTAGGTTCAAGGTGGAGCATTTCACAAGCTCTTATTTGTATAAATGTAGTTTTGTGTTCAGGAAACAGATGAGAAATTACTAACAACAGTCAGACTACAGAGAGTTGAGCACCTTACCTTGGAGAGTGTGTGAAGAAGGAGAATAGTCATTAAGGGAGACTTCAAACAAAAGGTGAGTTGTAAGAGCAAACCAATCCTGGCTAGGCTAGGAGCCATGAGGTGTAAATACAACAGCTGTAGCAGCTGCAGAAAATCCTTTAATAACCCACTGTGCATATTTTGAGCCCTTAGGCATTAACCTTGCATTTTTACAATATTTTTCTCCCACTACCACTTTTACATTGATCTCATTTGATCCTATAGGAAAAACGGGGATTGAATCATTCCTGACCGATTTTACATATGAGAAAAGGGGACTGTAGGTTTTAGGACTGGAAGGGACCTTATAGACATCACCCCTCCAGTTTCACAGATGACGAAGGCCAGTATTTGAGCCGAGCATCTTTGATTGCAGAGCAAGTGCTTTTTCCATCCCTACCCTGTTTCCCTTAAAGATGAAATGACTTGTCCAAGATTAGTGGCTGAAACCAAGGCTAGAAACCAGGTCTCAGCTTCCACATAGAATTCCTTCCATTGCATGTGACTCAAGACTTCCCAGTTCACTAGCTCTCTTCTGGGGTGATGCCATTTCTCGTCCTGTTGCCCTTCATCCCAACACACATGTTACACCCCAATCTCCTGGAACTGAAAGAATGTAGCTATTAAAGTGTAGTACTGTCATAACCAGCGTAAGCTGCTGCTGCTGGTTGTCCTTTGTTCTCAAAGAGGACCATGACATCAGGGATTTAAGTGAGGAAGGGCCATGCAAAGTCACCAGCCTCACTCTCCTGAGCCATCTGGGTCCATTGGCAAGATAGAGATCAGGCTAGAGATGGTCCCCACTGGCATCGGCACTCTGGCTTTGGAGTCAGACAAGCTGGTTTCAAATGCCCTCTCTGGCACCTAGCTCCTTGTATGACCTTGGGCAGGTCACTTCATCTTCCAGGCCTTCCTCATTTGTAAAGTCAGGGCTAGACTAGATGGCTTCAGAGGGCCCTTCCAACTCTAGATTTATGATCCTATGATTTTAAGTGTTGGTAAAAACTAGGACTGTTGCTCCCATGCCATCCCATAAGGATTACCTTTAACTGCCTAGCTAAAGAAAGGAGGAGCTTTAGATAATCTCCCCCTGGAGGATGAAGAGGCCAGTAGTTTTACAAGTAACAATGAAAGTTAAGGCTGAAGAAAGGTATCTCTCATCCCCAAGTGCATCGAGGAGGTTTCTTGCATTGCTTAAAAGTGCTTCAAAGGAGAACAACATTTAGAAAGGATGTGAAGAAGCTGAAGGGACATTTTAACTTGCAGCAGGAAGTTAGGAAATAGATGAGACACAAAAGGAGGAAAGAAGGATCTCGTTCTCTTTGGCATCTCAAGAGGAAGTTGTTTCATACACTTCTTGGTTCCCTGTGGTCAGAATGGCAGACAAGTTACTTATTTAAGGGGTACAGAGATATAGTTGTTAACCTGACAACCAATAGGGGAGCCTTGTCATCTTGGAGTGAATATTCATGCTCGGTCAAAAACCTCTCAAGACTTATCCAATGTGTTCCCTTGGCCCAGATCCAATGATTGTGTGAGAATAAGTAAATGGAAGGAACCTAGAAAACATAGGAATGATGTGCACTTAATAGACTATGCCTGGTGAAGAAAAGAAGGAAACTGGAATCTGAGAGAATGTGAGAGAGAGAGAGAGAGTGTGTGTGTGTGTGTGTGTGTGTGTGTGTGTGTGTGTGTGCGTGTGTGTGTGTGTGTGTGTGTGTGTGTGTGTGTGTGGTGTCCCTGTCATTTGTGGAATGGCTGAAAGAATATGCTTATGGAGTATTGTTAATACCATAAGAAATGAGACCATTTTCAGAGAATCCTGGGAAGTAACCAACTGATACAGAAGGAAGTGAGTAGAACCAGGAAACAAATTGTACAAATGACAAAAGCATTGTAAAAGAAAGACATTTGGAAAGCCTTAGGGACTCTGATGAATGCAGTGATGTATGAAGAAATATGTTTGCCTGCTCCTTACAGGTGATGGATTCAAGGTGCAGAGACATTTTTTTTCAAACACGGACACTGGGTTTATTTTACAGCGGTGATGTAAAGAAAGCCAGGGACATTTTTAAATGGCACAGGAACAGAAAAAAGCACATGCAGGCAGCATGGGTTTGAAAGAAATGTGTATAATTTACTGTGCGTTTTAAAAAGCAGCATTAAATGGGACTCAGTTTTATACACAGTCCTGAATTCTAAGTTCAGAATAAAAACAATTAAAATCTCTTTCATTCTCTCCCCCTTCCCCCGCAAGGTTAATTTTAGTTACAGGCACACCTGGGTTTCAGACCATCACAGTGAATACTGAAATAAAGCAAGTCACATACGTTTTCAGGATTCCCATGGTGTTCATCCTTCATCTTTGAAAAGGACAGATGACATCAAGTGTGATGTCTTGATTTGCTCATGAGTTGAATTTAAGGGAAGCAGAGTTTAAAAGAAGTCCTCAATCTCACTCTTTCCCCCTCCCCCGCCCCCAAGTCGTGGAAGTCCAGCGGCAGGACAAAAGTCAAGGATGACTGGTAGTGGCCCAAGATTCAGCGGATGACCTTGGCATCTTTGATGAATGATCAAATTCTCAGTGCTGCACAGTAATGGCTTCAGCCACCTTCCTCTTGAAGCAAATTGTTCTCATCTGCCCATTTGGTTGGGGAAAATGTCACATGTTTTGTGTGGGCATCCCCTTGTTAAATGCCTAGCATTGTCAAACAATGTAAGAGTTTTTATAAATATTACATCATCTGATCCTTACCCTGGGAGGCAGGTGTGATTATTATCCCCATTTTACAGATAAGGAAACAGATAAAAGTTAAGTGACTTGCCCAGGGTCATGCAGCTAGTCTTTGAGCCTGGATTTGAACTCAGTTGTTCCTGACTCCAGGCTCGGCACTCTATTCACTGCATTAGCTAGCAAGAACTAGAAGGGACATCAGTAGTCCATCTAGTCCAATTGTTTCATTTTACAGATTAGGAAATGGCATATACAAGTTCTATTTATGCTACACTAGTCTATTCAGTGTGCAATTAGCATTATGTCTAAAAAAATCTACATACCTTAATTAAAAAATACTTTATTGCTAAAGAATGCTGACTATCATCTGAGCCTTCAGTGAGCTGGAATCTTGTTTGCTGGTGGAAGGTCTTGCCTTGATGCTGATGGCTGGTGACTGATAAGGGTGGTGCTTGAAGGTTGGAGTGGCTGTGTGTGCCCATTTCTTACAGTAAGACAACAATGAAGTTTGCCACACTTACCCTCTTCCTTTCACGAAAGATTTCTCTGTAGCAGGCTATGCTGTTTGATAGCATTTTACCCACAGTAGAACTCTTCAAAATGGAGTCAGCCCTCTCCAACCTCGCCACTGCTTTATCAACTAAGTTAGTGTGACATTCTTCAATATTGTTGCATCTGAGAGAACAGGGGAGTGGGAGGAGAGGGAGAGAGATGGGGAATGATGATTCAGTGGAGCAGTTGGAACATACATAACATTAGTCTTATGTGAGCAGGTCTGTGGTGCCCCAAAACAAGGACAATACTAACATCAAAGATTACTTATCACAGGTCGCCATAACAGATATAATAATCGTGAAAGCGTCTGATGCTGTGAGAATTACAAAATGTGGGACAGAGACATGATGCGGGCATGTGCTGTTGGAAAAATGGCTCCCATAGCCTTGCTTCATATCTTCAATTTGTAAGAAATGCAATAAAGCAGAACACAATAAAACAAGGTTTGCCTGTATTCAACTCCTTTTATAGATGAAGATAGGACCGAAAGAATGAATGATTTAAGCCTGTGTAACAGATGCTGACAAGCTTGGCATTAGATTCTTCCTACTTGTGCCGTAATGCTCACTGGATTCCCTAGACCTCTTATCCTACAAAAAAACATAGATATACCTATATATAAGGTATATGTATATATAAGAGTATATGTATAGGAGTGGCTAGGTGGCAAAGTGAATAGAGCATTGGCCCTGAAGTCAGGAGGACCTGAGTTCAAATCCAGCCTCAGACACTTAATATTTACTAGTTGTGTTACCTTGGGCAAGTCACTTAACTCCAGTTGCCCTGCCTTCCCCCTTCCAAAAAAATATATATATATATTTATGTAGGTTTTATATATGTATATGTATGTATAATATATAACACATAACATGTATTTATATCTAATGGTGTGTGGTGGGAAAAAGAATAAATGGTTTGGATAGACTTTTCTCTTTTACCCTTCAAGTGCAGGGCTCAACCTATTCTAAATCATTTTTATTATCCTTCATACATAAGGCTGGTTTGGGAGAATTTTAGGGCCCAAGGTGACAGTTTAGTTTCCCAGGAACAGGATAAATCCTGGAATGAGCCTCAAATCTAAGGTATGGAGATGTGACATTCTCTGGGGATTTGCTCAGCTCCCAGCTGAGGCTGTAGCTAGTTGCCTCTCTCCTAACCGCTTATTACCTTAACTTTAATGTCCCTTTCTAGTCTATACTTGTCCCCCAACTGCACCCTAAAATAGCAACAGAAATGAAGAACACCATTCCTTTTAATTATGATAACTCGGCTTAGAGGGAAGCTTTCCCAGGGCTGTCACCCCTGAGGTCACTGCAGCTGGTCCTGCTGAATCCTGCAGCAGAAGGAGAAATCCCCAACCTTTACCTTATGGCAGGTAGAAGAAAAAGGAAGCAGAAGGGGGAAGAAGAGGTTAGTTAGCACAAGAGTAGGGACAATAAGTCACTCCAGCCTTGGATCTTCTCTTACTCCAAAGGTCTTTTCTGAAGATCCGATAGAAATTGCAGTCCTGAGAACCCTAACTCCCAGAGACCCAGAATGACAGCTTAACACAGTTCCCTTTCTGGCCCAGGAAGATCTGTATTGGAAAAAGCCCATGAATAACAGGGCAAGTCAGACCGGAATTCAAAAGGTAACCTGGTAAGCTTACCCTATCGGGCCTGCTAAGTTGTGTCCATAGGAGGCCACACGTCCCAGTTTCACAACTACATCTTTCCTTAGGAGCCTCTGCAGATGCCCACCTAGGGTGCTCAAGGACAGAAGCAGCAGTGTTATTTGGAGTGTGTCCAGGCTTTTCTCCTTCCCCTCCCCTTCCCAGCTGTCAGGTGAGGCAGCTATGGGATAAAGGGGTATAGCTCTAGGGCAGCAGTCAGCAAGACCATGGTTCCTCTCTGGCTTCAGATGCTTATCAGCGGTGTGATCCTGGGCACTAACAATCACTATTAGCTTCAATTTCTTCATAATAGTCCCTACCTCACAGGGTTGCTGTGATGATAAAAGGGGATACTACTTGTACAACACTTAGTGCCGTACCTGGCATGTAGTAGGTGCTTAATAAATGCTTATCCTCTCCCCTGCCCTCCCAGATGCTGGAAGGGTATTGGAGGCCTGGGAAGAGGTTGTGACCTTCAAATGGCAGGTAATAGAGATCTGGGAGATGAGAATAGAATAGAGGACAGTTTAGGTGGCTGAGATCCCACAGCCTGAGGGAGGGAATACTTACCTCGTTCCTAGACGCCTGGTGCACACCTGCAGGAGTGTATCACAAAATGCAGCATGTCCTGTTGAGGCTGAAGTGGGAAGGGGAAGAAAGGCTGAGGAAGCATCACCCACATCACCTAGGGATCAGGCACCTGGTCATGACAGTTGTTCCTAGGCCACTGCCCAATCCTATCCTCATCTCTCTACTACCTTAACCTTCGAAGTTAACGGCAACATGGTAGATGAAAGATTTGGTCTGGGACTGGTAAAAGACAGGTCCAACATTGCACCTGTCTCTGATCCTGGGACATTGTCCCTGCCATGAGGTGCAAGGACAAGCTGAGCTACTGATCCTGGGACAAGGTGGAATGGAGGGGGATCCAGGTAGGGTGGATAGCTCTTCCTATTCACATCTTTTATCCTAGAGGAGGAAGAAAGAAACTTGAATGAGAGATCCAGGGAGTTAGAGTCTGGGATTAATAGGCAGAAAGAAAAAGAATGTCAAACCCCACCTTGTAGGGGGAGAGAATACTCAAAGTCTGAAGGAAAGCTAGATATTGAGACTGGGTGTGGGATGAGGGCGAGCCATCTAGTTCTATAGGAACCTGGCCCTGACTCTACAGGTTGTTGTGATTTGCCCTTTACCTGAGATAGGTGCCCTGAATGGGAACTAAGCTGCTCCCAAGGATCAACTTCCTTACCTTGGGACACAGTGAAACATGGTACTGTAGAAGAGAGTGCTAGAAGCTGAAAAAAAAAAAAGGAGAAGCAAATCTCAGATCTCTGTGATCAGAAGAGGAAGTATTCTTTCCATGTTTATGTTGGAATCATGCCCAAGGACCTTCAAAAGAACCAGTGAACCCCAAGTCTTACTAAGGCACCCCAGCCTCTTTGAAACTCCAGAAGCTAAGGGTTGATAGTCCTCATGCACTCTGCCCAGGGTAAGCTGCCTCTGGAATATTGTGTGCAAATCTGGGCACCACATTTTAGCACGGATGTTGATAAGCTGGAACATGTTCAGGAGAGGGCAGTTAGAATGGCAAAGGGCCTTGAGTACCTGCCAAGACGATCTGTTGAACTAGAGATGTTAAGCCTAGAAAGAAGGAAAAGAAGGAAAGCCCTTCAAATGCTTGAGGACAGCTACCTAGAGAAGGATTGGAATCCTGGGTGGAAATCAGAGTGGTCGGTTTAGGCTTGATATCAGGAAGGATTACCTAAGGATTAAAGATATTCAAGGAATGATGAAAGCCTCAGTTAGGTGCTTTTTCTATACAAAGCACTGTGTCAAGTGCCGGCAATACAAACAGAAGGGCAGGGATGGTCCTTGCCCTCCAGGAGCTCACCTTCTAATGGGGAGACAACACCTATGGCAAGTTTCCTCTGTAAGTCAGAAAGGAGGTCCCTAGGGTATGGTGGCAAAGCCGATGGTATTCTTCTTTAGCATTATTTCCATTGATAAAATCACACCCATTTCTGATGAACAATTCGACAGTGGACTTTGTTGGGGAGAGCTTCCTTTTCTAAATCTTCAGTAGTTGTGGTAGTGACAGATGTTGGGGCTGCAGCACCTCCAGAAACAATCCCGTCCAATTTCCAAAACAGTTGCTTCCCAGGATGATGGATATCAGGGTTGGGCTGGAGGAACTGAACTTCCTGGAGTTCATCTGCTGATTAGGGGTTCCTTGGTTAGTGTCTGGTGCTAGTGGAGGGAAGGAAGGCAAATCCCTTCTCCACAGTTCTCCCCTCAGTGATGGTTCTGGGGACGAGACTGGAAGCAGTACAGCTTGTCTAGGGAACACCACTTTTCTCAGCTTGGATTCAGGGTCCCGGGCTGTCTGAGGGGACATGGTGGTGGTGAAGTTGGTATGGAGGGGTAGTTGTGGGACTCACCCAAGACATGCTGCCTTCTTGACTCTCCCTCAGGGTCTGTTGCTACTCACCTAGATTAGCTCTTTTGCCTTTTCCACAAAGGGGCCTAGGCTGATTAGGGAGGGAGGTAGTGGGCTCCCTTTTGTTGTGGAGTCTTCAAGCAAAGGCTGGATGATTATTTGTTAGGTGTTATAATGGGAATTCCTTTTGGGTATCCAATTCTAAAGTTCTGTGATACTTAGGAGGCTAGCTTAGCCTTGGTCTTCCACAATGACCGCTCAGAAGCTCGAAGCACATCGTCTGGGAAGGGAACCCATCTTTTCTACGCCCATAAGAAAAAGTGAGGAAACATTCAATTCAACATTTATTAAGCACCTACTGTGTGCTAGGCATTGGGGTTACAAACAAAGGCAAAAGAAAGTCCTGACCTCAAGTAACTTACAATTTAATGTTGGAGACAACATGCAAACAAATATGTACAAAGAGTTTATGTATAAGATAAATGGAAATGAGGGAAGGCATTGGAATTAAGAGGGTTTGGGGAAGGCTACCTGTACAAGGTGGGATTTCAGTTGGCATTTAAAGGGAGCCAGGGAAGTCAGTAGTAGGAAAGCATTCCAGGTATGGGGGACAGCAAGAGAAAATCCCTGGTGCTGAGAGAGGGAGTGGATCATTGGTGGAACAGTGTCGCCGGGTTGTCACTGGATTGAATGGTAACAGTGGGGAATGAGATGTGAGGAGACTAGAAAGGTTGTTGTTTGTTTTCAAAGATGACCAGAGATGTTGTTGGTGTCTTAATTTGCAAGTGAATTGGATTGGAGGCCGAGTTACATAAAATCATCAGCCTTTCTCTTTCCAAGTCATTGAAATCCAGTGGCAGGACAAAAGTTGAGATGACTTTCAATGGCCAGGGATGCAGTAATAGATGACTTTGGCATCTCTGATACCTGACTTAGCCAGGTAGGAGGGCATTAGGCTATGAAGGGCTTTGAATGCCATTCAGAGCATTTTGAATTTATTCCTGGAGGCAATACGAAGCCATTGGAGTTCATTGAGTGGGGGACAGAGGGTGAAAAATATCAGACCTGCATTTTGGAAAAATCACTCTGGTGACTGAATGGAGGGTAACTTGGAATTGGTAGAGACTTGAGGCAGGCAGACTTCCCTATAGCAACTATTACAGTAGTTCAGGTATGAGACTTTTATCAAAGAATCAGCCTCAGGGTGGGGGGAGTGTCAGAGGAGACAAGGGAGCATAATGGAGAGATGTCTAAAAAGTGAAATGATCAGGCCTGGACAACAGATTGGATATGGGGTGCTGGAGTGCTGGTGAGAGATCATGTGGAATCCAGGGTGACTTCTAGGGTGGGAGCTTAAGGGACAGGGAGGTGGACATTACCTTCTACAGTAATAGGGAAGGTGGGGGTGGATTTATTGGGAAAGATCATGAGTTCTGTTATGGTCATATTGGATTTAAATTCTCCCATGTAGGCCAACCGAAGTCATAAACTGTCATTTGAAGGGCTTCTTACCCTTCTGTCTTCCTCTCCTAAAATTCTGCTGTTACTTAAAGCTTCATTACTTTTGGTCTTAGTATCATCTTTCCCAGACATGTCTCTGGAAGGACATGTTCAGACTCTCATACCTCAGGTGAAGATAGAGCTGATACTTTTCTTCCTAATAGGATGGGCTAGGGCAGTATCAGTGGGAAAGGTAGGGAGAAGAGGATAGCAAAGTCAAGCTCTATTAATGTCAACTTTGACTAGTCTGGTAAATGAGGGAGAGAGAAATCCAGACTGGGCTCTCCCAGGACAGCACTGGAATTGAGCAGAGCTGTGCCAGACACAAAGTGGCTCCCAGCTCTCTGCCAGCCCCTAGGCTTCTTACAGCTAGAGTCTCACAATTCACAAACAATTAAGCAAGGCACTGTGCTAAGGATGCAATTTTTTAAAAAATGACAATCGTTCCCTGAAGTAATTTACAGTCTAGCTATGGGAGACAGATCAGGTGGCATTAGAAACTTGGCTAATCCTACCCAGAAGTACTCTTAGGCAATGCTAGTAGGTGAAGGGGCCACACATAATTAACTGGCTGTGTGACTTTGGGTAAGTCACTTAACCCTTACCTGCCTCAGTCATTTCATCTGTTAAATGGGAATAATTACACCTACCTCCTAAGTTTGATGTGATGTTAGAATGAGATATTTATGGTGAGCTTTGATGACATTTGTAAAGAGCTTTGTAAACCTTAAAGCTGCGTTTAAGTGTCTATTGTGTATGTATTAAATGTGTATAAATGTGTATATATTTCAGTGCTAGGTAAGGCCATGATGTAAGGCTATGACATAACTCTGATCCAGGTGAGAAGCACAGACAAGTCCTATGTGCCAAGCCCTTGGCTAGACAAGAAATTGAGACACAGCTCCAGTCCTTGGGGTCTTGGGATCCAGCTAGGGTAGGGAAAGAGAGAACAGACAAGGTTCAACTGTGAAATGACTCAAGTTGACTCATTAAGTGCTGAGTGAATGAATGGTTGAAGCATCATAGGAACTCAGCGGAGGGAAGAAGGATCTTTGGTGAGATCAGACTATATCTTGTAGTCTGAGTGTGGGGACTGGGGGTGGGGTGGAGGCGGAAGAGAACTTGGGGTAGGCCTTATGGATGGTCAGGAATTGGATAGACAGAAAGGAAGGAAAGAATTCAAGGTCTATCTGTGAGAGAACAGCAATGAGCAAAGGTTTGAGGGTAGGAGCGGGTATGGCCCTTTGGGGAGATATTGACAGTATTTGCTGTAACTGAGGATTGGGATATAGTGGTAGGGGCAGCTGGGTGGCACAGTGGATAGAGTCAGTAAGACTCATCTTCCCAAGTGCAAATTTGGCTTCAGGCACTTATTAACTGGGTGACTCCGCTTGTCCAACAGCCGGAAAACAGCTGAACAACAATGTAGGGGTGTGACTCAAACATTAAACACTTGTTTTGCTTAACACCCAGTACTGGGGATACCAACACAAAAGTGAACAATCCCTCCCTTTAAAGAGTAGAAATTTTCTCGGAAGAAATTACAGCAGGTGTGTACATAAGTGTACATAAAGTATTTGCAAAACAAACCCAAGGCCATTTTAGTGAGGGAAAGGTGATCAGCAAAGGTTTGATTTGTGAGGTCAGAATAGTAAGCCAGTGGCTGGATAGATCAGATAAGGGAGGGTCTTGAATTCCAGGTTTTGTTGGTGTTTTTTTAGTCATGTCTGACTCTTCTGTGACCCCATTTGGGGTTTTCTTGGCAAAGATATTAGAGCAGTTTGCCATTTCCTTCTCCAGCTCATTTTGCAGATGAGAAAACTGAGAAAAAAAGGATAAAGTGACTTGCCCAGGGTCTCACAGGTAGAAAGTGTTTGAGGCTATGTTTGAACTCAGGAAGAGGAGTGTTCCTGACTTCAGGCGTGGCACTCTAGCCACCATGATACCCAGTTGCCCTTGAATTCCAGGAGGGGTGGTTAGACGTTGCCCTGATTGTCCCTTTGGGGAGCCATTGAAAGGTCAGATGGGGAGAGAACATTACTGTAGTCCATCACTTTACCAGATTGTCTGAGGTCTCTAGATCCAAGCCCAGGTTAAGGGAAGTGAGTGTTGAATCACCTTGTTAAGAGAGAATCTGTCCTGCCATATTGCTGGATGTCTCCATTCTGGTCATCTTTCTACCCTCCTGTGGTACCGCATATGTAGGTCATGACTGAGGGCCCCAGAAGATGGCATTTCCTTTATCCCAGTCACACAGGTCTCCCTGTTCACCTGCGGTTCATTGTCACATTCATGTAGTACCTTAAAGGTGATTCTCTTACTCCAGGGGTCTGAAGGGATGAGGGCATGGGTTTCAGAGGCCAGGATCAAGTCTTCTGCTCAGACCAATTGCCCATACCCAAAGAGGTCACAGTACACACTCACTGCCAACTGAGGTTCCTCACACCAAATGACCAGTGCTGGGGTAGAAGGTAAGGCCCAAACATGGTCCCTGGCTGTCCAAGGCTCAGACACAATCCTGTGTGGTCCAGAGCAGGAAGACAACCTTCAGGCTAGTTCCCTGGCCCACTCTCAATCAGTCAAAAAACATTCTGTTGTGTCTGTTATGTATCAGACACTATGATAAGTACTGGGATATAAAAAGAGCCAAAAAAGCTTCCTGCCCCTCCTACCTCTGTCTCTTTGCCTCTCTCTGTGTCTGTCTGTCCATCTGTCTGTTTGTCTCTCTCCTACCTTGGGAGAGAAAGCAGCTGCTCTGAGCATTTACTCTGCTAATCTCAGAACCTAAACACCTGGTTTGGTCCCCCTAGCCATTCCTCCTCCTCGCCCCAGCTGAATTTGACTTTAATCCCCAGTTGGGGGGGGGGTGTCTGGCAGTGGTTAGAAAGGCCCCTTCACCTTCACCTTTACTTTCACTTTCTCCTTCACCAGAAGGGACTCTCAGTTCTGCCACTGTGTGATTATCTCAGTCCCAGCCCAGAAATTGCCATGCCCACATTGGGCAGGGGCTGGAAACCAGGACTTCTGGATTCTCTGCCTAGGTAGGTCACCTAGGTATCGTGTGAATTGTCATCCCTGTCTTTACACAGGGATGTGAATTTCTTCTTTTGGGAACCTAAGAATCACTTCCTGTCCCTGACTTGTCATCAAGACCAACCTCATCCTTTGGGGAAGTAAGTGGATGTCTATGCAACATGATATGAGTAGTGCCTGAAGGGTTCCTTCACTCAGAAATCTCTTTGCCATTAGCTTGACATGATGCCTGAAATTCTCCCTTTAGGCCCTTAAAGGAACTAGAACCCCTTATTAAGATGCAAATACCACCAGGAAGGAAAACGAGCTAAGGACTTAGTGGGCTCTGTTAACAGCCAGTTGGGAATCAGGACCTGAAGTAATGGGACTCTGGCTGAGGTCCCTGGACATTGTCAGGTGAAGTTTGCAGAAAAGGAATGATCACTTAAACTTCTCTGACTCCTTAGGGTCATTGGATTTATGTCTGTCAGACCCCACCCTGCTACCTCCTACTTCCATTTTTCAGGCAGGAGATTCTGAGAAGTAACTTTGTCCAAGATTACATAGGTGTTAAGTGGCAGAGTTAGGAAATCAACTTGAGTCATGCATCCCTCAAAATGAATATTCGAGGTAAGGCAAGGATTATTATCCCCATTTTACAGATGAGGAAACCGAGGCCCAGAGGGGTCCATAGTACCACAACTATGACTCAAACTTTAGGCTTTTAGTCCAATTCCAGTGGTCTTTCCATTACATTACACTATGGAAATCAGCAGAAATCAACTTTACCTCTGTCATAATTTTATTAGTGGGTCAGCCCTTTCTGTGGTCCACCTGTGGATGGGGTGTGTGTGAAAGAGATTTCTGGATAAAGATTTAAAGTCTAGATGATTGTGGGATGCTGTTTGTTAGTACGAGTCAGGATGTATATATCTCATTATATCCTGCATTTCTTTCCCAGTGCCCCATGAGCCTAGTCCCATGCTAGGCTGTGATATGAGGGAGACAGAGATGCTCAGGCCCTGCCCTCAGGGAGGTCTCAGTCTGACTGGGGACTCTACTCTGCCTTCAGAACCTCATCAGCATGGTGACGGAGGCAGGAGTTTGGCCGCCTAGGTCCGTCGTGCATCTTCCCTGGGTAGTAGGGAGCCATAAAGAAAAAATAACGGAAATAGCCAACATTGACCTCCCATCTACTAGCAGGATCATTTCTAGCTGGGCACCAGCTCAAGTGCTTCACAAATATCATCTCACAATGACCCTGGGAAGCAGGTGCTACCTACTCTTTATTATCCCTACTTCATAAATGAGGAAGCGGAGGCCAACAGGGTCCAGTGACTTGTCTAGGATCACACAGCCGGGAAGGGTCTGAGGCTGGCTTTCACCTCAGAAAGATGAGTCTTCCTGGCTCCAGACCAGGTGCTCTATCCGCTGGGCCACCCAGCTGAAAGAGGGGGCATTGTGTAGTGGGAAGAGCATCGGCTTGGACGCAGGACACTCACTCTCTGCCAGCCTTAGTATCCTTGTCTGTAAAGTGAGAATAGCTTCATGGCATATAAAACCAGGACTTCATAAACAGCACAGCTGTAGACTGTGGTCCTGGTGACCTAATAGAGAAAGGGCCGAATTCAGAGTCTGGAGGGACCTGGATTCTAATCTTGCCTCTGGGATGGTTACAACTGGCTAAGCCATTTAATGACTGCATCAGAGACAAGAATTTCCATTCCAGGAGCTTTCCACATAGATGAAATCATAGGTCTAGACCAAAATTAAATTTATATTAATACACCCACATACATACACACCCCACTTGGAGAAAGGCATCGAGGTGGCCTGGGTCTGGGTTCAAATCCAGTCTCAGATACTTACAAGTTGTGTGATCTTGGGCAAACCACTTTACCTCTCTCTGCCTCAGTTTCCTCAGCTATCAGATGGGGATAATAATAGCACCTGCCTTCCAGGGTTGTTGTGATGATCAAGTGAGCTCATCATTATAAGGTTCTTATCACAGTGCTTGGCACATAGTAGATTCTTTTAAAAAATGCTAGTTATATTTATTGTTTCCACTACAAGAAAAGCTAGAAATATAACTTCATGCTGCATTTCTTTTCTCTCAGGCACTGTGCTTGAGCCATACAAGGAGTAATGCACGTCCTCCCAATCCTTCCTGATCTAGTCAAAGAACCTCTAACTCCTTGGACCTTGGTCAAATTAACACACTTCTCTGGGCCCATTTCCTCGTCTGTGGTTTGAGCAGATTCCACTAAGACTTTTACATCCAGCTCTATGATGCTGGGTCTGAGTCCTAGCTCCCTGAGGAAGCCCTTCCTCAGCATTTACTGCCTTTAAAATTTTTATTTATTTTTCGCTTGGCCACTCAAGTGGTGCAGTGGATAGATTGCTGTGCCTGGAGTCAGCAAGACCCAGGTTCAAATATGGCCTCAGATACTTCCTAGCTGTGTGACCCTGGGCAAGTCACTTAACCCTGTTTGCCTCAGTTTCCCCATTTGTAAGATGAGCTGGAGAAGGACTGCAGTATCTTTGCCAAGAAAACCCCAAATGGGCTCATAAAAAAATGGGACACAAGCGAACAACAGAAGTACTTGGCTTGGGTTGCTCCAACGCATTTTCCTGGTTTGGTTTCCTGTATTCATTCTCCTATACTCTGCCTTCTGGCTGAACTGGCTTAGTGAAGCTGTTCCTTATATTCCATGTTCCATTTCCCACTCTGTGCTTTTGAAATTTGTTCCTTCCACTTCTAATGTTGTGTTTCCTCATGCTCAGGATATCCCTTTCTCCCTTCTGGGCTCAGCTCAGCTATCATCTCCTAAATGATAATGATATGAATGAGAATAAAATTCTGATTATTAGTCAAACATCTATTAAGCGCCTACTACATACTAGGCACCGTGTTAAATGCTAGGGATAAAAAGAAAGGTACAACAAGATGGTCCCTGCTCTCAGGGGGCTGACAATCTAATGGGAGAGATAAGAGTTAAATACTTATTTACAGACAAGAGCTATTCAGGAAAAATTTGGAATAACTCACAGAGGAAAGGCACTGACATGAAGAGGGGTTGGGATGTGATTCTTGTAGAAGACAAGGTTTTAACTGGGACTCAAAGGAAGCCAGGGGATGGAGATGAGGGAGAGAGTTCCAGGCACGTGGGACAGCCGGTGAAAATGCCCAGAATCAGGACATGGAGCATATTGTTTGAGGACCAGGATGGAGGCCAGTGTCAGTGCAGGGGGAAGGTGGGAGGAGATGTAAGAAGACTGAAAAGGTACAGGCAGGGCCAAATGCTAAGCAGCTTTGAGGATTTTATATTTGACCCTAGAGGTGATAGGGAGCCCCTGCAGTTTGATGGTGGATGGGTGTGAGAACTGCATTTTAGGAAGATCACTTTGATAGTTGAGTAGAGGATGGAGTCGGGTTGAGACAGACCTGAGGAAGGGAGACAGACCTGTAGCTATTTCAATAGTCCGGGTATGAGGTGTTGAGGGCTTGCACCAGAGGAATGACGGTGTCTGTCACAGGAGAGAAAGGGCACTGACGAAAGATGTCATGTGGGTAAAATTGACAGTCCTTGGCCACAGATTGGTCATGGAGGGTGAGAGAGAGTGAGGCATTGAGGATGACATGTGGTTTTGAGCCAGAGGACTAGGAAGACGGCGGTTCCCTTGAGGACAGTAACAGGAAAGCTAAGAGGAAGGGAGATTTTAGGGGAAAAGTCAATGAATTCAATTTTGGCCATGTTGAATTTAAGATGTCTACTAGACACCTAATTGGGAATGTCTGAAAGGCGGTTGGCTATATGAGATTGTAGGTCAGTAGAGAGCTTAGGGCAAGATTGGTAGATTTGACAATCACCAGTATAGAGACAGTCATTAAATCCATGGGATCTGATGAGATCGCCCAGGGAAGTGGTATAGTGGGAGAAGAGAGCAGAACCCAGAACAGGACCTCTGAGGGACACCTACAACTAGAGACCTGGAGGTAGATCCGGCAAAGGAGACAGAGGAGAAGCAGTCAGAGAGGTAGGAGGAGAACCAGGAGAGCACAGTGTCCCCAAAACCTGGAGAGAAGAGAGTATCAAGGGAGAAAGAGTGATCAGAAGTGTCAAAGCCTGCAGAGAGGTCAAGGAGAATGAGGAATGAAAAAAGGCCATAGGATTTGGCTGCTAAGTGATCATTAGTAACCTTGGAAAACATAACATTTCTATAGCACTTGAGTTTGCAGAGCAGTTCACATGCACTATGTCACTTCTTCTTCACAATAGCCCTGTGAGGAAGGTGCTGTTTAACAGACAAAGAAACTGAGTTTAAGATAAGTTAAGTGATTTGCCCAGGGTCACACTGCTAATCAGTATTGGTGGCAGGTTTTGAACACATTTCTTGACACCAGATCCAATACTAGCCACCATGCTGCTACAGGCCTTCCTGATTCTCTCCTCTCCCCAAGTTAGCTGGCACTTATTCCTTAATATATTGTATTTTATTATCTGTGCATGTATTTTCTCTCCCAATAGTCTTCCCCCGTAATGAAGGTAGACTCCTTGCTGGCTGGCAGGCAGGAGTTCATCTTTATACTGCCAGTGCCTGGCAATGTATTATACAAGGTTAACGCTAAATAAATGCGGGTGAATTAGATGGAATTGCTGTATTATGAGTTAACCACGTTCAGATCCTGGATTTACCTTCTGCTCTGTGCGATGTTGGACAAGTTGCTGGGCCCACTCTCTGGACTGGGTTTCATCACCTATTAGATGAGAAGCATCGACTAGTGGCCAGTAAAGTGTCTTCCATCTCTGCTTATCCAGGCCTAACCTATCTCCTGGCTTCCAGCCTAGATTCCCCAATCGTCTAGATGTCTCCAGCTGGTGGTTTTGTAGACATCTTAGCATCAGCATGTCCAATGCCAGTTCATCCTCTTCCCTGCTCCCTTCCTAATTCTCCTATTGCTGCTGAGAACACCACTATCCTCCGCATCATCTGGACTCAAAGACCTTGGTGTCTTCCTTGACTTCTCATTCTTACTGCCTCATATCCAATCTGTTGCCAAGTCCTGCTGATTCTGCCTTCATAAATGCTCTTGTGTATGTGCCTTTGACACTGTTACCCCCTGGTACATGCCCTCGTCACGTCGTGCCTGGGCTACATCACTCTCTGCCATTTAATAAACTCCAGTGGTTCTTTTTTATTTTTATTTTATTAAAAATTTTTTTTCTTTTTGGAGGGCAGTTGGGGTTAAGTGACTTGCCCAAGGTCACACGGCTAGTTTTTGTGTTAAGTGTCTGAGGCCGCATTTGAACTCAGGTCCTCCTGACTCCAGGGCGGGTGTTCTATTCACTGCGCCACCTAGCCGCCCCACTCCAGTGGTTCTTTATCTTTTCCAGGATCAAATATACAATCCCCAAACCCTTTATAATCTAGCCCTTCTCTACCTTCCTGGTATTCTTCTACCTTATTCAGCCTGACATACTCTACAATGCAGTAATTCTGGCCTCCTGGCTCTTCCTTAAACAAGACCTTCCATCTCCTGACTCTGGGCATTTTCACTGGCTGTCCCCCATGACTGAAATATCCTTTCTTTTCATCTCCATCTCTTGACTTCCTTCAAGTTACAGTTAAAGTCTCTACTTCATTAATTATAGTGTCTTCCCTCTGAGACCACTTCTCCATCCACCCTGACCACATCCCATTTGTATATAGGTACTGTCTCTTTCACTAGACTGTGACCACCTCTTGGGGTAGATAAATATTTGTTGAATGATTGATTGGTTATCAAAGCCCTACCCTGAAAATTTCTTCCTGGGCTAAGAAGGAGAAATATAGTCCATAAGTCAGCCAGATAAATGCTTGTTGACCAAGATAATGTAGACTCAGATAGTGGCCAGTGAGACAAGGCTAGACAACAATTAATGTCAAAGAGGTGAGGGTGCAAGTGTT
This sequence comes from Pseudocheirus occidentalis, assembly GCA_028646575.1. Lineage (NCBI taxonomy): Eukaryota > Metazoa > Chordata > Mammalia > Diprotodontia > Pseudocheiridae > Pseudocheirus > Pseudocheirus occidentalis. The sequence continues at coordinate 37,658,636 of CM053598.1, read as the reverse complement.
TAGTGGGTAACATACTCAATAAGAATTAGCCGTGGGCTCAGCAGTTGAAAAAGCTAATGGGATTTTTGGGAAGTAAATGAATGAACATCTGCTTGAAGTTTAGTCTTAGAGAGATGCCTAGGGCAACAAGAGGTTAAATGACCCATCCAGGGTCCTAATCTTGACTCTGAGTTTGACTTCCTATTCCTTTGTACTATACAACTGCCTCTCAATGTAAGGTGTACTATGCATTTAAAAATATATTTATGAACAGCTTTTATTTCCATATAACCTAGATTTCCCATTGTATCCTGCCCCTCTCTTAGAGATTCATGCCTTATAATATAGAAAAAAAGAGGAAGAAAAAAGTTCAGCAAAACTAATCAACATGTCAAAACAGACCAACATTATCTGCAGTCTTGGGGACTCACTCTGCAAAGAGGTGTTGGGGGAGATGGGTCTTTTCATGTCTTTTCTGGGGGCCTCAACTTGGTCCTTCTAATTTCATAGCATTACTAGAAATCCTAAAGTGTCTAGGGTTGGGAAGATGGTGGCAGATCTAATGGATGGACTCTGTCCTGTTCAGTCCACATCTGGAGTATTGCTTTTCAGGTCAAGAGGCAATATTTTAGGAGGGATATTAGTTAAAGGAAATAGAGATGTTTATAGTTTGGAGATGAAAGAACGTAAGAGGGTGTGCTAAGTCTCTTTGAGTATTTGAAGTTCCAGAAGAGAGATTAAATTTGTGCTACTCAACCTTTAGAAAGCAGATCCCGAAACAAAGAAGAGAAATGATAAGAGAGAAGACAAAAATTGCAATTAGAATTGATATAGCACTTTAAGGTTTGCAAAGTGGTTTACAAAGGTTGTCTCATTTTATCTTTGCAATGACTCTGGGAGGCAGATGCTAGTATTGTTTGAATCCAAGTCCTTAATCCACTAGCATATCCAAACCATTAGTAGTACCTTTATTCTCACCTCCTGAGAGACCACCATCCCACCCTCTTAATGCTTTCGATCCTTCAGAGCAGGCCCATAAATTGCGGTCATACCAGCCCTTCTCCACTGGGGTACTATAGTTGTAGCAGGCATCTTTTTTTTTTGGAGGGCAATTGGGGTTAAGTGACTTGCCCAAGGTCACATGGCTAGTTTTTGGGTAGAGTGTCTGAGGCTGGATTTGAACTCAGGTCTTTCTGACTCCAAGGGTGGTACTCTATTGACTGCACCACCTAGCGGCCCCAAGGCATCTTCCTGCTAATCTGCTTTCACCCAATAATAGAAAACAGTACTACAGTACTTACTGTCGCCTTATGCCTTGGAGCAATTATAACCCTCTTCACCATAATTTGTGCTATTCTGCAAAATGACATAAAAAAATTGTAAGCATTCTCAACATCGAGTCAACTAGGACTCATAATAGTTGCAATTAGACTAAACCAAAAGACTTGCCCAGTGGCACACAGCTAATGAGTCTGAGGCTGAATTCGAACTCAGATCTTCATGATCTCAAGTTCAGATCCCTATTCACTATGCTGTCCGACTACCTATTCAGTTTACCATCTCAGTTCAATAGGAAGAAAATGTTCCCAACCAGTGCTGTCTAAATGTTTAATGTGCTGCCCCTCTCTAGAGATTTTCCAGTAAAGGTTGAAGAAACCACAGCTCTTGGGTAGAATGTAGTAGGATTTCTGTTCAGGTGTGGGTTGGACTTGTTGACCTCAGGTTTCTCCTTGAATTCTGAAATCTGTGAGTCAAGTGTTAGGGGTTCACCTTCACTGTTGCATAATTAAATTCCATTAATTTGTAATTCACTACTTATGAGTCAGGAATGATTTTGACATGGGGTATGGGGTAGAAAAGGCAGTGTAATGTGGAAGAGTCTTGGGATAGAAATCAGACTTTGGTTCCCAGCTCAGCCAATGACTCATTGTGTGATCTTGGGTATTCCCCTTCATTCTTCCATATCTTTAATTCTTCATCAGGAAACTGAGGAGGTTGGACCAAACGTGCCCTGATACTCTGACTTGATGAGATTGGCATCACCTAGGAAAGGGTGATTAAAAAATGTGAATCAAATTTCACAAAGTGTGTTTAACCTGCTAATGCAAGAAACTGATTTTAAAGGCTTTTTACATAGTATTAATTGCATAACAACATATTTTGGTATGTTTGTCTTTCCATTAAGGCAGACCCAATAATAAACAATACTAACATTTATAGACTGCCGAGTGCATACATAGTCTTAGTTGCATAACAACATATATTAGCATATTTGTCTTTCCATTAGGACAGATCCAATAATAATCAATACTAATATTTATGGACTGCTGAGTGCACTAACTCTTTTGCAATTAGTACCTCATGTGATCCTCACAATAAACCTAGGAGGCAGGTACTATTATTAAACCCATTTTACAGATGGGGAAACAGAGGTAATCAGAGGTTAAGTGACCTGCCCAAGAGCCCAGGCTAGGGTAACCTTCTGTTCACCTAGGCTGAGTAACATGCATTTGGACAAGCGAAAAATAGCAGGATGGATGGATGGTCGGATGGATGGATGGATGGATGGATGGATGGATGGAGCATTTATAAGCATTCCTCTATGGCACTAAATGCTGGGGATGCAAATAGAAAAGTCAGTCAGTTCCTGCTCTTAGGGAGCTCACATTCTAATGGAGGAGAGATAATACAGAGAAAAGGTTTCAGCTGCAAGTCAGATGGAAAATTCAAGATTCAGTCATTTAAACATGGTACTCATTCAGGCTAGTTTACCCCATTGGTCCAAATTGGGCTTGTCTCAGAACTAGCCACCAGGTGGCGCCCTAGGTCTAGGTTCAAGGGTTCATAACAAAGCCCTGTTGCCTGTTTGAGGATAGCTCTTTACAACAACAATTATTTATTTATTTATCTTTAGTTTTCAACATTCACTTTTCTAAGATTTTGAGTTCTAAAATTTCCCCCTTTTCTCCCAAGATAGCAAGCAATCTGATCTAGGCTATACAGGTACACTCATATTAAACATATTTTCACGTTATAGTCATGTGGTGAAAGAAGAATCAAAACAAAAGGGAAAAACCATGAGAAAGTAAAAACAAAAAAAGAAAAACAGCATGCTTTGACCTGCATTCAGACTCATAGTTCTTGAGTCTTTTGGAGTTACCTTCGATCATTGCATTGCTGAGAAGAGTTAAGTCTCTCAAAGTTGGTTATCACACATTGTTACTGTTACTTGCACAATATTCTTCTGGTTCTGCTCCTCTCACTCAGCATCAGTTCATATAGATCTTTCCAGGTTTTTCTGAAACCTGCTTGCTCATCATTTCTTGTGGAACAATAGTATTCCATTACATTCATATACCACAACTTGTTCAACCATTCCCCTATTGATGAGCATCCCTCAATTTCCAGTTCTTTGCTACCACAAAAAGATTTCTATAAAACGTTTTTGTACATGTGGGTCCTTTTCCCATTTTTATGATCTCTTCAGGATACAGACCTAGACATGGTATTGATACGTCAAAAGATGTGCACCATTTTATAGTCCTTTGGGCATAGTTCCAAATTGCTCTCCAGAATGTTTGGATCAGTTCACAACTCCACCAACAATCCATTACTGTTCCAATTTCCCCATGTCTCCAACATTTATGATATTTCTGTTTTGTCATGTTAGTTAATCTAATCAGTGTGATGTGGTATCTCAGGGTTGTTTAGATTTGCATTTCTCTAATCAAGAGTAATTTAGAGCATTTTTAAAAATATGACTATAGATAGCTTTAATGTCTTCCTCTGAAAACTCCCTGTTCATATCCTTTGACCATTTATCAATTGGGGAATGACTTGTATGAGGATAACTCTTTTACCGTGAGGAACAGAGGCCCCTGACTTTCTCTTGTGCAGGACTTTGGATAGCTATGAGGTGGACTCTAAGAGATACGACTGTATCAGTATACTAGCTTTTGTTGTTGTTCAGTCATATCTGATTTTTTGTGACCTCATTTGGGGTTTTCTTGGCAAAGATACTGGAGTGGTTTGCTATTTCCTTCTCTGACTCATTTTACAAATGAGGAACTGAAGTTAAAATAAATAGACTTAAGTGACTTATCTAGAGTCACATAGCTAGTAGCTGTCTGAGGATGTATTTGAACTCAGGTCTTCCTGACTCGAGGCCTGGTGCTCTATCCACTGAGCCACACTGATTCCCTATGCAACCAATGACTTTTTTTTTGAGATTGCTGGTCAACCAGAAACCAGTGTAGAACTCTATCTCTGTGGCCAAGATTAGGAGTCAAGGTTTAGAACAAGAAAAATAGCCTCTTCTATCCTTACCGACTCACCAGGATTGAAGGGAAAGACCCTAGAGCAGTGGTTCTCAACCTCCCTAATGCTGTGACCCTTTATTACTACTAGTATGTGGGCGCATCTGCATGTGGGTAGATCCACCTGGAGATGGATAGAGGAGTGGTATCTCAGTTCCTAAGACTATTAGAAATATGTGTTTTCTGATGGTCTTAGGCAACCCCTGTGAAAAGGTCATTCCATCCCCAAAGGGGTCATGACCCACAGGTTGAGAACCACTGCCCTAGAGTCAGAGGAACTGGGTTCAAATCCCACCCTTGCCACTATTTCTATGACCTTTGGCAAATCACTTAAGTTTTCTGGGTCTCAGTTTCTTAGTCTATAAAATAGTACAATTGGTCTAGATGTCATCCAAAGTAGCTTCCGGTTCTAGATTTGTGATCCTGAGAGTGCTAGAAGTAAAGTCAGGTAGACCAGAGTTTGAATCTTTCCTCAGCTGTTTACTAGCTGTGAGCAGTGAGCAAGTAATTCAACCTCTCTAACCTTGTTCATTCATCTTAAAAACCAGGGAAAATCATACCTGTAGCCCTGACCTTACTGAGGAAGAATGACATAATGTATCTAAAGGACTTTGTAAATGTTAAACCTGTTTAACTGTTACTGCTATTGCTGTTGCAGCTACTGTTACTTCTACTACTAGTGCTACTACTAATACTGTTGCTGCAACTGTTGCTGCTGCTACTACTATTACTACTATTAGGGCTGCTGCTGCTGCTGCTGCTTCTGTTGCTACTATTACTGCTGCTGTTACCACTACTACTATTGCAATTATTGTTGGCACTTATTCTTTGCCCCCCCTCCCCAGGAACTATTAGTTTGCATGGAAAATTGCTTGGGGATGGGGGTGAGGTGAGATTCAGAAGTGGAACAGAATATGAAATAAAGGTTAAGTGCTAAAATGCTGGTGGTACAATCAAGACTATTTGTAGAAGAGAAGAATTTCTGTGGGTAGGCTGGGGCATCAGGGAAGGCTTCTTAGCCAAGGTGGAATTTAAGCTGGATAGGATTTGGCTAGGTAAAGGGAGGAGAGGAGGAGGTCATTCCACATGTGGAGTAGGCCAAAAGATTCAAAGCAAGAGTGACCAAGACATGGGAAGGGGAGAGTAAGGAAGAGATGAGAAGGAATAGTGATGAGGATGGAGTAATTGACATCACCAGTCGGTGACAGATTCTAAGGTCAGACTAGTCTTCTTGGCTTCTCGGTTGTGTGAGTGACCACAGGACCCTAGATTTAGAACTGTAAGAGATCTTAGAGACCACTGAGTCTGAGACCCTCTGTTTCCAATGAGAAAACTGAGGTCTGGAGGGGCCGAATGATCTGTCCCAAATCACATAGAGAATAAACAACAGAGACAGGATTTGAAGCCAAGTCCATTTACTCCTGAACCAGTGTTCTTTCTACAACACCGCCATGCTTTTGCTTAATTAAACTCCCATTAGGTTTGTGGGAAGCAGATTGCTGGGTCTGGCAGCCCAAGAGCATTGGCCTGGTATTCTGGCCTTTGTCTCCTGAAGGCTGGAAGATGCCGTTTCACCCCAGGGGACCTTGCTGTCTCTCAGAGGGAAGATTCATACTTGCTGTCTTCAAATTTGAAGGGCTCTTAGGTGCAATAAGGATTAGGTTTGTTCTGTTTGAACCCAAAAAGGAGAATTAAGAACACTGGGCTGAAGAGACTAGGAGGAAAATTTGGGATTGACCTAATTAAATACTTTCCAACAATTAGAACTAGCCATAAATCAAATGGGCTGCCTTGGAAGGGAATGGGTTCCCATCCATTGGAAGTTGAGCATCATAATCATAGGGTCATAGATTTTGAGCTAGGAAAGCATGTAAAGGTCATATAACTTATTTTCTGAGGATTAACAAGAATAATATTGTATTAAAATCACGTGGGAACAAGAATTGTCCCTACCATCCCAGTCATTCTGTCTCCTGTAGAAGCTGCATCAAAAATGCTTGCAGCAAACCTATCAGGGATGAGTTTATACCCTCATACTTTTCTTCAACTCCAGAACGTAGTTATTTTGTCCAACTGGATTATAATCCCTAGAATATGAAATATTAAATAATAAAACCATGATAATGACTTTTCCTGGAATTGTTGCTACCTAAATCTTAATTTAAAAGATGAGTATAACAAGAATATTATACCCAAATGATAAATTATGTATCCTTGAGAATTTAGCAAATTAACTTACTGAAGATTGTTATAGAAAGAACTGTTGCCCACTACTTGAACAGAACAATGACATGTAAAAATTTAAGAACAAAGTTTTTGGTAGACCATCATATTGAATATAGCTAGGTGACACAGTGGATAGAGCACTGGGCCTGGAATCAGGGAGATTCATCTTTATGAGTTCAAATATAACTCTAGGGGGTGGCTAGGTGGTGCAGTGAATAGAGCACCGGCCCTGGAGTCAGGAGGACCTGAGTTCAAATCTGGCCTCAGACACTTAACACAAAAACTAGCCGTGTGACCTTGGGCAAGTCACTTAACCCCAACTGCCCTCCAAAAAAAGGGGCAAATATAACTCCAGACACTTCCTAGCTGTGTGACCCTGGGCAAGTCATTTAACCCTGATTGCCTCAGTTTCCTCATCTGCAAAATGAACTGGAGGAAGAAATGGCAAACTACTCCAATATTTCTGCCAAGAAAACCCTAAGTGGAGTCTTTGAGCTGGATGGAGTCTAGAGTTGGATGTGACTGAAATGATTGAACCACAGTAACAATGTCATATTGAATGCTTACAATTCATGAACCAAGTAGAAAGAAAAGCTCTAAAAATATGTAGACTATAGGGGCAGGCTGAGGTAGGTTTCATTTCTGTAGTTCTCCCTGCCCTGAGGATGCTTTCGGCAAGTCCAGAGAGGACTTGGAGTGAAGACTTATGTTTACATCCAGCCTCAGACCCCAAGTGTGTGACCCCGGGGTAGTCACTAACCCCTGACTTAGTTTCTGCACATGTAAAGTGTGAGAATAGTAGCATCTACTCCTAGGGTCATGAGAGGATCAAGTGAGATAATATTTGTAAAGTACGGTGCTCAGAACATAGTAGATACTTATTAAAATACATTTTCCCTTCCATCTTCACATTTCTATTTTTTAGCTTACATCCCAATACTTTTTTGCTTTTTGTTGTTGTTGTTGTTATTGTTACTAGTAATTACAAGTAGTGGTTAATTTTTTTCCACCTGGGCAAAAGTCTGCACTCTATAGCAATTTGTTCTTGGACCATTTCCCTGGTTCAGGTCAGAGGTCTTGTGTTCAGACCCCTTTTCTAATATTCACCACCCATGTCAACTTGGGTAGAATGCTTTACCCCTCCGGTCTCAGTTTCCTCATCTGTAAGATGCAGGGTTTGGACTAAGTGTCCTCCAGGGCCCCTTCTTGCTGTAGAGCCAGTATCCCGTGGAAAAGAGAGAAGAAGGGGATATTGAGGACAATGGTCATGACATTGACGTTATTCAGACCTTGAGAGTTTGCCAGACCCTGAGTGCGCCTAATTGAATTAGATCCTCATGATGCTGGCAGATGTTGGCTGCGGAGGATGTTGTACAGGCTGGGGTTTCTTGTACAGGCCCAGTGGTTACTGAGGGGACTCTTAGGGTCCATCCAGTTCTGAGATTCTGTGAACCTGAGGGTGAAAGGAGCCAGGAGAAAATTAAAAAGTGGTGTCCAGATAGCAAGTTTTGTAGGTTCTCTAGAGGCCTGTGATGATTAGGGAAGGCTTCCTGAAGGAGGTGAAATTGGAGGTGAGTCCTGAAGATTTGAAAGGTAGCATGGCTTACTGGAGAGGGCACTGGGCTTGGAGTCAAGATGATCAGAATTCAAATTCTGCCTCAGATGCTCACAGTGTGAACATGAGAAAATTCGATAACTTCCTTGTGCCTCAGTTTCTTCATCTGTAAAATGAAGAAGGTTAGTGGCCTCTAAGGTCCCTGCCAGTTCTAAATCTGTGATGCTATGGTAGTTGTTGATTTGTTTCAGTCATGTTTGACTCTTCATGGCCTCATTTGAGGTTTCCTTGGCAAAGTTCCTGCAGTGGTTTGCCATTTCCTTCTCCAGCTCATTTTCCAGATGAGGAAACTGAGGCAAGCAGGGATTAAATGACTTGCCCAGGATCACACAGCTAGTAAATGTCTAAAGCTGGATTTGAACTCAGATCATCCTGATTTGGGCCTCTGGCTCTATCCATTTGCCATTAGCTGCTCTTGATGCTATGGCAAGGGAGAGGTTACTTCCATCCCCTTATTTGGAGTGGCCCTGATGAATGAACCTCTGGTATTATGCCTAGCAAACTCTGCCATTCCGCTGGTGCCCTTCTTGCTTGCAGACCTTGTCTCATTCCCTCAGGAAATGCAGGCTGGCTCAGGAAATGACTCCATCCCAGCTGGCTCCCCTATTGCACGCCTTCCTGGATGAAAGGTGACGCAGCATCACAGTCTCCTTCCTTGCTCTTTCCAGGCAGTGTTGGAAGGGAGGGTAGACATGGAACTGGCGGAGAAGGTCAGGACTCCTATTCTTCTTGCACCTCCCTGGATTTGGCCTGGTCACCTGTCAGTTTCCCGATCTGCATCCTCTTCTTTGGTCTGTGTTTCCCATTGGTGGTTTCTAAAAGCGTCCCAATTCTCCATTCACATCTCTCACCCTTTCCTGGATATGATGTGGACTTCTCTATCACCACTTCAATTTAACCCTGACCTTCATCTGTTGCTGGCCACTGCATTTTGTGGACCAGGTTTTTTTTTCTCCTTCTCTCCTGCTCTTCTTCTTCTTCTTCTTCTTTTTCTTCTTCTTCTTCTTCTTCTTCTTCTTCTTCTTCTTCTTCTTCTTCTTCTTCTTCTTCTTCTCTCCCTCCCTCCCTCTCTCTCTCTTTTTCTCTCTCCATGAAATTACATACAAGTTTCCTATAGCTGCCTGTCTCCCATCACTTAGAAAGGGACAATAGTGAACTCTGTTCCAGTAAAACAAGACTTGTATGTGAATGGGACCTGGAACTGGTGGTCTCTACACAGTCTTCCTATGGATTATACCAGTTCTGAGAAGCTTCTCTAAGTCAGAGAGATCATGGAGCACTATTTGACCCCAGATTCAGTATAACCCAAAGGGTTGCCCCAGAGTTAGAAGGGAGTGTAAGAAACCTCTCAAAGAACAATAAATATATTGGGGGTGAGGGTGGGGAGCTCTTTGCAGTACCCAGAACTATAAGAAAGAAAGGATGGAGATAGCAGCAGGCATCTGTACAAGTTTCTATTTTGGATCTTTGAGGGGCAGGTTATTTTAATTTTTTTTTGTAGAAATCACAACTGAATTTTTAAAAGTTGCATTGATGCCTCTGATTTTTTAATATCCCAGCCATTTTCAGATATGCCTGTCCCTGCCCCAACCATGGACTTTTTACCAAATAGTTGAACAACATGATGACCAAATCTGACAGCATGGACGATATTCCACACCCAGGATCTCATGTTTCATTTTTTTCCAGTGAAAGGAGGGAGATGCATTTCCTCATCTCTTCTTGGGGTTGAGATTAGTCATTATAGTTCTATATCGTGGATCCTTATTTCATTGTTCTTTTTGTTTAAATTGCTTCATTCATCGGCTTCTGGATGCATTCCTGGTTCTGGTTACATCACTCCAAATCAGTTCATACCCATCTTCCCATGTTTGTTTAAATTGTTCCAATGCATCATTTCTAAGAGCCCAGTAATACCCCATTACGTTTGTTTACTCTCATTTGTCTCGATATTGCCCCAGTCCTTGGGCATCCACCTGAATTTCCAGTTCTTGGCTTTTGTACTTCTTTCTTAAGATATATTGCCTGGAGGAATAGAAAAGGCCTCAGCCTTTATCTGCCCATTCTCATTATTCTCCTCTCATTGCTTCAATACAGTTCAGCCCAGTTAATCTCCTTGCAGCCCTCCCACCCCAACCCATCCCCACAGGGCTCCTTCATCCTCCCGGCCAGTCCTGGTCCCTTGCCACCGTTCAGGGTTCAGCTCAAAACTTGCCACTTCCAGTGGCTTTTATGATGAATTCTAAGAAAAGCATATTAAGGCTTCTGCCCTCTATCTCTGCCTCGCAACCACTTTGCAGATAATATGCTGAGTCTGAACTCTGCTAATTTCCCCTCACTGACCTGTAATTGTTGATGGTGGTTGTTGTCTATTTCCCTAACTAGATTCTAAGCTCCCGAGGTAGAGGCTTGGTGTCCCTCTACAATATGAACGAAACCACCTAAAGAAGGGTTGCCCCATATTTAATCCAATTCAACATGTATTAAGCCACCTACTGTGTGTAGAGGACTTTGATAAGTTACTAGGGGAGATATTGTAGGAACATAGACTTAGGTCTGGAAGGGACCAGAGTAAGTTCACTTCTCTTATTTTTACAGATGAGTAAACTGAGGCTGGAGAGATGCTAGAAAGATTAAGTGATTTTCCTAAGACCAGCTGTGTCTTTTCTGTGGATATCGAGTTCAGATGAAGTACAGCCCCAGCCCTTCTCACGGATGCAGTTCAATGGGGACTAAGCAGCGCTGTACTGAGGACAGGGTGCATGGAGCTTTGCCCTTTAAGGTTGAATTTAAAGAATGCTGGAATCTGAGGGCACTGAGAGTGCTAACAGTCCTTCAGCTAAGTGGAAGCCACAGAGTTTAGCGCCTAATTAGCAAGCGTAATTAGTTGAAAAGGGAAGCCACCAGATGGAAGGCTGGAGGTGTGCTCTTCCCAGTCTTACCCTTTCTACCTTTCCATTCTCTCCCATGGGCATGGCAGCCTTCCCAGGCACAGCCTCAGGCTCTCTATTTCCCTGCTTCCACCTCCCCACCAAGTCATGGCTCACTTCCTGTCACTTTCTGGGGACTAGTTTGTGGCACAACCCCCCCCCCCCCCAATTACAGGGCTGGGGACAAGACACATTCACAAAAGACTATTCCCCTCTTTGCAATGTCAGCTTCTTGAGAGCTGGGAAGCTGCGGGTTTTTTCTTTCATTTTCCCCAATACTGAGTATATAGCAGGTGCTTAATAGATGCTTATTGATTGGCTGACTAAAGTCTTTTGTGGGTGTGAGTTCTCTGGATACAGAAGCAGGTAGTAACCTGAGGCTGCTTTGTGGTGACCTTTAGGCCAGGGGTCATTGCTTCTTTCTGGGTCAGGGACCCCTTTCCAGTGCCTGGTAAAGTCTGTGGACCCCTTCTCAGAATACTTTTTTAATCCACAAAACAAAATATTTATGATTATAAAGGAAAACTTCAAGCAGATCATATTTAAAACCTTTCCTGATGATCTGCTGATCCAGGAGAGCCCCTGGTGGATTGATCTCTATATCCCAGTGAATGGAACCCTTGCACTGGACAGCTAAGTGGCACAGTGGATAGACTGCTGGGCCTGGAGTTAGGAAAGCTCATCTTCCTGAGTTCAAATCTGGTCTCAGACACTTCCTTGATGTGTGACCCTATACAAGTCACTTAACCCTATTTGCCTCAGTTTCCTCATCTGTAAAATGAGCTAGAGAAGGAAATGGCAAATCCCTGCAGTATGTTTGCCAAGGAAGCCTCAAACAGAGTCACCAAAAGCCAGACATAATCAAAAAACGGCAGGTTCCTACTTTCTTCAGTTCTGTCTGAGCCTAAGCTTTGTTTCTTGTGTTCTAGGAATACATGGTCCATTGCGGGGAGATGGTACTTTCCTTAAGATCATAGGCTGTATCAGAAGCAGAAAACTTGGGAGGACCCCAGGCATTTGGCAGAGCACATCTGGTGGAGGAGATTCATTTCTCCTATCCTAATTTTTTTTACGCTAAGTTTCAGTTTCTCATATATGCAGCCACTGGTGTGACAAAATTATCCCCTCTTTGAGCACCAGTTTCCTCCCCTTTAAAGTGCTGGTCACTTCCTTTCTCTATTTACATTTTCATTGCTGGGAAAATAATGGGTGTTTTAGATCCCGCCCTAGCCATATGAGGTCATCAAGTTCTTGAAAAGCTTGAGCCCTGAAGTATTTTGGAAACAAGAAATGTTTAGTGCATTGTAATTAGATTCTCTAAAGGCCCTGTACTCTTCTGCTGAGCCAGACCTAGTAAAAGGAAATTTTATACTGGCAAAGAAGGGGTCATAGAAGTAGACCTAGATGAGGCCTGGGCAATGGTCATTGAGTCTAACTCTCTCATTTTAGAGTGGAGAAAATTAAAACATGAGATGAAAGACTTGTCCAGGGTCATATAGGTTGTGTTAGAGGGGGTATTTGAACTCACGTCTTCCAGACTCCAAGTTCAGTGCCCTGTCCATGGTGCTACAGAGAGTGTGCTTTCTGCACACATTTCAGAAAGGGAATTCAGTACCCTTCTCATCTAGCCCCTATCTGAACAAAAATCTCCCATACAAGGTCCCAATGAATGACCAAGTGGGTGGCTTAGAGACTTCTGGAGAGTAAAGACCATTCTCTCCAGAGGTGGCCGGTCCTTCTATTGGATGGCTGTAATTACTAAGAGGTTCTTCTGTACATCTTAGTCCAAATCCAACTCAAACCTCCACCACCCATACCCCTGGTTCTGCCCTCTGAGACCTTTATGTAGCTCTTTTAGTTTGCAAAATGCCTTACTTATATTAGTCAGTCAATAAACATTTATTAATCGCCTACTGTGCTAAGAGCTAGGGATACAGAGGCAAGAGACAGTCTCTGGCCTCAAGGAGCTTACATTCTGGCAGGTAAGGTGACAATGCACCTTATCTGTCAGAACATGGACAGATAAGCTAAAGACAGGATAAACAGGAAATAATTAACAAATAGGCAGTAGAATTAAGTGGGATTAGGAAAGTCTCCTCTAGAAGGTGGGAAACTTTGTTTAACTTTCATTATGACAGATAATACTGTAACCCCCATTTTATAGATGAGGAAATGGAGAGGTGAAGGTCCCTAGTGGGAAAGTATCAGAGGTAGGGATTGAACCCTGGTCCTCTTGACTATAGGTCTAGAATTATCCTTTCTGCTAGTCTAGCCTTCTGCCTGACGCATGTAAAATTCACACTCAAGCCTTATGACTGTATCTGGGGCTCTTGTCCACTGAAGCACAGAGCCTCTCAAAATCAAGCACCCAGACCCAAAGGTTGGCGACAGGCTCTGCCACTCAGTAATTCTGGAGGCACCAGGCAGAAAGCTGAGTAATCATCATCTTGATGACTTAACAGCAACGGAGAGCCTGCATTTTAAATTGGAATTGCCACAAATAACTCCCCTTGATTGAAATAACTCTCGAGGCACAGGGCTGGAGTGCAGAAACAAATAATAATCTTTCTCTGAAAACCGTCAAGAATTCTCCTCATTTCTCTGGCTTCAAATGTTCAGATTTCATGTGGATTTCAGCACATGTGGATTTCAGTCTACAAGTGCTGGGTGAAAGAGATTTCTCCATCATCCACCATGTCCAATAAGTTGACTAGTCTCTTCTGTTCCACTCTAATATAGATCTCTAGTATGTCTCCTCTTCCTTATTCTCATGGACACCATCCTAGTTCAGGATCTTATTCATTTTCTCTAGGCTTTTGAATTGGTCTCCTAATTGGTTTCCTACCTCCAACCCACCCTAAATATAGTTGTTGGATTCTTTTGAATGTAATACTCTATGTCACTCCCTAGATCCCTACTGCTTTCCGAATGAAGTCCATAACTCCATATGTTGGCAATCAAGTCCTTTTACAATATGGTACCACCCTACCTTTGGAGCCCAATCTCATGCTTTTCCTCTCCATGTACTCAAAGTTTGAGCTAAAAGGGTGGAAACAATTCCTGGTTTCTTATTTTTCTTAGTGTGCCTTTGTTCACATTAGTCTCCATACCTGGAATGGATTCTCCACTTAGTCATTCTGCCTGTTGAACTTCCCTTTCTTCATGACCCACTTCAAAACTTACCTCCTCTATGAAGCCTTTTTTATTGTCACCTGAATGTGCTATACACATTCTCATTTCCTTATCTTAACTCACGCCATTCTCTGCATCTGGAATGTTCTCCTGCCCTCCCTGGCCTCCAGAATTCCTACCCAACCTTTAAAACCCAACTCAGATGTCAATTCCTATTCCTGATTCTGAGGATTGTAGACTTCTGGAAGGGACTGGGATGCAAGTTATAAATTCACAAAGAAAACAAACATACTTTCTTTAGACCAAAAGACCGACACTTCATAAATAAACCAATTATTTTTTGAATGTATGCAGATGCTGTTGTGATTTTATTATGCAGAAGAGAGAACAGAAAGATATTTGACATGGGAAAACCATTCACTTGGATGGGCAGTAGAATTAAGGTTCCATAAGTAGGGTGGAACCAAATTGTGGAGGACTTTCAATGCCCAGTTGAAGAGTTTAGATTTGAGACAATAGGAGGGGTAGAGTGTTTTTAGAACAAATGAGGGGGTAGCCTCTGATCAGACTATATCTGAGGTTTTATGTCAAGTTCTGGGTGCCACATTTTGGCAAGGATATAGAGAAGGTGAGGTGATTTCAGAAGAAGGTGACAAGAACAAGAAGGGAACTGGAGATCATATCATATGAAGAGTAGCTGAATGATTAGCTGTAAGAGAAGACTCAGGGGAAAATGATGACTGACTTCAAGTATTTGAAGAGCTGTCATATGAAAGAGGGATTAGACTGGAGGAACTGGAAACCCAGTCTATGAGTAGTTGAATGATTAGCTCCAAGAGAAGACTCAGGGGAACCGATTGCTGTCTTCAAGTATTTGAAGAGTTGTCACATGGAAGATGGATTAGAATTGAAACAGAACTAGTAGTGAAGGGTAGAAGTTGTAGAGGGGGTAGAATCAGGCTCCACAGAAGGGGAAAACTTGCTAACAATTAGAGCTGCCAGAAGGGAATGAGCTGCTTAGAGAGATGGTGAGTTCTTCCTTACCCACAGTATTTGGCCAGAGGCTGGGTGACCACTGATTAAGGATGTTATAGAGGAAATCCCTGAAAAGATAACTGAATGGACTCAGCAACCCCTTCCAACCCCCAGATTCTATGAAATTGCTTTCATTGAAGGTTTTCTGGGAAGGGTATGATTAGACAAAATCATCTCAATGTGTCAAGATGTGCATGGAGTGGACCTGAAAGGAACAAAAGAAGTGGGGAAGTATATGTTATTTTTATTATAAATATATTTTGCACATATGAATATATTAGTATGAGTAATTTTTAAATTACAAATATAAAGACAGCAGAGTGATGGATAGAGTACTGGGATTAAGATCAGGGAGACCATGGTTCAAATCTCTTATCACATACTTATTAATTTGTGGTCCAGGGGGAGTCATTTAAATTCTCTGAGCCTCAGTTTCCTTATCTGTCTTATAGAGACAATAGTGCCGACTTCATAGGGTTGTTCTGAAAATCAGATGAGCGAATTAATGTATGTGAAGCATGTCACAAACCTCAAAGTGCTATAAATGTTAACTATCACCAGCATCTTTACTACCACCACCACTACCATTATAATAATTTCTTGCTTCTTCAGAGGAATAGACTTAGGCTACCCAAAGCATTTCCTATTATTGCTTTCTGTTTCCTATATATGAATTTTATCTCCTCAGCTGAGCTTGGAACCCCAGAAAGGCGGTGATGGGATCCTCTCTTCTTTTCTCCTTCATGGTGTCAGGTACTGACTGGGCTTGGTTTACAGGGCAGGCTTAGGAAATTGTAATTAGTAAATTGCTGAACTTTCTCAAATTGAATTAATTTCCAGAAATGAGTCCATAGGACGATCCCATGGATCATTCAGGAGGCAACATGGTGTCAGGGAAAGTCAGAGGGTCCGGGTTCTAGTCCTTCTTCTCTACCACTTATTAGCTGGGTAACCTTGGAAAAGTCAGTTACCTTTTTCTGGGCTTCAAAGTAAGTGTGTGTGTGTGTGTGTGTGTGTGTTTGTGTGTGTGACAGACAGGCAAACAGACAGACATACATACAGATACACACAGAGTATTTACTCTCTAAATTCCCTTATATCTATGACATTCTGTGATTGCATAGCTATCTGTGCACAGCAACTGAATGGACTCTCCTTGATCCCTGTTAACTGGAGAATCAGAAGAGGGCTCTCTTGATCTCTACTAATGACCACGGTACATCTAATGGAGAGTTGCTAATGAAGATGCTTAGGAGGCAGTGCCATGGGGACTATGTGACCAGTTTACATAAGTGAGTTGTTGTAGAGCAAAGATGCCAGGGTAATACTGGCCTCAGTGATCTCCAGAATGCCCACTAGTAGCAGGACAAAGACCATCTGAAATACTGGGTCATATCAAGAAGCCATCTCTAGGACACATGGGAAGGCATGCATCAATTTGGGGTTTTTTTTACACTAGAGTTCTCTTCCTAAGTATATCTTACTCAGACTGATATTAAAATGAGTTGGGCTTTTCTCCGTGTACACCAGCTGGGAGTTTGAGGATGGAGGGGGAGGGGGAAGATGGCCCAGGAGACGGCTGGCTGGTGAAAAGAAGCCAGCCTGAGATTAAAAATTCTCTCTGAATAAACCACAGTGCATATTACACCAACTCCCCTCCTCCAATCCACAAAACCTTTCCAGTATCAGAGGAAAATGGATCTCTTTCTCCTGTAAGCCTTCTACCTCTGCCCTTCAATCCAACTACACAAACCCTTCCAGGACCTTGCTTCAGCAGTCATGGTCTCTCTTTCATGCATATTCAATCTCTTGGGTCTACTGACTTCTCATCTGCCTACATGCTCAAGACTCCCCAGGCCTAAAATAGCCTTCCCTTGACTTTCCTACCCCATTCACCGACCCACCAATCTCCTTGTTCTCCTAAGACAACTAACCTTCTTGGAAAAGGTGTCTATGCTCAATTCCTCTGTTTCCTGACTACTAACCCCCTTGCTATCTGGATTCCCTTCTGACCACCCACTGGAACTGTTGACTTCAAGGTTACCAGAGAAAAAGACCTAGTAACAGCCAAATCCAATGACCCTTTCTTTCACTTCTCATTCTTCTCAACCCCTCTTCAATACTGGATATTCTACTATACCCCCTTCTGCATTTCACCTTTCCTACTCCCTGTGTGACTTTAGGCAAGTCACTTCAGAGAGTTGACCTTCATGCCAGGACACCTTGGGTTTAAATTTCACCTTAGACTCTTACTAGCTGTGTGACACTAAGCAACTTAACCTCTCTTAGACTCAGTTTCCCCATATGTAAAATGAGGGAAGTTGTTCTTAATGACTGTTAAGGTCTTTTCCAGCTCTAAAACTGTGATTCCATGATCCTATGAACTTTTTTTTCTTGCTTTTTGGAGGGGGTAAGCAGGGCAATTGGGGTTAAGTGACTTACCCAAGGGCATATGGCTAATAAGTACATCAAGTGTCTAAGGCTGGATTTGAACTCAGGTCCTCCTGACTTTAGGGCCAGTACTCTATTCACTGTGTCACCTAGCTGCTCCTTTTCCTTTTTTTTTTTTTTAAATCATATTTGTTTAAAAAGTGCTCATCGGCAGACTGATTTCATCCTTGTAGGGAGCTCCTACGGAGTAGCTTCCTCACCGATGTTAGTGCCTTTGTACTAAGATTACCTACAAGTTAATATGTGTAGATCTTGTCTCTTTATATGATAGTTATTTGCATGTTGTTTCCTCCATTAGATTGTGTGCTTCATGAGGGCAGGGATGATTTTTGCATCCCCAGCTTAGAGAAGTGCCTGGCATACAACAAGTGCTAAATAAATGCTTGTTGCCTCAACCCAGAACATCTGGAATCTTCTCTGTAATTTATAGTTTAAGAGAGTTGCTTGGCGCACTGAGGAGCTAAATAACTTGCAGAAGGCTCCTAATGGTTTTTTGGTTTTGATACTCTCCCAGGGTCATACAGCCAGGATGTATCAGAGGCAGAATCCAAACCTAGGTCTTCCTGGTTTTGAGGTCAGATCTCTAGTTACTATCCCATGTTGCCTCCAAGGTTAGGGGTCTCTAAGAACCAGACTGCCTTCTGATTTAAATCTGACCATAGAGATGCTTGGTCATGAATCAGACCATATATGGGCCGTTAAGACTTTTTTCTTACTTTTCATGACTTCCCTCCTAGCCTTGCCTTTTGCCCCTTTCACTCCTTATGGTGCTGGAGGAAGTGACTTGGTAAGAATTCCAGAAAATAGGACCAGCAAATGTGGCTATGCTTAAAAACCAAAGAAAACAAAAATAAAAACCACCCTCCTACTTTGATAATGGCTTGTCCCATAGGGAACAACTTTTCACTGAATCATGGAATTTCCAACTTGGAAGCGACCTCAACCACCATTTTTTCCCTTCTGACAAGTGGTCACTCAGGCTTTGCTTGAAGACCAGTGGGGGTGGGGAGAAATCCACCTTATCTTGAGGGCGGCACATTCTACTTTTGGACAACTTGCAAGATATGAAAATTCAATGGGCCCCTTTGCTCCCACTTCTTTCTGCCTTCTAGGGCCAACCCGCATAAACTTCATCTCTTCTCCCCTTGATAGTCCTTCACATTTTTGAAGACATTTATCATGTCCCTTTGAAGCACATCCCCAGGTTTCTTCAACCAAACTCCCCATGGTCTCAAAGTCTGTCATCATCCTAATTGCCATAATCTAATTTATCAATATTCTTTGTAAATGGTGGCGCTGGAACTGAACAGCTAACTCCTCTGCATTTGGTCTGACTAAGGCAGAGCACAAGGAAACCAGTAAAACTTTGACAAATAAAAACTTGTGTGAGATTCCTGGGATGTCAAGAAAAAAGCAAGGAAGGGAAGGCCTCTAATATGTTGGGTGGATCCCCTTCCTTTCTCCTCCTTCGGGGGGGGGCAGGGTGCATTTATTGGAGGACTTGGGAAGAAACAGAACAGGGCAGGCAGTGGGGCTGGAATCATAGATCCATTTGAGTACATCATGGGATTTTCACAGCAACCTTGGGAGAGAGGCTGGATAAGGACTGGCCACTAGGTGGTGCAATGGATGCAATGGCTCTAACCTTAAACCTTACCCAACCTTAATTCTACCTATAAATTCAATTTATGTCTTCAGTTACAGTTAG
>CM053598.1:37601744-37634244 GCA_028646575.1 Pseudocheirus occidentalis | reverse complement strand
GTCTGGCCCAGAAATCTCTTCTCCCTGCTGTGGACTGTGGTGCAGCCTGGGGCAAGGTTTCAGTCGGAGCTCTTTGAAGTGGGCCAGATTTGCAAAGGAATGCAGAATCCCTGCAGCTAGGCAGGCAATATCTGGGGCAGGTATTCTTAGCCCGAGGTGGTTGAGGGAAAAAAATCCCCAAACTGCGGCACTGGGAAGGAAGATGACTCGTTCAAGGTCACACAGCACATTAATACCGAACCTGACAGGGTGGAGAGGCCTGGAGAACCGCTGAAGGAACCTGGAGAAAATGCCAGTTTAGTTTCTAGGTCAGAGCAAGCTGACTGTTCATTCATTGAACCAGTATCTATTACATGCTTATTATGTGTTAGCATTGAACTAGACGTTGGGGATACAGCAAAGTGTACAGGTCCTACTATGAAGGAACTGATGCCTGCTTTGTGTCTTAAGTTACCTTCTTTACCAGCATTGGGAAGGGGGAGGAAGAAGGTAGGGAGGTACAGTGGGAAGAGCACCGGTGCCAGCTCTGTCACGTGATATCGGTGTGACCTTGGGCAAATTGCTAACTCCCTTGGTGCCTCAGTTTCCCCATCTGTAAAATGATGAACTGTAAGGTCCCTTCCAGCTCTAAATCTTTGAGTTGATAATCCCTACAGCCTGGACTGCAGCAAGGAAACAGTTGGGTGGGTGGGTGAGGGGGAGATTGTATTTGACTTACTGAAAGGATGGGAAGCAGGGGATGGGGGTGGGAGAGCACATACTGCAGGGGAAGAGAGGCAGCTATGATCTCAGACCTCTCATCAGGGACCAAGGCTTTCCCAGGAAATTCCGTGTGTGTGTGTGTGTGTGTGTGTGTGTGTGCATAGAGCCCCAACACACAAATTGGAGGGATTCAGTTAACACAGCCCCCTAGTGCAAGGAGGTCAAGTTGAACAAAAGGTTGGTGGGGAGGTCTCCAGCTCCCTCTGTCCTGCCCAACACTGCCAGGACCTGATGCCTTGTGCCCTCAGTGTCCAAATTCTTGTCTATACCCCTCTTGCTCTTTGAGCTAGTGGCAGTCATAGTGGTGGGGAGGGGCTGGATCAAACACTGTTCTGAGCTCAGTCCACTCCCAGCCCCCCCCCCCCAATATTGGAGTTGTGAAGTGCTAGGACATGGGTGGAGTGAGAAAAGTTGTGTCCTGGGACCACATCTATGGGTTCTGAAAGCCCTCACTCCCAGCTGCCTTTGGCACTTAGTCCCCCTCTCCCCATTCTCTGCACTGGGTTATTTTCCACCTCCCATCTTCCTAGCCCTTACCCCCTTCCCCCCAGGTCTGACATTCAGCACTTAGGAACACTTCCCTCCAAATTCTCCAGTTTCATGGCACTTGGCTAGGAGATCCCTCCGGTATCCTTCCCCATTCCCTGCCACTTAGCCTTCCTTCCATATAGGGGCCAAGGGTCAGAAAGCAGTTTTTGAATCCATGTTAGGCAGAGGAAATCCTCTCAGCTGCTTTCAAACACCCCCAGACTTTTGCCCTTTCATCTACCTATGCCTCTGCATTTAAGAGGCTGCCTTCAGTTTTCATGGTGTTGGTGGAGTCAAATGGCTTCATCTTCAGACTCCAAAGCTTTTCTATGATGATAAAAAAGTAATGATTTAGGATTGGGAGATCCTCTGAGGCCCTCCTCCTTTAACCCCAGACAGGGTACCATCTGTTCCCAGCCCACTTTCCAGGACTCAGTTGCCAGTTGTCAGGCAGGGGACCCCATCATCCAGACCTTGCCACTTGCCCCATCCTCCAGCTGCCTTCAGGAAACGTATGGGGCATATGGCTCCCAGGGCAGGAGTTGGCAACGAACAGAATGACCACAGGGTGTGTGATGGAGAAGCCCATGGGCCCAGTGTCCTCTTTGTCATCAGAAGGAGTGTGGTCATCCCATTCCCCATTCCCTGGCCTTCAGCTCTTTCTGCCCTCTGGTGATGCTGGCTGCTTCATCCACACTGTCTCCTCCTTTCCTTCCCCCTCTTCCCCTTCCCAGCTTCAATTTTATTAGGAGGGGCAGCAGTTTGTAGGAGAGGCCCCTACTGAAGGAATGAGAAAGGGTTACAATTTATGAGTTGTAAAGTTTGGGGAGGAGAACACACCTGTGACCCCAGAGACCCGGCAGGAGTCCAGATCAGGAAAGTGTGTCAAGAATACTTCCCTTCACAAGTGGGACGAAAAAGATAAAAACTTAGAGAACTGTATAGGTTAGCTCGTTCATTTTAAACAGAGGAATCAGCTGAGATCCAGAGAGGATGTGACTTGTCCAAGGTCACACAGGGGTAGGAAGGATTTGAACCAATGTGCTCTGACTCAATTTCCTTTTTCTGGCTAAGATATTGAGTAATTTCAATTAGTATCTGGGCATGGGCCAGCTAGGTCCTTTTTGGGGAGTGGAGTGGAGATCAGATGGCAGTTAGTGGATTTCCTCTGACTCTTTTGTCCCCCAAATATCCTTCAGGTGTAATATCTTGAACTTCTAGATACAAAGTCTGCAGAGAGAATTTTTTTATGTAAGAAAAAAAAATCTATTATGTAAGAAAGAAAGAAATAAACAAAGTACCTGTTCCTAATAATGGGGGCTGGTGAATAGTGAAATGGGCTTCCTCAGATGAGAGCCAGGTCCTCAGCCACCTGAGGGTGTGGTTTGTGGTAGAGAGAATTCCTTTTGAGGTGCAGCTTAGAATGGATGGTCACTGAGCTCCTCTCAGACTCCTGGCACTCTGCATCCGTGATTCTTGACTCCAAATTCAGCATTCTTCTCACTTTGATGACGCTGATACAGATCTAGGGGCTAGATCAGTCAATCAATTAATCAGCCAGCATTTCTTAAAAACTGGGGATTGAAAAGGAGGCCCTGTTCCCTCCACAATACTCTTTCATCTGAACTGTGGCCTCTGACAAGCTGGGGCACTAGACAAGGCAGCAGGACAACTGGGTTCTGCTTCTGTTAACCCTTGAATCTGTTATCTTAATCAAGTAATTTTTCCTTCTCTAGGCCTTGATTTCTCTAGCTATATAATGGGGAGAATGATGCTTGCCCTGCTCCCCTCCCAGGAGGATCCTGAGATAATGGATATGGAAGTGCATTGGAAGGGATAAAGGTTGTACAAATGTGAGGCTTGTCAGTAAAGGAGGAGCCAAACAAAGAGGCAGGGGGCAGGACTGGGATTCTGAAGGAGTCCCAGAGGGCATGGTTTCAGAGGCCAAGGCTTCCTTGACTAAGTAAGGGTCAAGAGCTGGAAGCCTGCCCCTGTGAGGAAGGTTCTGGTCATTCCTATCATTTCGGCTAATGTGGTAGGGTGTACCTACCATGGTAGGGAGCTCAAAGTCTACATATTTGAAGGCTGGCTCTGCTAAAAGCAATGTGACTTTGGGCAAGTAATTTCCCTCTATGAATCTAAGTTTCTTCATCTGTAAAATAAGACAGTTGGATTAGATACTTTCTAAGGTCCCTCCCTGCTTTCATGGTCTATGAAATTCCTCTCCTCCCTTGCTCAGTTCCTCTTTGGGAGTGGGAAAAGAGGGGAATACCTGGCCTTGGGGGTAGAAAGGCCAAGGGAAGTCCACTTCCCCTCCTGGCTAGCATATGGTAGTGAAACCCACAGCTCTGCCCATCCAGCTGGTCTCTTGGCCCCCTTCATTGGCCCAGATTCTCTCCTGAGGCCAGGCCAATTAACAAGTGTGAATTTGTTTCCGATTTTGGTCACCATAGCTGGGGGAAGGATGATGCCTTATTCCCAGTGGGCTGAGTGGGGGTGGAGGAGGGAAGTTGTTCCCCTTCCTCAGGCTGAAGTCACTGTTGGGCCTCCCCAAGCATGAGCATTTCCAGTGGAAATCCTCTAGTCCCAAGGGGTTTTCTTGGCTCATCTCTTCTGGGAGTGATCTCTGTCCCCACATGATAGGACTCCTTCCCTCTGGGGTTGAAGCCTGACAACTTCCCAGCTGCTAAGTCAGAGGTAGTGGTGGTGGTGTTTAGGAAGGGGCGTGAGGGGAGGGAACTTTCAGTAATTAGTGGCATCTTGTGTGACATCATTGGGGCAGGGGAGGTTGGAAGTCCCCTCCCTCCCCACCTGAGGACTCACAGAATAGTCCCCAGGGCCCTTTGGGAGTATCCACTTAGCTCTTAGTCAGAAATAATTGCAGCTCACATTTCTGTAGTCTCATTCAAATCACTCACTAATGCCTTTCTTTTCTTTTCTTTCTTTTTTTTTTTTGGAGGGCAGTTGGGGGTTAAGTGACTTGCCCAAGGTCACACGGCTAGTTTTTGTGTTAAGTGTCTGAGGCCGGATTTGAACTCAGGTCCTCCTGACTCCAGGGCCGGTTCTGTATTCACTGCGCCACCTAGCCGCCCCTGATGCCTTTCTTTTCAACAACGATTTTAGGTAGAGATTGCAAATGTTCTTCCCATTTTACAGATGGAGATACTGAGGCTCAGACAGAGGAGAGACAAATGACTTATGTATAATAGGTTAGAGTCAAGATTTGAACCTAGGTTCTCATGCCCTTCATTGTATCACTCTGCCTGTTTTCCACTTTTTCCCCCAAGGAACAAACCCAGCCCAGTTTTGGATCTTTCATTTGCTTGCTGTGTGGCCACAGATAATCTGAGTTTTACTTTCTTGAAATTCTTCAAATGTGGAACGGGATTAAGGATTGCTGCAGTATCTGAGTTTGAAGATTAAAAGAGATGATTAACGTCTGCATAACATTTGGCAAACTTTAAAGCATTGTAGACATAGAAAATATTGCTATTCCTACTCCCTGATAAAAATGACAGAATCACAAAGTTGGAAAGATTCTATCCATGTAAGTACTTGAAGC
This sequence comes from Pseudocheirus occidentalis, assembly GCA_028646575.1. Classification (NCBI taxonomy): domain Eukaryota; kingdom Metazoa; phylum Chordata; class Mammalia; order Diprotodontia; family Pseudocheiridae; genus Pseudocheirus; species Pseudocheirus occidentalis. The sequence goes on along the minus strand of CM053598.1, from coordinate 37,629,392 downwards.
TCCTCTGTGATTTGCCTTCTAAGCGCTCATCCTGTCTTCAGTGGGGGAATCCGCCCCTTTCTCAAACAGCCTGATGACTTTGGGTAGAGTGCATATGCTGAGGAAATTCACTCCTTTATCCAGAGCTGGAAGGGATCTTAGAATCCATTCTGTCCATTTGGGGAAACTGAGGTCACATAGAAAGTAAGGAGCAGAGAGAGCCAGGATTGGAACCTGGAACTTTTCAGCTCCAAATTCAGCATACTTACACTGTATCCCATGCTTCTGAGATTTTCTTGGTTATCTGGGTGTCATAGTAACTAGAAGAACAGTGTTCAAATCCTTCTTCAGATATTTACTGGCTGTGTGACCCTGGCTAAGTCACTTACTCTCTGTCTGCCTCAGTTTCCTGGTTTATAAAAGGGTTAGACATAGTGCGAGATCAAAGAACTGAGGGAGATCAGAAAAGAGAAAGATACATTGGCAAAGTAATCAAGGAAGGCTTCTAAGAAGAGGTGGAAGGGAGCTGTGGGGATATAGCACCTAGAAGCTGGAGATGGAAGGGACTTTAAAAGATTATCTAGTCTGACCCTGTTATTTTTTTGCAGATGGGGAAACTGAGGGTCAGAGAGATTTAGTGACTTGTGATGGTCACACAGCTAGTAGAGGGAAGATCTGAACCTAGGCCCTTTCATTCTAAAGTCAGGGCTCTTATCTACTGTATCACAGTCCCTTAGCCCTCCCCCTCTAAGCAAATGGAAAGAAAGAAGTGGAATTGCTACATATAGGGTTCTTCTTCTCACCTCAAAACACAGAGGAAATATTCAACCCCATACACAGGACAGGAAGGACAACCCTTCTCCTCAGAGGGGTACACTCTTGTAGACCGTCCTCTCTGACTAATCCTGTGACCTCATTCCTGCCACAGCAGGCCTTGGGAACATCTTCAGCCCTCAGCCCTTTTCCATGATCCTAATCTTCCTGAGCTGACATTCTTGTCTCTTCTCCCTTATCATTCTCTCCCCCTCCCCTCCTAAACTGAACAGACCAGAGTGTGTCACAAGAGAGAGTTGCTACTTCCCCTTGCCTTCTCTGAAGTTACTGAAGGTTTGCTAGAGAAGGTATTTCCCCTTCTTTTGATTTCCTCATGGGGTGTTTTGCATATGAGACTTTAACATGTTCTTGGCTTCCCAATAGAGGACAGATTCTTTTAACCACATCTAGAACCCTAGGGTACATGTACCTGGGCATTCCGGGGATGGGCAGTTTCTTGAAGGGCCAACCATGGAGCCTCATCATCCCCCCAGTCCCATCTACCTGGCAGTGGCCCTTCCTCCATGCAAATCAGTTTTGAGAAAAAAAATCCCACGTAATGTGCGCTTTTTCCACATATATCCCTTTGTCTCCTCCCGATTCACACTAAAGAACCCCAACATTTCACTGTAGTGGGTATGCCTAGTATTGCTCCATCCCTTATCTTTCCAATCACTTCCAAGAAAAAAACAGAGAAAATTATGGGAATCTTGACAGGCAAGGTAAACTGGGGATTGGCTCCCTCAAAGGTCATGGAGGATCATCTTTGAGTGGAAAGGGACTTGACTCATTTTGATGACCCCTTTTGAGGTTGTTGAAACTGATGCCCAAGATAGTTTTCTGACTTGCCCAAGATCGCACAGGTACTAAATAACAGCTGAGTTTTGAACCCAGGCCCTGTGGTTCTGGAGTCAGGATGATTTCCTATATACTTTGTTGCATGGTTTTTATTTTTTAAAGTTTTGACCCTAGGCTTCTCAGGTGCCTCAGAAAGTAATCCCTGACCCATCTTTGTTTCCACATCTCCATCTCAATGACTTCCCCTCAGTTGTTAGCTCATGTTACTAAAGGTATGAGAAATGTTCTTCCTCTTTCCCTCCTCTCATGTCTGAGGAAACTTTGTTTCTTTCTTCACTATCTTTCCTCTGCTGGGTCTTCTCTCTTCCCTCAGCTGCTCAGTCTTGTCCATCCTTTGGGGCTTAGCTCCTCTCATCTGCTTGGGGAAATCTGCTCTGAAGTCTCCAGTTAGGAATGATCCTTTCTCTGGCTTTATGTGGCACTTTGTATGCCTAATAGAGGTGGGTCCATGACCATATCAATGTGGATACCCCCTCCACTGGTACAGGTTGCAGCCTATCTATTGCCTGCTTACCCAGCATCATTTCTGCCCATGCCTTTCCCTGAATGCTTTGCGGTAGATCTGGACAAAGTGCTGGAGCTCCCTTGGGAGCTCTATGTATAATAAATTAAATTAAAATTTAGTAAGTAGGTGCTTAAGAAATGCTTGTTGGATTGGGCAGGAAAGCAGTGGATTGGAGGCTTTCCTCTGGTTCTTACATGATCCCAGTTCCAAACCCGGTCTGTCCATCTGTTAGCTCTTGCTTTAGCTCCATGGCCTCTTTTTTTGTCCTTGGCTGTGCCTTTTGCTTCAATTTTTAAGTACAAGTCATGGTTGGTAACATGTTATAGTCTGCTTGCCCCCACCCTTGTGGTCGCCTGCAATTTTGATTCTTTCGAGCTCATGGTGATATCATATGGCATCACTGGGAGAATATTGGTATTGAGGAAGATGAGCTTTTGTGTCAGGGAGCAGCTTAATATCAGTGACAGCCCTGCTTTCCCAAACAGGATCCAGCCTTATCTCTTTCTATTCAATTCAAGGCACCATTTATTGTCCATTTCCAGTGCCTGTCCAATTCAATTCAATAAACATTTATTAAGGCAGTATGGAATAGTGGCTAGACACTGGACTTTTTGTTAGAATTTGCTCAAATCCTATCTTACACTTTTACTATCTGTGTGACCCTGGGGAAGTCACTTAAACTCTCTGTGCCTCATCTATAAAATGAAGGGGATGAATTCAATGCTCCCTAAATCCCTTCCATCTCATAAAAACCTACTACTTACCAGTGTTGTGTTAGGTACTTGGAATGCAAAGTCAAAAACAAAATAGTCACCCCCTTTAATAAATGTTTATTTATTGATTGAAGGAGCCTCTATTCTTATTGGATGTGAAAGACTCATCTCTTGATGGACTAACTCAATGGGTCGCCCAATATCATAATGTGGGAAATATGCATTCTTATTCCACTTTGTTTTTCTTGTGTGGATGGCTAAGATGGTTTCTTTTAGGTGATCATGGATCTCATTGACAAGGTCTGGTAGTGTTCCAGGGCTTGATTCAGTCAGGATGATTACATCTCCAGAAGTTCTTGGAAAACTTCATTCCTGATAGAGAATTGATCTTCTGATTGGACTTTGCACAGGGCATTCTTTATGGCAAGTACTGTTTGAGACCTAGGCAGATACTGATGTTTACCATTTGGAAGCAAAAAGTTAGATCTGTCACAGAAGATATGTGTGTTCTTTACATGTTGTAGAGACATCTTTTTGGAGGAGAGCCTTTGAAGCTATATTTGAGTTGAATCAAATGTTCTTTTGTAGATGACAACAATAAATAAAGTAGGATTTTCTCTTTTCTACATTTTTCAGTCAGTTGTGTGTCTGTGAAGATGTGGTCTGCTACTGAAAATTGGTGGCAAAAGTTGGTCTGCTCCCTTATATTTTCATTAAGGATGTCTTGATATAGGGATTGATCATTATCATAAAGATTTTATCAGGATTACAGAGAAGTGTATTGGTTGGTAGATGCTGATACCTTGGTTACATTTTTGGAGATTGGTGGTTATAATACTATTCTTTTGGAATCTTCCTTTCTTTGAAATATCTTGAAAATTGATTTCCAAATGATTAAAAATATTTAATCCTCATTAGTATGAACTTCCCTCCCCCCTTCTGTGTAGGTTTTATTAAGTCTAGCTACTCATCTGTCTTTGTCTTCTCAAATGCCATTTCTTTCTCATATAGAATATTGGGTACTAATTCAGTAGTGTCCAAATGCAGTGGATTTACTATTATTGCTAATGACAATGTTGTTCAGTCATTTCTGACTCTTCATGACACTGGGATTTTCTTGGCAAAAATCCTGGAGTGGTTTGCCATTTCCTTCTCCAGATCATTTTGCAGGTGAGGAAACTGAGGCAAACAAGGTTAAGTGACTTGCCCGGGATCACACAGCGTGTGTCTGGGGCCAGATTTGAACTCTGGAAGATGAGTCTTCCAGACTCTAGGCTTTGCACTCTGTGCACTATGGCGCCACCTAGCTGCTAATGAGACTATGTAGACATCATAAGGCTGATCTGGTTCACTTCATGTCTGTTTGTGGTCCTATTTCCAATTGCATATGCAAATGCTCTGGGTAATTTCTGAGGCTGGGGTCTCTGCAGTCTCCTTTTCCCTTTATCTACTATGATCTTTTAGTAATCTCCTAATCTTTAATATTTCCATAATTTCCAGTCTTCCTAATCTTTAATATTTCCATAATCTAGATTGTGATTTAAAATTGTCTTTCACTGCTATGTCCTTCTTGGCTAGGACGTTTAATATTTGTTGCTTGAGGCAGATGAACCCTTGTTTGACTTTTTGTGTGTGCGGTCTTTGCTTTGCATAAGTTACATTTTTTCTAAAAAATGTTGCCTTTACTTTTGGCCAACTGGTTGGGTTGGCAGTGCTGTAATTGTCCATAGTGGTTTCTTTTTATCTTTATCCTTTCTTGTAATTTGTAGGTGGTTTTGGCCTTACAGATAGCTCATTTTGAAATGATACCTACATCTATGACAACTTATTTCCTCTTTGCTAAGAGAGTTGTTTTTCTTCTTCTTTTTTTTTTTTGCCTTTTTTGGAGGGCAGTTGGGGATTAAGTGACTTGCCCAAGGTCACACGGCTAGTTTTTGTATTAAGTGTCTGAGGCCGGATTTGAACTCAAGTCCTCCTGACTCCAGGGCCGGTGCTCTATTCACTGCGCCACCTAGCTGCCCCCTCTTTCTTTCTTTCTTTCTTTCTTTCTTTCTTTCTTTGTTTCTTTCTTTCTTTCTTTCTCTTTCTTCCTTCCTTCCTTCCTTCCTTCCTTCCTTCCTTCCTCTCTTTCTCCTGGGTCTTTCCAATCCCCACCAAACTGTTCATGGTGTACAGATGTAAACCTTTTGACTAGTCAACAAGCTTTTGTCTTCTTTTCATTTCTTGGATCCCAAACCAAGTTTTCCAACATGGTTTTGATTGTACATAATGTTGACTTAGAGTGGATGTCCTTTTCAAGTACTTCATAGAATTACTTTACTCCATTTTCTGTACCAGATGTTTGCACATTGGTGGCAGTTATTTTCATGGTGGTCTGCTTCATGCTTAGGCTCTTGGTGAGGACTTCAAGGGTAGATGACCAAGTATTCCATGGAACCATATTTCTTGTTGCTTTTTGGAATGCAGTAAAATGTGGATGAAATGCATGCTTTCATACTGCCTGTTCTTGAAAGGCAGAAATAGGAGCAATGGGTAGGAGTTGTAAATTGACAGATTTAAACCTTATATAAGTCAATCAGTCAATCAACTAGCATTTATTAAGATTCTATTGTACCCCAGATGCTGGAGATGCCAAGACAGCATCAAAATGGTCCTTAGCTTTACAGTGCTCACATCTCACAGAAGAGGCACAGAAGGTAAAACTTCTTAATGATCAGAGCTGTTCCAAAGGGCAATGGTCTGTCTTAGAAGGTAGTGAGCTGTCTCTCACTAGAGTTCCTTAAGAAAAGGATGAATGATCACTTGTTAAGATTGTTAGATAAGATATAGGGTTTGGGCCAGGCAACTTTCAAGGTCCTTCCTCCTTGGAGATTCCGTAACCCTTCCCTTTCCTTTATATGTCTTCTGAGGAGCACCTCTGATTTGTCATGGAGGTACAACCTGTTTCCACCTTCTGGCTTAATTTCGAACTAAAGTGTCACTATTACGGAGATAGCTCATTTCTTCTAGGAGTGTTTCTTCTACTCAGCGGTTGGACAGAAATCACATATTTAGGGTGTTGACATTTGGGTTAATGTTTGTATGTGGGTATAATATTCATGATGATGATTATGTTAGTGCTAATGATATCTGACATATCACTCAAAGTTTTGCACAGCACTTGGCATAAGTTAACTCGTGAGATAGGTGCTAGTATTATACCCACTTTAAATATGAAGAAATAGGGTCTCAAAAGTGATCAAATGCTTGCCCAGCTGAGTGTCAGAGACAGGATTTGAACTCAGGCCTTCTGGGCCGGTCCAGCATTCTAACCACTATGCTGAAATGCTTTCTTAGTACAAAACATGTGATTCTTGAGGCACTCTCCTACTTTTTCTATCATTTCATCAGGGTCACTTTGGAAGTGGAAGGAGGCTGAATAGGATTTAAAATGATTTTATATCTTTATTGGTTTGCTGGGTTCCTATGGCAGGGAGGGAGAGAGAAAGAGAGATTGAGAGAGAGATAGAGACAGACAAGGACACAGACAGAGAGATGCAGAGACAAAAGGAGGAAAGAGAGAGAGAGACAGACAGACAGACAGACAGAGAGAAAGAGAGAGAGAGAGAGAGACAGAGACAGAGAGACAGAGATAGACAGAGAGACAGAGAGACAGAGAGATCACTATCACTTAGTGGCTAGCCTGGTGAGAAATTCCTTTGCTCATAGGCTGTTGGGCAGCAATCACATCTGTCCTGGGGACCATTATTTCTCTGATGCCCATATTCTAGTCTGCTCTGCACTATAGTTATTGGATAATTATGGCATTGGATTGCATGCTTGCCCCTGTGTTCTATCCCTTGCTCTCTCACCCCACCCCTCCCAATCCCTGGCCACTCCATGAGAGCAAGGGAGCAGCATCATTCTTGGTTCCTAGCATACTGTCTACATACAGGAGTTGCTTACTAAATGACTGATGGATGAAGGAGTGAATGTATGAATGGAAGATTTGGGTACAGAGTAAACATCTTTTTGCATAGAATTAAACCCAACATAATCCTCCTAAGAAGCTTGATATCTGAGGTTATCTTGGGGTGGGAAGAAACTGGGAACTCCTGCCTCTGACCTGCACCCTACTCCCCCTGAGGGGACTCCCTTTTATGCTGTTGGAGTGGTCTTTCCAAAGTCATGTCCTCCTGCTTCCTAGTTTTTTGGTGTTTTTATGGGACAGTGTAGAGCCCTATTTTCTCCTAGGAGAGAAAGCTGGTGTCAAGGTCAAGGTGAAGGAATGTGTCTGGGGTTAGCAAGCTTGAGCTACTGTGATAGGGAGACTTTAGCCTCTGAAGGCCTATCACTATTGATACCAAGCAGCTTTCTGCTGTTCCTCTGATTAATCCAGGTTTAACACATTAGAACCATCTGGCCATTAGCCAGGCTTGTCAGCAATCTCCTAAGGCTTAGGGGGTGGGCCCCAAATGGTTATGTGGTGGATGTCCAGATGGACTGACCACCTTCTAGAATAATAGTGGGGATCTGTGAAATTCTGTAGATTTTCCGAGTACTATCTGTGAGCCTAGTCTTGTGCCAGGCCCCAATGGGGAAAAAAGAGACTGTCTTTTGGGAGCTCCCGTTCTGATTGGGGTGACAAGATTCACCCACGTGGTACGAAAACACAATCAGGGAGGGTGATCCAGGGCCCAAATTCCTGTTTCATAGTATCAGTACTATAGGACTTGAGAGGAGGGAGAGATTAGTGTGAACCTGAGCTAGGACTCTTGGAGGAGGCTGGATTTGACCTGGGTCTTAGAGGTGGGTATAATTTGAATAGTCAGGTGAGAAGATCAGCAGAGACTCAGGGAGCATGACCTTGGCACAGTGAGGACAACAAGGTAACTGTCCTGTTTGGGAACTGAAGGAGTATATACTGGGGATCCATGAAATAGGAGTTTGAATGGAGTTGGAATCAGATTGTGGAGGGCCTTGAATGTCAACAAGGGAGTATAGACTTGAAATACTGGGCAGCAGGGATCCATTAGGGTTCATGAGGTATCCTGAACAGGAATATGGTTGGAGTAGAAAGTGAACTGTTTTCAGTGGGGGATAGTAACTATTCAATTCAACATATATGTTTTAAGATACATGAATATTAACAGAATATTCTGTTAGACCCCAGGGAAAAAGCAAGGTTTGGATAAGACAAGGTTCTCACCATCATGGAGGTAATGGTTTAGTAAGGAAATAGGACACAGATACAAATAATTATAATACATAATAATATATGTTGAGTGTACCTAGGAGGCATAAAAAAAGTACTATGTGATCTGGGAAAGATGTGGTTGGGGAAATGGTGGAAATTCAGGGTTGGTTGAGGAAATCAAAGTGGACTTCCTATAGGCATTTGAATTGAGTTTCAAAGGATTGGTGAAATCAGTGGAGGAAGAGGAGGTAAAGGAGAGGGGACAAGGAGACCTGGGAAGAGCCTGGGCAAAGTTATATAACATGGAGGAAAATAATCATTGAGCTTGGGTGAGATGTGGGGTACATGGAGAGGAGTAGCCTGAGTGAGAAGGTGGGGGGAGTGTGTGGAGTGGAATTGTGCCAGGTCACAGAGGGCTTTGATCATCAATTTAAGTAATTGGAACTTTATTCAGTAGGAAATAGAGAGCTCAGGAGTAGAGACATAGTGAGAACCATACTGGATTGGAGGACAGAAATCGTGTTGGAAGGAAAACAGATTAGCAGGACAAAGCTATAATCCAATCAGATATTGAGAGTCTCTACCAGAGTGATAGGTGTGGGACCTCAGGGACCTATGAGAGAGACTGGAGAAAGGATAGGGATTGGTAACTGATTATTTATGGGAAGAGACTTTTCTCCCAAGGGAAAAACCAAAAATAACATCAACTTGGTGAATGGTGGCGCCCGACAGAAACTGTAAAGTTATAAAGATGACCTTGGTTAGGAGAAAAGATAATGAGCTGTTAGGGACATGTTGCATTTGAGGGGCTTGTGGGACATTCAGGTAAGGATGGACTGAAGTTCATTGGTTATGTGGGTTTGGAGCTCTGAAGAGAGGTGAGAGCTGAAAATGAGAGGGCTGGGAGCAGAGTTGTAACTAGGGTGGCGTGACAGGGGTGACAGAGCTTTGGCTCAGGGAGGCTATATAGAGTGGGTTGTACTTTCTCCCCATAGGTATCCAGAAGCCATTATCCCATTACCTCAGATCTGTAGGACTATGCTGGTCTAAGTCTCTCAATTCAACCCTGATCCTTCACCACATCCAGGGCCACTACTCCCAGGACCCTGTCTCCTAATGCATTCTTTCTTCCTCATCCAATACCTGAAGGGCAGGAGCCATCCCCCTCTGCCACATGGACCATCTTTTCTGACTTGACTGTACCCATGGTCAAACTAGCCCCGGTACTAATGCCCCAAGTACTGTACTGCTGCCCCAGCCTCACTGCTTTTTGCCCAAGGTGAAAGAATTCCTAGTTATGTCTCAGTTTGAGTCTTCTTTGTACAAGTATAATTGAAGCCACGTGAGTGAATGAGATTGGCAAGGGAGAGAATGTAGGGTGGGTACAGAACCTTGGCAAAACCCATATCAGGGAGTGGGGAAGAGGCTGAAGGACCAATGAAAGAGGGAGGAAACCTAGAGAATTGGTGGCTAGGGCTCAGAGATAGCAGAAAACAAAGCAGAGTAGTGCCTTTCCCCCCTCCCCCTTATGTTTGCTACCATATTTTAATGTCTCAAATATAATATGGCTCCCTTTGCCAGGGATAGGAATGTCCCAGTGATGCGACAGACCTCCAGAAGCATTACTGTAATCAGTATTAGCCAAGTACCAGTGTTCCCTTCTGTGGTTGAGACCCTCCTCTCCCCCAACCCTGCCTCAGCCCCCCCTCCCCACCCATCACACAGGGTTGCCGTGGCAATCACTGGCTTCCCTTGAATGTTCCTTCTTCTCTGTATTTGTTTTGTCTCCTCTGCCAGAGCCATGGACTTGTTTATCTTTTGGGCGTATGTTCTTGGGAGACTCCAATCTATTCTTAATACTCACAACAACCAAATATTATTGCTCCTATTGGCAGTCGGAGCTTTGACCTTGTCAATAAGTCCAACAAATGTACCAGCTTACTCTTCTTTTTGGCCCCCTCCCAGAGGCAGGCACACTACAGGCACATAGAGAAATGCTTGGGCATAGCCCACAGTTTGGTGTGTGGAGTTGTTCTCCTCATGCACTCACTCATGTACCCATGGATGGGAGGCCTCCATACACAGGCACCCAGAGGGAGCTGGGAACACACAAATATTTGTGCACAATACACTTAGAGAAGTGTGCTCAGGCAATGCATGTACTCAGACATGCACATACAAATACATCTCTGTACATATGCATCCCATGCAAAATGTGTGCATCTCTGTATGCATGGTCACGCAACCCATGAAAATGCATGAGTATGGGTACACAAAACACAATATATGCGCACACTTAGGCATTTGTATGCACACATAACTCCCCTCTGTGACACATGCGCACTTCCCCATGGGTTTTTGCCTGTATATGTCTGCAGGTGCTCTTACACATTTGGTCTATTTCCTTAAAGCCCACCTAGTCTTTCTCACCACCTCAGTCAAAAGAGGCAGGGGTCCCAAGGCAACTAATTTGAGCAAGTCACTTCCCCTCCACAGACCCAAGTTTCTTTTTTCTGTAAAATGATGGGGTTGAATTTCCTAATCTCCAAGGCCAGTCTGCCTTTGACAGTCTCTCAAGGATGTGCTTAATTTCTTGCTGTTGCTGTTACTGTCCATGGTTGTTGATCAGGGGCTGACCTGGCTGGTCTGATTCTCAGTTGCCTATAAAGTCTCTTGGCCCTGGGATGAGGTCGGCTGTTACCCTGAGGTCTTAACCTCCCTCTCTGGCACTCCTGAAGAGTGGGTGGTAGACTGCCAGAAGCCACTTTGCTCGTTCTCTGTAGCTACCTAAAATCCTTTCTTCAGTCAGAATCTTCTGAAACCCCTGTCTCTTCTATTTAGGTTATTTCGCCTCCCCCATCTCCACCCTGTCATGCCTAGTTGGCACAAATTCTCCGCCTGGGCTGTGGTGCCTCATGCAGCCTGGCAAGTGGCCAAACCTTACTACACAAGGCAGACCCCTCTGCAAGGCTCCTTGGGCCTTCTCCCACACTCAGGACAGCTCCTGGTCCCCATCCCTTTTTGGTGTAACTGCTCCTCAAGGGCTTACTTGATATTTCTGGGTTCAACTCTGAGTTGCTCTCTCCTGACCCGCCAGTTCCTGCTGGATCCCTCCTTTAACCCCAAAGCACTTCTGGGTCCCTTTGCTGCCCTGAACCAGACTGACCTCATTTGCTGTCTGAGAATGAGATGATCCTAGGATAACCCATCCAGCCAAATGATTTTCCTTTATTCCTGGCTCCCAGACTTGTCCTTTCGCCTTTCCAAATAGATAAATTTATTTTGGGCATGGCATCTCTGCCCTGTATCCTGTGGTTTCCTAGAACCTACTGCTTTATGGGAAATGGGCTTAACATAAGAAGAGGTATTTATAGATGTTGGCGGGACAGAGTGTCAGCTGGGAGGCGGTGGGGTAACAGTGCAAAGAGCCCAGGTCCCAGGATCCCTTTGTTACCTCCGTAAAGCCTTTTCCCCTTTCCAGGCCTCAGGCTCCTCAGCTACAAATTAAAGGGCTTGAATTTGGTAGTTTCTAAGGGCCCTTTTAGGTCTGCTCCTGCTCCTTCCCAAGGCACAAGTACAAAGACTTTAGAACGGAGGGCTGAAAGGGGCTCTCAAGGTTAGCAATTCCCTCCCATAATTTACAGCAGTGAAGGGGCTCTTGTGAAGTCACAAGGCTAGTAAGGAGAAGAGTGGAACCCAAATTCTTGAACTCCATGTCCAGTGTTCTGCCTCCTGGGACTCCAGGATGGGGCTGAGCCCAATTTTCCCCCTCTCTTCTTGGATTCCAAAACCTTTTTCCTCCCCAGCATCAGAACTCTTAGCTCTCAGCCATGATCTTATTGAATTTTTACCAGAATTTTGTGAGCAAGGGCAGGCTGGTCTTCTTGCTGTTTTCATGCATTTCAGTCATTTCAGTCATTTCAGTCACATCTGACTCTTTCTAACCCCATTTGGGTTTTCTTGCCAAAGATACTGGAAAGATTTGCCATTTCCTTCTCCAGCTCATTTTGCAGATGAGGAGACTGAGGCAAACAGGGTAAAATGACTTGCCCAGGGTCACACAGCTTGTGTCTGAGGTCAGATTCCAACTCAGGTCCTCATGACTCCAGGCTTGGTGCTCTATTTACTGTGCCACCTGGATTAATTCCCACCCATATGCCTTTGCTCTCACTGCTTCCCCCCCCTCCTTTCCTTCCCTGTACCTATCCAGACCCTATCCATCTTCAGACTCCAAATCAAGACCCACCATTCCCGTGAAAATATCCTTGACTTCTTCAATCCATACTAATCTCCACTTCCTACAGGCCTTATGGCACTTTAGACTCTATACCATGGGGTTGGGCTCTTAATTACCTTTAATTATTTCATGAGGCACATAGAATCATAAAATCTAGAATGATGAAGCTGGAAAGGAACGTGGCTACCACCCACATGAGGTAATGTGACTTAGTGGATAGTGTGCTCGGCTTGGGACCAGGAAGACCTTTTTTCAAAGTCTGCTTCTAATTCTTAACTAGCTCTGTGACCACAGAAAAGTCATTAACTTCTCTGACCCTCCGTTTCTTCTTCTATGAAGTGGGAGTAATGAAGGCTGTATTGTTTATCTTAGGATTGTTGTGAAGTTCAAACAAGACAATGCAGGTAAGATGCTTGACAAACCTTAAAATTCAGCATAAACGTCAGTTATTATCTGATCTAACAAAGGGGAAATTGAGGTTCAGAGAGTTGGGGAAAGTTACTTGCCCAGGGTTGTGGGGTAACCCAGTGCAGAAGTAGGAAATGGGACCCAGCTCTCTTGAATCCTAGCCTGGTGTTGTTTCTTCTGCCACGTGCTTCTTGTCCTCATAATGATTTCCAGGTCTTTGGTGCTTGCTCCTTTCAAAGCCCATACCCTCTCTTTTTTTTGCTGGTCCTTGTATAAGGAGGGTAAATGATTCTTGGGGAGGCTGAGGGAACCACATATGGCCTCCCAACAAGCTGGAGCTTCTGACATCCTCGGGATCCTGCAGCCAGTTCTTTGGACGCCCAGTGGGGTTTTTTTTTCCTTTGTATCACATCACTCTTAAAACATATCTTCTCTCTGCTTTGATGGTGGAGAAATTTTGGACATCAAGGAGTGTTTGTAGAAGTGACCAACTCACATCACTTCTGGCTGGAACATTCTGAGCCTTTGAAATCTCTGAGCTAGTGATGCTATCCCTGCTGAATCTGGCCCATCTCCCATGGGGGTTTGGGGGTAGAAAAAGGGAGAAAGTGGCAACGGATACATCCTCAGTCTGTGTCAGCGATGAGACTCCTACAGTCCTGATAGAGGGGCCTAGTCAGGAGTCCTTTATGCTTTGGCCAAGGTCAGCAGCTGGAACTAGAGCTGCTCTAAACTTTCCCATGCTGCTCTGCAGGAGCAAATCCTTAATGCCTTCTCAGGCCTGCCTCTAAATCCATCGACAAAAACCAAAGCCAAAACAGCAGCAGCAACAAACCTCCCACACTTTGGAATGGGAGAAAGAGCTCTGTTCCCAAAGAAGGTGAGAGGTGGCTTTGCCCTGCAGTGATGATGGGTGGGCCTGTGACTGCCCCTCGCTGGGCCTTAGTGTCTTTCTCTGTAAGGTCCTTGACAGTGCAGACACCTCATCATGGTTCTATGCCCATAGGAAGGGCTCATGGCTCACTGCATGGGTTCTGGCAGTACCAGCCAGGAGTTTGGGTTCCTCTGACATTTCCCCCTTCTCTTGGGGGATCCTAAAATCTGGCAGAAAAGGAGGGGGACAATTAGAGAAAAGGAAGGAGGGTAAGGAGCCATGGAAGGTAACCAATAACATGGTAGAGCTTTATCACCTTGGTCATAGTGCCAGGAGGGAGCAGTTGGCAGCTTTGTGGGTCTGAATTCAGTTATGGAGAGTGGCTAAGGGTACATCCATCCCCCAGGAGGTGCCAGGAATATTTATTTTATTTCATTCACTAGATCAAGCAACTCAATTCCACAAATATTTATTCAAACCCTCATTGTGTCCAAGGCGCTTCTGTTAGGTGCTGGAGACCAAAAGTAAAAAAAAAAAAACCCCACCCAAACCAACTCTAGCCTTCAAGGAACTTCCACTGGACTGGGGGTGGGGCAGAAGACAAACAGGGCACAAGTAAGTATAAATACAAGGTCTTTTGGGGGTGGAATTGAGCATCAGCAACTGCGGGGGAGGAAGGTTAAGGAGGAGTGGTACCTGAGCTGAACCTGCAGGAACTGGGAATTCTGAGAGTCAGACATGAGAAGGAAGTGCATTCTAGGCAATGGGGGATGAGCAGAAATGGAATGTGGAGTATGAGGAATGGCATCCCTTTGGTTTGACTGGCAGGAAGGTGAAATAAGGTTGGGAAAGCAAGTTAGAATCAAGTTGTGGAAGACTGACTTATCACAGAGTCCTATAGATGAAAATGAACCTTTGAAACCATCCCAGAAGTGAACATGAGCTGCCCCCTACCAACCTACTGGTGTGGTCAAACCTGTGCTTTAGGAAGATTATTCTGGCAGCTGTGTGAAGGGCAGATTAAAGAGTCAGAGAGACTAATAGGAAATTAGTACAGTAATCTAGCCAAGGGACTGGGAGGACCTGACCTTGGCTGGTGGTTGTATGAGTGGAGGGAAGGGGGTGGGTGATAGGAGGGATGGTTCAGTGGTAGAAATGATGGGAACTGGCATTGCATATGGGAGGTAAGGGGAAACACCTCATCGGAGATGACTCCAATAGTGGTACTCTCCACAGAAATAGGAAAAATGAGAGGGAAGGGAGGGGGTAAAGGGGAAGATGATTAATTTCCTTTTGGCCATGTTGGGTTCCACATTTCCACTAGGCAGTTAGAGATGAATACTTAACACTATAAGCTTTCTGAGGGTGCAGGAACTGAATCTTCAGTACCTTCTAAAGCACTTAATCCAGATCGGACTTAATTGGTTTTCTTAAAAATGGAAAAACTGAGCTTCGTGGAGTTCAAATGAAAGTAACCCTAATCAATAGTGGAGACAGGAGAATACAGGGGATGACTCCCCATTAACATCTGGGATGCCTCTTTGTAGGCAGTGTGGGTGTCACTGAAGAGGGGTGGGAAGCTCTCTGGGAATGGAGAGTGCTAAGCCAGGGCAATTAGAGAGGGAAGCGGGGACATGCCTCAGCTCTTGTCCCTCCCTGGTCATGGTCAAATATTCCTCCATCTGGGATTGCACCAACCACAAGCCAAAACTTGTGAAGGTTAAGTGGGAAATTTCAGTCTTGCTATTTAGGACCCTGGCTCTAGGATCTCAGTTTTTCCTGCCCCATGGTCTTTGTCTGCCCCTGCAGTACACTGCCTGTTCTACCTCATCCCTCTCTTTTCTATCCTTGTCCAAAGCCGTCCCAAGGTTGACAGGCTCATCCCAGTACAGCAGAGTATACAGTTGGGCGCTGGCCTGGAAATGATGAAACTGAGAAACTGAGGTTAGAGCTGTAGCTTTATCATTTACTTGATTTGTGACATGTAAAAGTCCCTTAACTGCCTTGGACTTGGACTTTCCCTGTCTGTCAAATGGAGATATTTATGCATGGCCTCCCTCCCTTCCTCACAGGGCTATTGTGTGGATCAGATGAGAGTGGTTAGGAAAGTATATGCAGAGATATGAGACTGAGGAGAAGTCTGAGGACTATGAGTCCTAGAATGATAAGAACTGTCCGTCTGGAGATCATTCTTGGGGAAATCAGTGAGAATGGAAAACATGAATTTTCATTTCAATATGAAGAAAATGGGGGAAAAATCCTTCCCAACAATTAGTTTTTTTAACAGGATTTCTAGGCTAGTAGAACAGATATTCCATGGGCATAGCAAAACTGAGTTTCTTAAAAAACTTTTTTTTAAGAATTCTGAACTTAATAAACACTGAATAAGATGTACATTTCCATATACCTAGCTGAACAGGAAAGAAGCTGTAAATTGGTATTATGGATATTTCATTATTTTTTAAAAGGACATAATAAATTCAACCTGTATTTTTCAAAGCTGTCCTGCTTGTCTGCATTTCCTTCTGAACTTTCTTCTGCTATTTTCTGTGCATTGAGAAAAAAATGTTTCAAGGACCTTCCTTTCATCCTTTATCTTTTTTTTTTCATTTTGATAACCCTATCACAATGCTCTCCTAGCACTCCCTGCTTCTCTGAATTGGCAGTAAGAAAAACAAAACCCTTGTTTAAAAATGTGCATAGTTAAGCAAAACAAATATCTGCATTGTCTGTGGCTGAAAATGTCTCTCCTTTCCCTTGTGAGTTTATCATCTCTGTGTCAGGAGGGAAAGTAGCCTTCGTCAACATCAGTATTCTGGAACTGTGGTTGGTCTTCATATTGATCCGAGTACTTAAGCCTTTCTCAGTTCTGTTCCTTTCCAATGTCTTTATGATGTATATATGTATATGTGTGTGTGATTTCTGTATCTATGTATCTATCATCTATGTATGTATGTATGTATCTATCTGTCTATCTATCTAGATATATGAGAGAGACAGAGAGAGAAAGAGAGAGAGACAGAGAGACAGAGAGAGAGATTGTATTAGATTCTTTGTCACTCCTTTTGGTGTTTTTCTTGGAAAAGATACTGGAGTAATTGACTATTTCCTTCTCCAGCTCATTTTGTAGATGAGGAAACTGAGGCAAACAGGGTTAAGTGACTTGCCTAGGGCCACACAGCTGATGAGTATCTGAAACTGAATTTGAACTCAGGTCTTCCTGACTCCAGATCCAATGCTCTACCCACTGTGCCACCTAGCCTCCCTGCATATATGTATTCACGTATGCAGATATATTCTCTGGGTTCTGCTCACTTTTCTGCATCAGTTCATACAAGTCTTCCCAACTTTTTCTGAAATCCTCCCTTTTTTTTGTTTGTTGTGGAACCATTCTATTACATTAATAAACCATAGTTGGTTCAGCCAGATGGGCACCTCCACAGTGTTCACTTCTTTGCCACCACTGATAGAGCTGGTATATATGTTTTTGTAAATATGAATGAATACATGAATGCCAAAGCATTTCCTAAGAGCCTTTTGTGTGCCAGATACTATGCCAAGTGCCAAGGACAATAAGAAGAGCAAATGAGGTTGGCCTTGTGCTCCAGAAGATTCCATTATGATGGGGGAAGGAACTCTAGAAAGAGGCTTGGGAATGTTTGGGATGTGAGGGAGAGGTCTGGTTTCAGGCAAGATTAGGTAAAATCTCACCTGCCAAAGTCCAGGAACCATGGGGCAGAGTTCAGTGGAAGGAAGTGGAGCAGGAGAAGGAGGAGGAGGAGGAGGAGGAGGAGGAGGACGAGAAGGAGAAGGAGGAGGAAGAGGAGGAGGAGGAAAGCATCATGGTCTGGAAATGTCTGGGAAACAACAGACAGGCTTTTCCCCTCTTTCTTTGGTGTCTTAGGGGTACAGGTCTAGTAGAGTTATTGCTGGGTCAAATGACATACCAGTTTAGTAACTTCACAGATAACAGTTTTAAATTGTCTTCAACAGAATGGCTGGACTCATTTTCAGTGACACCAACAATGTATTTATTTCCCTATTATCCCCCTCCAACAATGATCATTTTCCTTTTTGTTTGTGTGTGTCTCTTTTCTTTACCAGTCCGATGGGTATAGGGTAGAACTTCCCAGTCAATTTTAATTTGCATTTCTCTAATTACAAATGATTTGGAGCATTTTTCAAATATCTATGGATAGCTTGGATTTCTCCTTTGAAAACTATTTATTCATATCCTCAACCATCTTCTCTTGGGGAATGGCACTTCCATATTTGAATCAGTTCCTCCTGTGTCCTGGATATCAGACTTTATCAGAGAAACCTGTGGCAAAGCTCTCCCCCCCAACGTTTTCCTTCTCATTTCAACTACATTAATTTGTATAAAACCCTTTTCAGTTTTATATAACAAAGATGACCATTTTATTTGTTGTAAAAGTAGATTTTCAGCAAGATGTTTGACAGTCTCTTATTGTGTCCTTGTGGCCATGGTGGGAGAGATGATATTAGTATCATACACACATGTATGTAAGTATGTATGTATGTATGTATATGTGTGTATGCACATGTACATAGGTGGGTAGGCAGATATAGACATCAGGGCAGCTAGGTGGCACAGTGGATAGAGTACTGGGCATGGAGTCAGGAAGACTCTTCTTGAGTTCACATTTACCCTCAGATACTTACTAGAAGTGTGACCCTGGGTAAGTCACTTAACCCCATTTGCCTCAGTTTCCTCATCTGTAAAATGAGCTGGAGAAGGAAATGACAAACTACTCTAGTATCTTTGCCAAGAAAACCCCAGATGGTATAAAAAAGAGTTGGACACAAATGAAATGTCTGAGTAACACACATGTATGTATGTGCACATATGCATGTGCACATACATGCATGTACATACACACGTATATGTACACACAACTATATATGTATATGTACACACATATAATTGGTCCTTAAAATGAGTTATTAATGAATCCATGTCAGTATGGAGTGAAATCTCCGGTAAAATGTCCTATGCATCCATGCTTGGGTCTGTCCTACTCAATATATTTATGGATGGCTTGGATAAAGGTATAGACAGTGTGTTTACCAAATACATGATTTACAGAAAGCTGGGAGGGATATGTTGGATTATGGATTTGAAATCCAAAGAGACCTAGACAGGCTAGAATGATGGGCCTTATCTAATAAGATGAAATTTAATAAGGAGATCTATTTGGGTTTGAAAAATGAACTGTCCATGTCAAGGATGGTAGAAAGGTGGCTAGACAATGGTCCCAACAGCAGACTCGGTGGGAATCATAGTGTGATGTGATGGCTAGAAAAAGGGGAAATGTGGTCTTAGGTAAATGCATGAAAGATTTGTGATGTCCTAAAGGTAATCACAGGGGACTTCTGGTGTGGGAATGCTGATCCTAAACTGTCTATAAGCTGAATGATTTTCCCATGGTCTGACAGCCAGCCACTGCCTGGGCTGGATTTGAAGCCAGTTTCTTCCAAACTCCACAGGCCTATCAGCTTTGCTGCCCTGCCTCCATACCCTGAGGTTCTGTAGCAAGGATAATCCCATGCTACTCCGGTCTATTCAGATCACATTTAGATTACTGTATTTGGTTTGGGGGTGTTGAGAAAGTGGATTGTGTGACTGAGTTTGGAAAAGACTTCAAATCAAGGACTTGATTGAAAGAACTGTGAATGTTTACCCTGGAGAAGAGAAACCTTTGGGGGCACATGATAGCTGTTTACAAGTCAGGACTGTCATGTGAAAAGAGAGATTAGACTTGTTTTTCTTAGCCCTCAAAAGGCAAAACTAAGAACAAAGGATGGACCCGTTGGGGAGGCAGATTTTGATTCTAAGGCATATAAAACCGAAGGAGACCTTACAGGCCAACCTTCTTTTTACAGATGAGGAAACTGAGGCATGGTGATTAAGTGACCTGCCCAGGGGTCACACAGCTGAGGCAAGATTGAAACCCCAGGGCTTTTTAATTCCCAATCTTGTCTCTTGTCCCTTGTCCACCGCCCACTCTGCCACTCAGAACAAATAATTAGCTCTGTCTAGTGGGGAGAGCACTGGAGTTTGGGTTCAGATTCCTGATTCTGCTGCTCACTATTTGTATGACCTTGGACAAGTAATTTAACCTCACTGTGCCTCGTTCTCCCCATTTGTAAAATAGGAGGGTTGTACTCGGTGAATGACTAAGTGCCTCCCAGATCCAAAGCTATGAAGCTGTAACTAATGAAATGGATTGTTTTGGATGTTCTCTGGGCCCAGAAGTCTCCAAGTGGAAATTCGATGATTATTTGTCTGGTTTGTTGTAGGAAGGATTTGTTCTGCTGGTCTGAGTTGGACTAGTGACCTCTGAGGCCCCTTCTAGCTCTGAGGTTTTTCGATTCTGTTATTATTTCATCAGACTAGAGGGCATTCATTTTGAGCAAGGAAAGGTCAAGATCTTAGGGTATTGCTGGGCCTGCTGACGCTGAGGCCCCTGGGCAGCTGAGGGCAGGGGGTGGAGGAAGACAGGCTGAGGCTCCTGGGAACCTGGAGAAGCAGTGAAAAACACTGAGCCTGGCTGCCAAAGCCACTTGGGCGAGCCCTATTGTACTAGCCTTTTAGACCAGCAGATGAAGGGTCAGGCTGAAAACTCAAAGGGCAGAAGTGACTCAGATAAGGGACTTAAAAAGCTATAGATGTTTATTGATGGATACCCAGGAGCTGGTGGCTGCTGCAGCCCTGTTGTCCCTTACACACTGGCCCTGAGAGATAGTTAAGTAGTGCAGTGGTTAGAGGGCTGGATCTGAAGTCCAGAAGACTTGAAATCAAATCTGGCCTGAGACATTTACTGGCTGTGTGACCGTAGGCAAGTCACTTAACTTCTGTTTGCCTCAGTTTCCTCAACTCGATAAAATGGGGATAAATATAGCACCTATGTTCAGGGCTGTTGGGAAGAACAAAGGAGATAATATTTGTAAGGCACTTAGCACAGTGCCTGTCACTTAATGTATTTAACTTAATTAATTAAATTTAATTTATGCTTGTTTTCTCTCCCTCCCTCCCTTCTTTCATTTCTTCCTTCCTCCTTCCCTCCCTTCCTTCCCTCTCTTCCTTTCTCTCTCCCTTCCTTCCTTCCTTCTTTCCTCCCTCCCTTCCTTCCTTCCTTCCTTCCTCCCTCCCTCCCTCCCTTCCTTTCTTCCTTCCTTCCTTCCTTCCTTCCTCCCTCCCTCCTTTCCCTTCCTTCCTTCCTTCCTTCCTTCCTCCCTCCCTTCTTTTTTTCTTTCCTTCCTTCCCTCCATCTCTTCCTTTCCTTCCTCCCCTCCTTTTCTTCCTCCCTCCCTCCTTTCCTCCTTCCCTCTCTCCCTCCATTCCCTGTCCTTCCTTTCATCAGTGGCTACCACATTAAGCCCCAGCAGCTCTGAGCCTCACAGTCCTGTCCTCAGAAGGATGCTTGGCACTTCTGATATCAACTGCGTGGCAGAAGTCAGAGAATGACTTTAGAGCTGAATTGCCCCAAAGTCCTTCTCGAAGCAGAGGTTTTATACCCAAAGGAGGGCAGGACAGAAAAATAACTGCAGTGCCCTTGTTGCTTCTCCAGGGACGGTCTTTTTTTTCCCCCCTCTTTGGTTTAAATGTGTTTTATTTTAGTCACCCCCATGACATGTTTTTAAAAATGATGTCTCAGCTCCAAATAAATCTAGGTAAAAAATAAATGAATAAAGGTCGAGATGACATCAGTTCCTAGGATAATCTTGCAGCAAAGTACCTTAGGAAGAAGGAGTCAAGGAGAAGCTTGTGATTTAGGGACTAATCTTGTCTCTGGGAAGTATCTGCTATAACTGAGATAAACAGAACCTCTCCCACCCCACCCCCACCCCCTGACTCAACATTTGGGTTATTAATTATTTTGCTGTCCTCTACACCATCACCGACCTTGGGCAAGTTTATGTGCTGTCCCCTGGACCACATTGACTCTCCAAGATCTTAGGCTAAGAGGTGAGTCCCAAGAAGGGTGGGGGCCTCCTAATCTATTATGTGAGATTAAATTAGATGACCTCAAACTTTCCTTCCCCCTCAAAACCTAGGATCCCATGATCCCCCACTGATAAAGGATGAACCTTCTCACAGGGGACCTGTTCTAGGATCTCTAGCCCTGTCTGCTGGGTAAGGGCAGGTCTGAGGTTACCTGTGGGTAGAAAGCAGGGTAAAAAGAATACGGAGGCCAGATTGAGGGGCTTTCTGAAGAGGGTTGAGTTAGTTGTGGGGGTATGGAGGATGCTGCCTTGGACAAGCTGGCTTTCCTGCCTCTAGTAGGCTGAATTCCTTGAAGATGATGGTGATATTGAGGGATGATGTCAGAGGCTGAGTGCAGAGCAGATGTCTACAGCATATATGGTCAGCACTGGCTTGCCAGGTACCACTAATTGAGGAGAAAAATCTCTGGTGCTTCATTGGATCCGAGGCCTATAACTAATGTTGCCTGATCCCTGTCTTTCCACAGGACCAGAATTCTGCAAGGAGGTATCTCTCAAGCCAGCATGCCTCATTCTGGAAACATTACCCTGATCATGATCATGTGTTCCTCTCATTCCCAGGAATTTTCTTTTGACTCCATCTCTAAGCAATTAGGGCAAATGACCATTAGGGTTAGATGATTTCCTCTGAGTTAACTGTTCTATCCCCAGGTGGGCTTGGAACCTCGTATTGAGGATTTTCCCGCATTGCCTATCAACTCCCCCATCTCCAAGGAGCCCTCTGTCCATTGGTTTATGGGAGCTTTCTATTTGAATGAACAAATGGCAGGGGATTACAGGATTTCTGGAGAAGGGAGGGTAGCTGGTGACCACACCCAGAGGAAATGAAGACTAGCACTGTAATCTGGAGGGACCTTGCAAGAACAAAATTCACCATATGAAAATTTAGGCTTTAGGGAACTAGGAATTGGGTGGTCGGCTGGATGTGAGTGTTTACTTAGGGAAATAATGCTTGTTTTACAGAAGTTGCTCCAGGGGATATTTAAATAGTCATTTAAAGGAGGATTGGCTTAAAGGGACGCTTTACCCAGGTCCCCCTTCAGAAATGCTGTCTGGATTTTGTGATGGCCTCCACAAAGGCTAGCCCAGAGATTTGATGGGAAGCAGGAGGTATTTATTGCAAGAGTTTGCATCTCTGGCTGGAGGCATGCCTCTTCATTCTGTTCTGTGTCTTTTTCTCCTTCTCTGAGGCAGCTGGGTGACCATAACGGATAGAGTACTGGCCTTGGAGTCTAGAACTATGTTCACATCCTGCTTTACACACTTCCTAATTGTGTGATCTGTATAGGATTCTATTGAATCCTACAGTGCTATTGAAATGCAATTGTCAATGTATTTTTTAGATACTAAAAAAATGAAATCATAGACCCAAGATCATAAATCTATGGACAAAGCATCTATAGAGGGGATTTCAAGTGAAGATACAGGGGACCACCAGGATAGGAGCTTTCCCAGAACCTTTGAAATCTACTGCTTGTGGGTAATGTTGGAAGGAGGGGACAAACTCTCCCAACTTTGTATTGGTTTGGGACAGGGAGGAAGACTTTCCCTTTCACCTGGGGAAAGGATCTGGGTTACCTTGTAATGATTCTATGACACTACTCTATGACACTACTACTACCCTTTGGGACGGCCCAGCAGCTAGGATTAGATAGACTGTAAACTAGGACAATCTGTGATCCGGTGGTCTTGGCTTTTTGAGGACACAGCTCTCCTGTGTTTCTCAACCACCCAGGTCTTCCTCACTGAGATGCCTGGATGACCACGTTATGTCCCATATCCGATAAGGAGAGAAGAAATCTCCTCCCTTCTTGTCTTAGCAAAATGTGGGAGATGAGCCCAAATTCTACATTGGGCAACATCCTGGGACTGGAGGAAAACACCGTCTGTGTGGCTCACAAGTCCCATCTCTCCCCAGAGACTTCTCTCTTCCAGAGACTTGTGGGTCTTGGAGGACTTGTTCTACCCCTGGATTCTAGTCCTCGAGTCCTGGCCTTTCCATATCCAGGTGTCTCTTTCTGGGTACCAGACATGTTTTGATTCTCTCTGTCTGATTTCTGTGGTTCTTCCCTCCTCTGGTGAGACTAAGCTTCTCTCCCCTCATAGCCAAGTTTGGAGAAGGTGATGGCTTGACCAGTGGTCAGTGTTTGAGCCTAGTCCTTCAGATCTCTCTCCTTCCCAGGCCCCCTTGACTCTCTCAGCATCCCACAGAACTCACCCATTCATTCCTTCATTTGCAGCTGTTCTTCATCCTTTGCCCTGGTGCCTTGTTCCCACTTTTGATCTATTGTTTGAGTTGGGACCAGCAATCATTTTCCTTTTCTGTTTCTATCTTTTGACACTTGCTGCTGAGACACATAAACACAGCTGTTTAGTGGAGAGGCCCAGGAGTTGCTTTTAGGATCCCAGCTGGGGCGGTACAGAAAGGAATGTATAACAATGGGGCTGAGGCTGGGGAGGAAGAGGAGCCTGACTCTTCCCGCACCAGAGAAGAGTGGGCCCAGGGGGTGCTCTCTGGAGTGCCCCCAGTTGTGCCCTGCATCGGTTTGGTGACTTGAATGAATCCTATATCTAATTCTTGATCAGTGGCAGGATCATAGATTTTCCCAGGCCCACACAGCTAGTAAATGTCTGAGGTAGGATTTGAACTTGAATCTCTCTGACTCCAAGTTTGAGGTTCTATCCATTACATTTCCTCCCCACCTACTGAGAAGGTATTCAGTTCCATGCTAGGCTCTGTAAGGGGAGACAGGAGGGAAAGACTCTGGGGGTGCCTTTAGGAATTGAGAACACAAGACCGGCATGTGGATGGACCCTGGAACAACGGGGTATGAATGTAGAGCAGTCTTTTCTAATTTCGTTTGGTCAAGGGAATACTTTGAGGCTTGAAATATTCTGAAGGAGCCTCTACATGCTGACAGGAATAAGGGGCTAGGGAAATTTAAGAGAAAAATAAGGAAATCAAGATTATTTTTACATCCCCAAAATGTGCATAATCAGTGTTCCTTCATTCACCATCTATTTGTTGGTTTATTTTATTTCTTTATGAATTAATCAATAAATAAATGAGTTTCCCAATGCTGAGTGTTAATCTGAGATGGATGCAGGCAGGTTTAGAGGCCACTTTGTGAGTTCCAGATTTGATGTTCTGGGGTCCTTTGGTGTTGATTAGTGTCAAGGTCAGGGGTCTTCAGCGGTTACCCCATTGTTCATAGAGCAGATAGATGCCTATCAACAAGAAGATGGGCCCCAAGTGCTGATTCAGCATTCCAGAATGCATCTGCCTGAAAGGAGATAGTGCAGAACTAAGGGATACTCTTAGCCCAAACAGAATTTTTAGGAGACTATCACCTAGGAAGGAAGATTTCTAGGTCCTCTCCAGGATATTCCAGGACAATCCAGAGGAAACCCACCTCCAATTCCTCAAAGCCACTTCTCTCTCAGAATTACAGAATTTTAGAGTTGAAATTTGAAAGTGGAAAAAATTGAAAATAAGTTGAAAATGGGCTGTCCAGGCTCAGCTCAGTGATTGAGCCCTTGCCTGGAAGCTCTGTGTCATGAGAAGTCCCAGTCCTGTCATTCTCACTGCCCCTTCCCCACTCAAGCCCACCAAGTGAAGGGGGCTCCCTCCCTTTCCCCTGCTTCACAGCTCCCCATCACACCATATCTTTCTCCAACAGAATGTGAGATCCTGAGAGTAGGAACTGTCTTGTTTCCATGTTTCTTTATCTCCAATGCTTAGCACATTTCCAGTGCCTAGAACATAGTAAATGTTTAATAAATGTTTTATCTTTCTCTTTTTCTTTCCACCTCCCACTCCTGGCCATTGGTGTATAACCTTGTATGAGTCCTTCCATTCTGGGCCTTAGACGTGCCCTGGAGAAAGAGTAACGTCAGCTTCCTTAGCTCACACCCTCAGAATGCTCTCAAACAGGATGGGAGGTGGGGCAGAACTAGATGCTTCTCTCTGGAGACTGAGCAGAGCCCATACCTTTCAATGGGCACACACTCACCTCTAAGCTGCCAGGCAATGGGCACCTCTTACCTTCCGCACTTAGTGCCCACATTCATACGTTGCTTTTCAGAGGGCGTTCACATCCATTATTATCTATTAAGTTAGGACAACAGCCTGTATTATTGTCTCCATTTCACCAAAAAGGCATTCTGGGAAGTGAATTGACTAAGACAGTCCTCTATTCCGGTGCCCTGCCCATCCCACAAGACATGGAGGGGTGGGTGAGGAAGTAAACTAAAATCCCTTAGTGAGACTGTAGAATGAAGAGCTGGGAGGGACCTTAGGGATGGTCCTTTCGAACCCCCTTTTAAAGACGAAGAAACTGAGGCCTAGAAAAAAAGAAGCGGCATGATATAGGGAATAAGAATCGTCGATTTTGATCTGAAAGGGACCTTAGGAGTTGTTCAGTTCCCTCATTTTATAGATGGAGCTGAGGCCCAGACAGGAGAGTTATTGCACCTAGAGATGGAAGGAGCCTCAGAGGCATCCGGTGCAGGCCTTTCATTCTGCAGATGAGGAAGCTGAGGCCATCTGACCCAATCCGATCTGAGGCTGATAGAGGTGAAGTGACTTGTCCAAGGTCACGTAGAAGCTGGGTTTGAATCATGCTGTCTAGTAAGTGACAGAAACACTCTTCAAACACGGGTCCTTTGACTCCAGATCTCACACGTTCCATTGTACCATGCTGCTTTTCAAGCTCTGAGATTTTATGTCTGTATTGCCATGTCTCAGAAAGCTTCCCAAAAGGACAATGCCCCTTTTGAAACCTCCGGGGTTTGGGCTGGGGAGCGGCAGGGGCTGGAGTAATTCATAATTTTTGAAGGGAGGATGGAGGTGTGGGTGTAGAGGGGATGATGGTGGCTCTGGGGAGAGGTCATGCTATAGGGTAGGTCCTGGCCAGTAGCCGTCCTGTGGATCCTCCTCCCTACCCCCCCCCATTATTTATTCTGGGAGCTTTTAGCTGCTACTTACTCAGCCACTAATGCGTCAGGTTCAGGAACCAAGGGGAAGGGGGGGCTGTGGTGCCAGACTGTGCTTGTTTTAGACACACTCAGTTCCAGCCAACAGAGGCCCCAGGGAGAAACCTGGTCCTTTGGAACTGGAGGGGAAGGGGGCAGGGGAGATGAAAGGTGTGTGAGAGGGGAGGATACTTCACAGTATTCTCCATGAATAGCTGGGCCTCCTCAGGAAGTGGGAAGAGCTGAGGAGGTGATGTCGTAGGAAAGTGAGTTCAGACCTCCAATGAGGGATTTTCTTTAAGGCTCTGGGCCTTTCTGCAAGTCCCTGGCTTTCCTCTGACCTGGGTTTCCTGGTCTGTGCACACTGACCTAAGAGAAGACAGTGATATTGATTGTGGAGCTGTGTGCTGGGCTCCTATCCTGCTGATCGGTAGGGGACCACCCAGCATTCAGCTCCCTAGTGCCCAGCCCCATGCTCTTTCTTCTCTCGCCAGCCCCAGGATTCTTGCTGTACCTCACTGCTCAGAGACTACTTAGATACAGAGAGTGGGTGGGGCTCATAGATAGTGGGGCTCTGGGCTCTCTGAGGCTTTTGCCTTCTGTTGTCCCCGGGCTCTGTGTGTGTTTCAGTGTCACTAACTAGACTTCCACAGGGGCTCCCTCTTGGAGTCCTAGAGGTCCATAATGGTACCCAAGGGATGATTTGGCCTAGTCCTTCCCCAGCCCAGGGTCTTATCTCTCATCCACCTTTCAGAATTCTCTTCCTTGAAGTTCAGCTTAGGCACCCATGAAACTTGCCTTGATCCCCTTTAGCTGAAAACATACTGTTCTCCTTAAATATCCCTAGGGCCCAGAGCACCTTGTCTGGATTTTCTCTGTCTCTGTCGCTTCCTTGTGTTATGGTTACCATAGACATGCTGCATGTCCCCCAATAGATCTTCAGGGCAGGGAGACATTTAATGAATTGAATAGTCACTTGTCCCCAGGGCTCTGCTCCCTGCTCTTGGAGAATCCCAGACTGTCAGAGCAAGAGAGCCGGCCCTGCTGGGGTCCTTAGAGAACATCTTGTTCTATGCCTCCCCC
>CM053598.1:37564776-37601244 GCA_028646575.1 Pseudocheirus occidentalis | reverse complement strand
TTTTCTTCTTCCTCCTCTTTTTCCTTTTCTTCCTCTTTTTCTCCTTCTTCCTCCTCCTCTGCCTCTTCTCCCTTCTTCGTTTTCTTCTTCCTCCTCTTTTTCCTTTTCTTCCTCTTTTTCTCCTCCTTCTGTCTCCTCCTCTCTCACCACCATATTTAATCACGGGCAGTTCATTTGGCCCTCTAAGCCTCAAATAACTCTCAAAAACTTGTCTACTACATCATTTACAGCTTGCTATAGAGGAAGGGTTAATAGACTTTCCAAAGTCACTCCCAACTGTGCCTGGAATTCTAATGCCTACTGATTTTCGAGGGCCTGTCTTCCTGCCTGGAATTTCCTTGACCACTTTGAACCTCATTAATCTATTTCCATAAACTTGAACCGCCCTTAAATCTGAGTCTCTCACTGTTTTTTCCCCCATGTACTTAACACAGTGCCAGGCATACAGTAAATGCTTAATAAATGCTCTGTCTCTTGCCATGATCACATAAACTTCCAGTTCATAGGATCATAGATTTGGAGCTAGAAGGGACCTCAGGGCATCCAGTGCAACCTCCTAATTTTACAAATGAGGAATCTGAGGCTCAGAAAAATTAAGCAAATTTTCTAGGGTTTCACAGCCAGTGAAAGTGTCAGAACCCAGTGTCAGAACTGGGCTCATGGTGGGTGTGTAATAAATACTTATTAATCGACATGATGGGGAAAAGGTTATGAACTCCTGGCCTAAATTAATACTGCAGATAATATTTGTAATGTATTTAACACAGTGTCTGGTCCATAGTAGGTGCTTAATAAATGATATTTTCTCCTCCTTCCTCCCTCCCTCCTTCCTTCCTTCCTTTCTTCCTTCCTTCCTTCCTAAGAGTAACCCAGAATCTCAAACAGCAGGTAAAGACAGTCTCAAGGTTGGACACTGGGCCCTTTGACACCGTGTTGGCTTGAACTGAGAGAATTAGGGGAAGAGAAATGCCCTCTGCCTTTGGGGAACTGAGTGAAGAGGAAAGACATGGCTTTCCCAGGAAAGTCAGATGGAATCAATCAGTGAAAGCTTCCTGGAGGAGCAGGAAGAACAGGGTTCAGAAGACATCTCCCTTGTCGGGGGCATGGGGGGAGGGATGGGACTGATGTAAAGTGGTAGAGGGGACACACCTTGTGTCCTCCCCCAAGCTCTGTGATGCTGCTCCCCCCCCTCTCCTTTTTTTCTCCCTCTAACCTGTCTCTTCTTTGGTCTCTGCAGGGCAGGAAAGCTACAGTTTCCCAGAGCCTGAACCCCACACGGTGCTATATCACGAGCTGGGCAGTGACTCCGTCATGGTGGGAGGAAGAGGGAAGCTCTACAATTTTGATTTCATCCAGGGGAAAAATGCCTCATTAAGAACGGTAAAGGCTCTTTTCTCACCTGTGTCCAGGGCGAGTTAGAATGTGCCTTTCTCATCTTTGACCCCCAAACTCTACTGCTCACTCCCAAACAAGCCCACCATCTTCTCCAGCTTGTAGAACCCTGAGCAGCCTACTCTGGGCATCTGAAAGGCACAGGCCTCCTCCCCTTCTCTCCTCTTCCTTCTCCCTCTCTATTCCACCTCTCCTAATCCTCTTCCCTCTTCTTTCCTCCCCTCTTAATTACCCTTTCCTGTTTTCTCTCTGCTCTATCCCTTTTTTCTCTTCTCTTTTTTCCTTTCCTTTCTTCACACTTCTTTCCTTTTGCTTTCTTCTCCTTTTTCCTGTTGGTTTTCTTCATCTTCCCCTTCTCTTTTTTGGGCTTTTTTCACTCACTATCTTCCCTCCTCTCCCCTCCCTTCCCTCTCCTCCTATCCTCTCTTTGTCCCTTTTTCCTTCTCTTTGTCCCTTCTTTCTCTTTCTTTCTTTCCCCTCTCCTCTCTCCCTACCACTTCTCCTCTCATTTCATCCCTCCCCTTTTTCCTTGCTCCTCCAGGAAGGGGAAGATCCAGATGAATGTTTCTCATTTTTGCCTTTGCCAAAACCCCTGAGGGTTTCTGTTGGTGGGGGACAGGAGGGTGAAACATCTCACTTCTAGGCTTGGGTCCCCTCTGTTCACTTGGGAGTTGGTCATAGGGTGGGGGTGGAGGTGAGGGTGGGGATGGCTTGGCTTCCCCTCCCTGCTCCATCTGTTATAAATGGTTCCTGGGGAGTAGAGCCCTGAACAACAGGCCAAGTGGAGGAGCCTGGGGGTGGAAACTGCCTGATTTAGTTACACTTAACAAACATTAGCTAATGAGTCTCACTGGTGGAAAGAGGGCCCTAACCTTGGTGGCCTGGGACCTGGGTTCCAGTCTCATCTAAGTCAGTGACTCATGGTGGGCCCTCTAGGGATAAATAGCCGAGTGCCTCTGAACCTCAATTTGCTCCCCCTGGAGAATGAGATTGGATTTCCTTGGGAGAAAGAGGGAGATACCCAGGTGTGAATGAGTGCTCTGAACCAAGGAACTAAAAATGTTAAAGTTAATAGGTCTTCCTGTTTACCAAGGGCCCTCCTTTTCCCCAGCGACCCCAGGGAGTAGATGGCTCTCATGTTTCCCCTAGAAACACAGAAAGGGAATTAGGGCTCTGCCCTCTGGGAACTCTGGGGTCTGACAGAGGAAGTCTCAGGGTCTACTTTCAGGGAGCTTTGAGTCTAATCAGGGCACTAAGAGGCAAGGGGCTTGCTTAGAATCAAAGAGCAATTGAAAAGAGATGTGAAACCCTGTAGATTGTGGCTACTTCCCATTCCCCAGAAATCTCTTCTCTTTCCACCCCCAGTTAGGTACCTTGTTTAGAAAAGCCAGAGTGCCCCTCGGGTTGGGGTGTGTCTGAGATTCAGACCTGAAACTATGGGGCTGTCTGTGTTCCGACCTTCAGAGGATGCTGCCCCTCCTTGAGCGTTTCAGTGTGGGCAGGATGGACCACATTATATTGTTTCGTTTAATTGTCCTTTTGCCCTCTTTGCCTCAGACTTTCTTCTCTTTCTCTGACACAGGTGTACTTTGGGCCCAATAAATTATTCTGCCAGAATCAGTTGGTGAGTAAGACCTGGTCTTATAGATAATGTGGGTGGGAGAGGGGAGTGAATATTGATTGTGTAGACTTGGGTGAAGAGGGGTGCCCCTAAGAGACGAGTCTCAGCAGTTACCTTCCTACTTTTCTCAGCCAACCTGGCTGCTGTTGGGAGTAAACTACCCTGCTCCTACTGGATCTGGGGAGGCCTGCTCTTTGCCCCCACTCTGGGTGTAGGTGTCCTTGGCAGGGAGGGGAGCAAATTACTGGAGAAATGGGTAGCAGTTGTCTGTGTGGTGAACTGTGGGAAGAGAGTCCGAGGGCCTTCTTCCGTGAGATAGCATGGATCTTTTTCTAATGGTAGAAGAGACCCTGACTCTTGCTCCATGGCCTGGTGTCTTGAGGATGGGACTAGATAGATGCCTTAGGATAGGGTACAAGGTACCTTTTGTTTTGTACTTTCCATGCCTAGTATAAACAAGGAACAGCAGACTGTTTTCCTCTTTCTCTTTCTGTCAGCCCTTTGGAGGCTGAACCTTATAGAATCCTGTAAGTGGAAAGGGCCAGGGAACACCAATCTTTATCACAATCTCTCTGACTGGTGGCCATCCAGCCTCTGTTTGGGCACTTCCTGTGATAGGAGAATTGCTGTCCCCAGATCCTGCTTTTTTGGACCAGCTCTAGTAAGGGAAATGATCCAATTTTGTTCATCACAGAGCAAGCCTCCACTCAGTGCAGGAACCCCCTCCATGGCAAACCTGCAATCATTCTGCCTTTGTTCCAATACTCTCCAGTTACCCAGGAACTCCCTCTCTCACACAATAG
This sequence comes from Pseudocheirus occidentalis, assembly GCA_028646575.1. Taxonomy (NCBI): domain Eukaryota; kingdom Metazoa; phylum Chordata; class Mammalia; order Diprotodontia; family Pseudocheiridae; genus Pseudocheirus; species Pseudocheirus occidentalis. Next base: position 37,597,428 of record CM053598.1, on the reverse strand, counting down.
TCCTTTCCATTGTTAGATAGTTCCGACTGTTAGGAAATTCTTACGTTGAATAGAAACCTACTTCCAGCAAATTAGGTCTTCTCTGGACTCACCATTTGGTGGCCCCATTTTCTATCCTTCACCCTTTGGGGTGCTTGCTGTTTTGTGTCAACCTTAAAGCCTCCATGCTTGTTTGATCTTTTCAAGGACTGTGAGAACTACATTACCCTTTTGGAGAAGCAGAGAGAAGGCTTGCTCATTTGTGGGACCAATGCTCGCCACCCTAGCTGCTGGAATTTGGTGAGGCCACCCTCCCACCTTCAGCGGGGGAGGGGGAGAGCTCTGAGGAAAATGTGGCATATCCTAGCCAAAGAGGAAGCAGGAGAGTGGGGGGTCAGGATCGAGGGAGTGGGACTTGGCTGTGCTCTGAAGTCACTCCTGGGAATGACCAGTCAGCATCATGGTGGGAAACAGAGGGGAGAAAAAGAGCTCCTGCTACGAGAGTCTCCAGTCTGAGGTGGAAGCAGGGAAGCAGACAATTAAATGAAACAATATAAGAACACATACATTCATGCTCACACACACACACACCACAGAGACACAAGAAAGGACAGTTTAATCTAGGCCAATTGTATTAATGAAGAGGGAATATGGATTGAGAGGGAGTTGGGGACTTGATGAGTTTGGAGGGAGCAGAAGGGCATGAATTGGTAGAGAGGAGAGTGGGGAAGGTAGGAGGCTTAGGGAAAAGGAAGAGGGGAGGGGCAGGGGCTGAGTAGGGACTCTCATCTTTCTTAGATCTGAACAACAAAGTGGATTTGAGGAGCCCCAGGCTGACCTTGCCTGTTCTTTCTCTCCCAGACTAACAAGACCCTCACTCTGCTTGGGGAAAGACGGGGCTATGCTCCATTTAGCCCAGATGAGAATTCCCTGGTCCTGTTCAGTGGTACGTAGCAGTTCCAGGACGGAGGAAGGACAGAGGTCCATCCTGAGGGATTTTTAGGCTTGTAGGCAAGCTTGCTGACGGCACACACACAAGTGAAACTTGGGTGTAACACTGTGGCATTCGTTGTATCACAGGTTAGGACAGGAAGGGACCTTGGCAGTTCTGTGGTTCAGCTCCTTCACTTTACAGAGGAAGGAAACTCTCGTGAAGAGAATACTGTGTTCTGCTGGGTACAGAGCCGGCCTTGGAGGCAGGAAGAGCTGGGTTTGAATGCTGCTTCAGACACTTCCTACAGATACTGCCACCCTGGGCAAATGACCTGAGTTCCCTCATTTATAAAATGAAGGGCTTGGACTAGCTCCAAATGTTGGATACTATGAGCCCCACAGCCCAGGAGAGGGAACTCGATGGAAATCTCTTTTTGATGACATGACCAAATAAAACAGAGGGAAAACAGCTGGTGTTTTATAATGCTTACAGGATGTGATTTGAATACAGGTGGAATCTGAATTTGAACTCAGGTCCTCTGAGTTATTAAGCTCTGGTTACAGAAAAGGCAACTGTGCTGGCTTTTCAGTGGTTTTTCTATCACACTCTGGGAAGGAAAGAAACAAACATGAATGTGCCAGGCACCGTGTTAAGTGCTTTATAAATATCTCAGTTGATCCTTATGACAATCCCAGGAGATAGATGTTATTGTTATTCATATTTTAAGGTTAAAGAAACTGAGGCTGAGGTTAAGTGACTTACCCAGGGTCACACAGCGAGTAATTGTCTGAATCTGCATTTGAACTCAGGTCTTCTTGATTCTAGGCACTACAGAGCCACCTAGCTGCCCCAAACATTTTATCCATGAAATTGCGTTTTGTAAATCCTGGGGAGACTCTTGAGTAATTATTAGACCATCAACATCCATAAGTTGAAAGGCTAAAACAATAATTTTTTATTGAGCTGTTTTATTTTTACATACTTCCACAGAGTCATCACTCATAACAGAGAATAAAAAAAGAAGGGGAAAAATTTCAGCAAAGTTAATCAGAAAAATATTCAGAAACATCTGATACCATATGTAATATTTCATACCTATAGACCCTCAGTTCTGCAAAGGAATGGGGGTAATTGCAAAAGCTCAGTCTTTTGGGTGGGGTGACTGTAGCCAGTGAGATATTGGAAGCCTCAATAGCCTCTCAGAGTATGTGGGCTCCTAGAGGGATAGTGGTGGCTGACTAGGGGTCTTCTCTCTATCCCATCTGCAGATGACCAGGTCTACTCCACCATCAGAAAACAGGAATATAATGGCAAGATCCCAAGGTTCCGTCGTATTGGAGGAGAGCGGGAATTATACACCAGTGACATGGTCATGCAGAGTAAGTCACCTGGCTGTGGACTTATACCCCCGCTTGTGCCTTCTCTGTAGGGACTGCAGGATTGGGGTTGATGGGGAGGTTAGGCGAGGACAGGAGGAGATGAGATGGATTCTTCCCTGTCCCCTACTCTCAGGGGCCTCACAAAGAATTGACATACCTGAAACAGTTGGAGGACAGCCCCAGGTGATCAGGGATTGAATGTTAGATGGTGTGACCCAGATAGTAAGGGCTACAGGAAGTCAGAGGAGGGAGAGATTACTGACAACTGTAGGAAACTCAGAAGGCTTCCTGATGGAAGTGGGACCTTAGCTGGAGCATCAAGTGGGTAGTATTTGGACAGACACAGAGAAGGGAGAAGGTAGAGGTGAGCCCCACGTTGAGGGGTGGTGAGCAGACTTGAGATTCAGGAGAACTGGATGAGAGCCATGCACAGGGTTGGGGGTATTAGGAGCTTGGGGGAAGACTTTGGACTTAGTTGAGGCAAAGTGGCAGGGAAGGGAATAGAGAGAGGGTAATGCTAGGTGAAGGGAGGGGGAAGGGGACAGCCAAGCTGCTAAATTGGGCTTTTCACACACCTGTTGGGAAATGAAAGCTGGCCCCAGGACTGGTGCATTTGTGGAAGGAGAAGCAAACAGCAGGCGAGCACTCAGCAGGTGTATGTGCCATCAGCAAGCTGGGGCTGAGTGGTTCTCCTGGGAGCCCCAGGGAGGAGGCAGCCCCAGGGCGGCTGGGAGTTCCTCTCTCTGCCCTTGGCCTGCCTGTCTTCCTGCCCTGGGGAGGGGTGATCTCATCAGGAGGCCTTCTAGCCTCCCTCCCACCAAGTCATTACGAGGCTCTGCCTAGCCAGCCCAGCTGACAGATGGAACATCTGGGGACCTTCTGGCTGTTCCCAGGGACATTATGTCATTGTTTCTCTGAGGATGGTGTGCTCATCAAAGGTTCAAAACAAACGCTTTCCTCCTGGGGCCTGGCCTCGGCCCCATCCCTAGTCCGGCCCTGCCCTCTCAGTGTCTGGATCAGTGTTTCTGCCTCTTTAGTTTCCTTAGCAGAAGGAGCCCAAGGCCCCATATATTCAATACAAGGGGCTGACTCTTCTCCAGCTCGACACAAGACTGACACCTTCCTCAGTGCTTTCTCTTGATTCCCCCCTCGTTCCCTTGATTATTCCTCTTTCCCTCCATCCCCTGCCCGGAGATGGCAAAGGCCTAGAGCTTCCTGCTCCTGCTGCGTGTCTCTGCAAGCATCAGCTAGGGCGCTGGTCAAATGCAGACATGTATGTAGGGTGACATGAGGGACATCAGGAAATCATTCCCTTACCCCTTAGTGCCCTGACATGGTGTCTCCAGTACCCCAGTGAACTCTTCATCCCTTTGGGCTCAGCAGTATCATCTCTGTCATATAGACCTCCACCTTCCTACCAACTGCCAGGTGAATCTCAATCCAATCCCTCTTTCTTCAGGGAGGAAGAGGTTTCACTGTTGGACAGGAAGGATTGGGCCCTCAGGAGCCTTGGGGAGGAAGTCTCAGGGAAGGGTGTTGGAACCTTGGTGCTGTGGCCGACTGTGGGTGGGGCTCTTTGTCTGTTCTAGACCCACAGTTCATTAAGGCGACCATCATCAATCAAGACGAGGCATATGATGACAAAATCTACTACTTTTTCCGGGAGAACAATCCTGACAAGAACCCTGAGGCCCCCATGAATGTCTCCAGGGTGGCCCAACTGTGTAAGGTGCAGCCACAGGGCTTGCTGGCTTGGGGGGCTTCAGGGAGGGCCAGGCCACCCCGCTAAGGGAGGTAGCCGTCTTTGCTGGTATTCTATGGGAGACTTTCTGGCCACTGGGCTCATGCATGTCCTCCTAGAGAGTGGACCTTGTACTGAATCAGAGTCCCACCTTCAATGATACCTCTTTGGAAAAGGGCCTCAGCACCATCCCTAAATCACTGAACAACCTCAGGGAACGTGTTTCCCTTCTCTTTGAGCCTCAGTCTCCCCATCTGTAAAAAAAGTACCTTCCCTACTTCAAGGGCTAATAGTGACCATTAAATGAAGAGATGTTAGTCTAACCACTTCAGAAAATCTGTCACTGTTTAAGGGTGAAGCTTTATTGTTGTTATTATTATTATTTTTGTTGCTGTTATGGAGGCGGTATAGTCTAGGGCAGTGGTTCTCAACCTGTGGGCTATGTTTAATTTAAATACATCCTGCATATCAGATATTTACATTACTATTAATAACAGTAGCAAAATTACAGTTATGAAGTTGCAATGAAAATAATTTTATGGTTGGAGGTCACCACAACACGAGGAACTATATTAAAGGGTCACGGCATTAGGAAGGTTGAGAATGCCTGGTCTAGAGAATAGAGAGGTGACATCAGAGTCAGGGAAAACCAGGGTTCAAGTCCTGACTCTTAAGTCACTTTGGATGTGTGACCCTGGGTAAGTCATTACCTCCCAGTGGTCTAGGTAACCCTGAAACACTTGAGTTTCAGAGCAAGTGCTGACTTGTGTTGGCAGAGAGAGTTTCCTTGTGGAGACTTCCCCATACCAAGGAAATTTTAGGTCAGATTCAATAAAAACAAACAAACAAACACAATATTGATGGTCATTTTTATTAATAATTTTTCAGCAGAGAGATAGGGTAGAAGGAGAAGCTCTCAATTTTACTTCTGCTTCATCTCCTATGAGGGCACCTTATTCACTCCTCACCTATTTCCACCCTGGTGCCATTTATCTGGCATCATATTTGGAGTCTGCTCAGTCTGCTGGGTGGATTATCACCCAGTGGTAACATGGTGGTGGTCCATGTTCTTCAGACAATGCTCAAACCTCAATATCACATGTACACATGGGGGAAGCTTCCAGATAAGCCCTCTACCTTCCTCCGCCTGGGTCCTCTGAGGAGTGGTTTGGGGTGGCTGTTGTTTCCCTCCCAACAAGGCAGGGACAGGCCCCAAGACACCATGATTTTAGGATTTTAGAGCGAGAATAGACCCTAGAGGTTGCCTAATCCAGCCTCCCATTTTACAGAGAGGAAAATTGAGGGTCAGAGAAGGTAATTGGTAGAATTTGGATCTGAACCCAGGTATTTTGATTCCAGGGCCAGCGTTCTTTCCATTACCCTTTGCTGTCTTTCTGCATTCTCTTAAATGCCCATTCCAGGACTTTCCCCAACCCTTTGGTGTTATGTGCCTGGACCCCTTGTCAGAGGCTCCAGATTCACACAATGACTTTGTACTCGGGAGAAGTCAGGTAGCTTGGGATTGGTTCTCAAGCTTCCTTCCTTGAGTGCCAGTGGGGTCAACCCATCTGGTTCTGGGATCTGGATAGAGTCAGAGTTCCTCTCTTTCCTGCTCAGGCTTTCATTGGGTTACAGATTTAGAACTGGGAAGGATCTGGGCGACCGTCTAGTGCCCAGCTCCCTGATTTTACAGATGAGGAAGCTGAGGCCCATGGGGATTAAGTGACTTGTTTAAAAGAGCAACAGACGTTGGGGCCAGGATTTGAAAGCGGGTCCTCTGACTCCATAGGCCGCTTTCTTTCCACTGTACTAAGCTGCCTCATCGGCTTTGCCCTGCGATCACCCCACACCGTGTCCTTTTTCTCCTGAGCAGGGCGACCGAGGTGGCGTGAGCTCCATGTCAGCCTCCAAGTGGAACACTTTCCTGAAGGCCATGCTGGTGTGCAGCGACCCAGCCACCAATAAGAACTTCAATTGGCTACAGGACGTCTTTCTGGTCCCTGATGCCACAGGAGACTGGCGCTCCACAAAGGTCTATGGTGTCTTCTCCAACCCCTGGTGAGCTGGGGAAGATTGTGCTAAGGGTCCGCATCCATGAGCTAAGCACCAGGTGGGGGTAGAGCAATGGGCCTGTTGTTGGAAGGGATCTGTTAAACTGGGGGCTCACGGAAAGGGATGAGGGCTCAGGCAGAGTGGAGGAGCCTCAAAGAGGGAATGTGGGTCTAAAGAAGGGGATGGGGAGGATCTCAAAGGGGGAGATTTCAAGAAGGAAGGGGATGAGTAAGGGGGACATGGGGTCCAGTCATGGGAATAGGGGCTCATAGGGAGAAGATAGGGCCTTTTGGAGAAGGATGGGGTAACAGGTCATTGAGGTAGAGGGCACTCATGGAGTGGATGGAGGCCTTAACTCCCCACCAGGTCTCTGTAAGATAAGGGAGTTGGGCTAGATGGATCCTGAGTTTCCTTTTGGTTCTAGAATTGTGGTTCTATGACTATGGGGGCTCTGTGAGAGACATAGGTACCAGCTCCAGATCACCGGCTGTGTGCCTCCTAGGAGGTGAGGTGAGGTCATGCCATCCCTTCCTGCTGCATCGGCCTCTTGAGTGGTGTTATCACACAAGGCTCAATTACTGTGCTCAGCTTTTAAATTCTTGCCTCTTAATCACTCTAATCGATTGAAAACAGAAAGAGTGTGTGTGTGTGTGGGAAGGATAAGGAGACACGGATCTTTGGTGACAGCTGCTTTACTGCCCATGATTAGATCAGAGCTGGAATTGGGAAGAGGTGCCTTGGGTACCTAGCTCTAAAGGCCAGAGAGTAGGGCTGGGAGCAGATGCCACCTTCCACTGGGCAGAAGGCACACAATGAAGGCAGAGATGGTGCTGCATGTTTACTAAGGATGGGGTCTGGATACTCATCTGCCAGAGATCACATTGAGGGGCTTCTTTGTTGGGAGGAGGCTAGATGGCAGGATGCCTGAGGTCCTTTCCTAGAATAAGACAAGAAAGGCCTTAGATCAGCGGTTTTCAACCTGTGGGTCGTGACCCCTTTGGGGGTCGAACAACCCTTTCACAGAGGCAGCCTAACGTCCTATTAGAAATATATGTTTTCCGATGGTCTTAGGAACCAAGACACCGCTCCTCTATCCATCTCCAGGAGGGTCTGTCCACATGCAAATATGCCTGCATATGAATATTAAAGGGTCTTGATGTTAGGAAGGTTGAGAACCACTGCCTTAGATTATAGTGGAAGGGGGTTAGGTTACCCTTAAGGTGAGTTCTCTGTGAAGCTACGCTAGCTATTCAGATATGACTAGAGGCAGGGGGCTGGCCTGGGCACTGAGGCAGGGCTCTGTGCCTCCCACAGGAACTATTCGGCCATTTGCGTCTACTCCATCGGTGACATTGACCGAATCTTTCGCACATCCCCACTCAAAGGCTATAATATGGCGCTCCCCAACCCGAGACCAGGCAAGGTGAGTATCAGCCCTGCAGTCCTTCCCCTCGATAGAGTGCTGGGCTTGGGTTTGAAGGAGGTCTGAATTCTAATCCTGCCTCTAATCCTTAACTCGCTATGGGACTATTGAATCATTAACCTCTGTAAGAGGTTAAAATCAAACTGGTAAGCTCTCTATACTCCCCCACCTTACAGGGCTGTTGTTAGCAGGCTCAGATGAGCAAACACTGATGCTGATAAAATGTCTGGCTAACCCTAAAATCTGTTATTTGCTGTTATTATTTCTTCTTCCCCTCCCCCCTAATCTACATTTTTTTTTCTTTGACCCAGTGCCTTCCAGACCAACAGCTGACACCTACAGAGACATTCCAGGTGGCTGACAGTCACCCTGAGGTGGCTCAGAGGGTAGAGCCTTTTGGGACGAAGAAGACACCCCTCTTCCATTCTAAATATCACTACAAGAAAGTCCTAGTGCACCAAATGCAGGCCAGGAATGGGTCCACCTTTGATGTTCTCTACCTGGCCACAGGTGAGGATGGTTTTTGGGTAATTTCTCTGAAGAACTGTCCTTTGCCTTATTCTCTCTATTTTTTTTTAATCAGTGATTTGGGTGAAGGTGTACGAGTGACATTCTTATAGAATTTAGGGGCCGCAAAGCTGGCAACAACAGTTAACATTTGTATAAATCAGGATCCCCAACTATCTCATGAACCCAGAACACGGAGCAAAAAGTAATAGCATAAAATTGGACAGTGATCAGTGTAAAAGCCCTTCTCTTGTGTTCAAAAAGTCAAATTTGCAAGTACAGGATGAGGGAGATGTGATTAGATCACAACTTCTATGAAAATGACTCAGGGGGTCTTAGTGGACTGCCGGTCCGGTAAATCTGCACTGAATGCAGTAGCCAGAAAACTGTTGCCTACATGGAAACCAGGTCTAGTGCAAAGAAGATTTGAGTTCTTCTGTACTCTGCTTTGACCTGACCACATTTCAAGTATTGTATTTGGTTCTGAATGTCATGTTTTAGGAGAGACATTGACAAACTGGGAACATGTCCAGAGGGCAGTCAGGCTCGTGAGGGGGCTGGAAAATTGTGCTGTGTGGGTGGGATTCAGGTGCAGAAACTAGGTCTGGGTGGCCTGGAAAAAAAGGCTTATGAGGGACATGATAGCTGTCATGAAATATTTGGAAGGCTGTCATATGGAAGAGATATGTTCTACCTTGCCCTAGAAAAGTGGAACTCAGAGTCATGGTTAAATAACTGCCATGGAAAGGTGGATTTAGGTTCGACATTAGGAAAAACTTATTGCAAATTTGAGTGGAATTCATCCCACAGTGAAAGGGGCTAAATGGCCTTTGGCCTGGGGAAGTGATAGAGGGGATTTCTGTATAGGTAAAGGTTGAACTCAGGGCATCTAGGTGGTATGGTGGATAGAGCTTAGAATTAGGAAAATTTATCATCACGAGTTCAAATATGACCTTGGGTACTTTCTAGTTGTGTGACCCTGGGCAGGTCACTTTACCCTGTTTGCCTCAGTTTCCTTATCTGTAAAATGAGCTGGAAAAGAAAATGGAAAAGTACTCCAGTATCTCTGCCAAGAAATCCCAAATTGGGGCAGGAAGAATCAGACATGACTAAAACATGACTGAACAACAGAGGCTGAACTATATGGTCTTTGAAGTTCCCTCTGAGGCTTTGTGATGCTAGAAGCAGGTCCAGGAGGTAGGGTCAGACCCAGCCATCTCCCAACCCTGAAATGCTCTTCCTACTTGTCTCCCGGCTTCCTTCAAGTCCCACCCTCTGCAGGAAGCCTTTCTCGGTCACGTCCAATTCAACCCATTTGAGTGTGGTGTTTGTACCTTGTCTTCCCCTTCCTCTTATCTCCAGTGCTTGGCGCAGTGCCTGGCACACAGTGGGTGCTTGCTAAATGTTTACTGACTAAATCACTTCCTTGCCCTCATCCTCCTGTGTGAGTGCTTGCTGTGTGCAGGGCTCTTTGTGAGACCTTCTCCATGGAGGAGGCAGGTAAGTGTGCCTGAGTACTCCTCCTTCCCTGGAGAGATTTGAGAGTCCTGGAGGAGCGTAAGCAGACAGACAGAGTCACCCCTTGTAAAGGATGTGGTGGAGAGGATTTCTGGGCAAGCAAAATTAGGCTAGGTGATCCCTGAACTGCCACCCAACTCTGGAGATTCCCTGAGTCTGAGGCCAGGACACTTGTGAGCTGCCCTAGAAAACCTAGCCTAATGCAAATAGAAGCCTCAGGGACAAAGCCCAGCAGTGGTTGTGGCTGTGGCCCTGGTCAGAGACCCAACTTCTGGGTAGTGAAGGCAGAGAGGGTCCTGGGATGGGCACCAACTAGGAGCTTAGCGTGGTACCTGGTACACAGTAGGCACTTAATAGATCTTGTTGACTGATCTCTTCTGTCGTGTTTCTACAGGAGGGCCCAGGTCAACTGGTGCTAACCCAGTTCCCCCTCCAGACATCAGAGGGTTGGCATGGTTTTGGGCAGAGTTTGGTTTGGGCAGGGAGCCAGCTGTCACTACCCCAGGCTCCTGGGACTCCAGGGACGAGGGTGGAGGAGTGCCTCTACCCTGAGCAGTAGATTTGCTCTGCAGCTAGGTCTCTTTCTGGCCTTAGACCTTGACCCATGGGTTTGGAGGACATTGCCCCTAGACCTTGACCCTAGGCCTCGACATGGCCTGGACAACTAGGCCTTCTTGTCTCTTCTCCAGGGAGGGAGTAACAATAATCTGAATGCCTTCCATCTGTTCTCTTCTTCTACCAGCCCAAATAGCCTCTTTGTAGTTTCTCTGTGCATGGCGTTCATTTTCTGGCTCTGCCCTTATCCTGGCTGTCTGCTCCCTGTACATGGGATGCTTTTCCTCTGTACCTCCCCCTTGGAATCCCAGGTTCCCCTTAAGTATCCCCCCTACAAGAGACAGTTCCTGATTTCCTCAGTCGTCGTGTTCCTTCCCTAATCAACCAACAATCACCAGGCATTTATTAATGCATTTAATGAACTCAATGATAAATAATTAAACCGATAAATTTATTAAATTCAACAAACATTTATTAAAATTAATTTCATAATTACAGTGACCTAGACGCTAGAGATACAAGTACAAAGAATTAAGCAATCCCCATTCGCAAACTCCTTCTATTTGAATAGACAAAACAAGTGCATGTGAAAATACAGCATAAATATAAGGTTAATATAAATTAAGGTTAATAAAGACATACACATGGGTAGTTTGGCGGAGAAGGCACCAGCAGTAGGGAGGGGTCAGAAAGGGCTTCATGAGCAAGATAGTGCCTGAGATGTTTCTTAAAGGGAGAGAGGGTGGCAGTAAAGAGAAAGTATAATATACTCACAACAGTGGGGTGGCCATTGCAAAGGAATGGAGAATCGGGAATGGGAAACAGAGAAAGCACCTTTGTTTGCACAAAGACTAGAGCAGAAAAAGTAACGTGCAGTGAGGCTGGAAAGGTAGATTGGGGCCTGCTTGTGCAGGGGTCTAAAAGCTAATTAGAGGAAATTGTATTTTATCCCTCTAGGATAATAGTTAAATGAGTAGGGGAGTGTTTGCCTGCATCCACGTTGTTTTCCCTGAGTAGAACGGATAGCCCCTTGAGCATAGGATTTGCTTAATTTTATCTTGAGGGCCTAGCACAGTGCTTGGCACATTGGAGGCATTTTATGAAAGTTTGTTGAATTGAACTGAGTTGAATGTAGGAGAAAGAAGCTTGTAATAACAGTCTCCTTTCTCTCTTCTCTCCACCCCCCCCAGTGCTTAGGGCAGAATTTCCCTTAGGTGACCAAAGGGTTTCAGTTGAATGTAGGCCTTTCTGGATGGTTTATTTTTATAACAAAACTTATTTTTATAGTACACTTACCAGGATTGTTTCAGCTGGGACATTGTCTGATTTCCTCCTATTTACAAGCCCCAAAGTTCTCTCTTCATAGCAGTCAGGAAACCCAGGACCCACTCGTGAAGGCTATTGTTTGGCCTCCTGGAAAACAGGCCTTTGAGGGGAATTGGATTCTTTCTTTGACAAGGCCAGCTCCACATCACACAAGGAAGGATGACCAGAATAGCCAATGCCCTTCCTGCTTCTGAGCCCCCACCAGAATTCAAAGAACCTCAAAGGAAACAAGATACGGAGACCTGGTGGACGGGCCAGAGGAGGCCTGTGATGTAGTCGAATGAGAACTGGAGTGTGAGTCAAGCTCTGGCGTTTCAGTCCTGGCTCACTGATCAGCTGTGTGACCTTGGACAAGGCCTTGAAGTTTTGTAGCCTTCACTTTCATCATCTGAAAAATGGGGGAGTTGAGCCAGAGTGTAAAATCATAGATTTATACATGGAAGAAACTTAAGTAAATCTGAACCCGACATTCTCATTTTACAAATGATGAAACATGTCCAAAGAGATGTATCCCAGCATTGGAGCTGGGATTCAAACCCAGATTCTCTGACTCCAGATCCAGCATACTTTACACAGTGAGACAGTTTCTAATGATCTCTTCCAGATCACTCTAGGATTCTAGGTTGTAATGTTCTAGAATTCTAAAATTCTATGAACAAGAGAAGCCAGGGGCAGCTGAAAGCCCTGGGGCAAACATATATCAGGGGGCCTGAGGTTATTTTTGGGGGGGAGAAAAGGGAACAGAATTCAGGATCTAGAGTCCTTTCGAAGATTTGTAAAGGGAGGGAGTCTAAGGGATGAGACTGATTAATCCTTGTTGAACCTGCAGCAGAAAGAATCAGGCCGAGATACCTGAAGCCAATTCTCAACCACACTATATGGCATTTCAATTTAATCCAGCTCCACTTACAAGTATTTAAGGCCAGGTACTCTTCTAGGTATAAGGTTATAAGGACATGAAAGAAAATATTCTGGTGCTCAGGGGCCTTTCATTATATTGGAGGGAAACAGCAGAAACATGGATGAGTAAAAAGAAAATAGATCTGAGATAAATCTAGAGTAATTTGGGGAGGAGGGAGAGTGATGAGGCTGAGAAGAGACCCTGTAGCCCCTGAGCTAATGAACCTTGAAGAAGTCTAAGAATTCCCTGAGGCAGAGACTAGAGGGAGAAGATTCCAGGCCTGGGGACAACTTGTCAAAAGACAGGGAAGTGGGAAATATAGCCTAGGAAGGGAAAAGTAAAAAAGCCCCTTTGCAAGGGCTGTGAAACCCTCTACCTAGGATCAGAGAGAGCCTGTGCATTTTCTGTAGCTGTGATTGTTGAGGTGAGGGAGGCAAACCTTTGTTGGGGGATGCTTTGAGTGCATCCAAACCCTTACTCTGTGGGTTTCAGAGTAAGGGGCAGAGCTGAGATTTCAGCCCACAGCTTCAAATCCCTGGTCTCTAGGGTTTCCTTCAGATATCACCAGTTTATGATTTTGGTTCAGTTCACCCCAAAACAATTCAATGTAGCAAACATTCATGGTCCCTTTTAACTTGGGAATTCCATCTTTCTAAAAGTGAGAGGGAGGTGCCACTGGGGCTCAAAGCTAAGTCCAGACCACCTCCCTCCTCCAAGCTCTGCTGCCCCCACCCCCCACTCTGGGGCTTAGGACCTTGTTGTTCCCAGCTTCCAGGACTGGCTTCCTAAGGCCATTTCTTCCATTGTTGGTTGATTTCTGGTCCTCTCCCAGAATTGGCAGACAAGCAGGTCCTACTTGCCCAAATTTTTTATCCAACCAGTTTGATCCATGTCTGACCTGAGCTAGTCATATCTTCTGGGTACAGTCTTAATGGGAAAATCAGCTTAATTGGGCGTGGAGTTCCTGTGGAGTATGTAATGAGCTTTCCCAGCTCTCTGTTTTCTGGGCTGTCCAGAAGCAGTTACCCTCTTCTGGATGACCTCTGCATGGTCCTGAGCTCATGGTGTGGAGGAATAGGCCTGCTAGCCCTCCCCAGATTGTCTGTTTCTATAACATCCCCCTCTCCACTCTGACTTCCCTTTTTGAGTTCCAAAGCTTGGTCACTGGGCCGGCACAGATCCATGGGGATCAAATGGAGAAGTCATCAGACTTTCAGAGAGGTTATTTCAGGCTGGGAGAGGGAAAGATGCCCTGAGGAGAGAAGGAGGAACAAGAAGACTGTTTTAGGTGAGATGGACAGAGAAAACAGGACTCTGTTAGTAAAGTAGGGCAGATGGCCGTGTCTTAGAGCTGGGTGAAATGTGGGCTGGCCTGGAAGTGGGGGGATGGTCAAGGTGACCCCTAGCAGTTTGTTCTGCTTTCACACACTGGCTCATAGAGGGCATAGAAGGCCTGGGCTCTATTCCTGGTTCTGTACTAACTAATATCTGATCTCATATTGCTGATTTCCCCATCTTTAAACTGCAAGATGAGGGGGCAGATGATTGCTGCTGGCCTTCTAAATTCTGACATTCTTTCTTTAGGCTCCTAGGATTTAGAACCAGAAGGGGCCTATCTGGTCCGTTATCTAGTCCAATGCCTTTACTTGGTAGATCCAAGGTCTAGGCGGAGGTGGGTAAATAGAGAGTAGGGATCAGAAGCCCCATCTTTAAATTCTCACTGTATTGTAATGATCCCATGAACTTGGTAGCTGGGAGCAGCTTGGAACCGAACCCAGGAAGAACTTGGTGTCATAGGATAATAGATTTAGAGCTAGAGGAGCCCCTGGAGACCATCAGCACCCTTCCATCTTCCATTTTGCAGATGAGGAAACAGGCACAGAAAAATGTAGGGCCTTGGGCTGTACAACTGGCAGCTGCCTGAGGTGAAATTTTAACCCAGATGTTCCTGAGCCCCAAACCAGTGGTTATCTACCACCATCTAGGAGTCAGGACTCTTGGGTTCCTTTCTTTATTCTGCCCCTGTGTGTGTGGCCCTGAGCTAGCTAATTCCATGGCTTTCTCCATCCCCCTTAAGAACTGGGCCTTTCTCTCAGATATGGGATCTCCAGGAATTACAGATGTTGGGATCTCTAGGAATTACAGATGTTAATAATGTCCTGAATAGAAAAATGGGGCGTGGGGTAGAGATGTCAGACCCTTTGACCAACTTGCTAGAGAATTATAGACTCTCAGAGCTGATAGGGAATTCCTAAACCGCATGGGAAGCAGGGATTCCTTCTATAGTGTCCCAGGTTGTCAAGTGTCTGCTTGGAGATTTCCAGTGATGGACAACTCTCTATCTTCCAGGTTATCCCATTTCACTTTTATGTTAATTGTTAAGGGTTTTCTTTTTCCTCTAAAATTTGTCTACTCCACCCCTTAGTCCTGGTTTTGGCCTCTGGAGAATGGAATGCATTTCATCTCTTCTACATGCCAGCCTTTCAGATTTGGAAAGATAGCTCTTGCTCCCCCATGTGTACTCTACCCCACTCTCTCCCTCCCAACTAGGCTTCTTTTCTCACTAGGCTAAACATCAAGGTTCCTTCAGCTGGTGCCGTGTTCCTCAGTCACCATTATGGTTCCCTGCAAAACCTATTCTAGCCTGTCCTTCCTAAAACGTTGTGCCTAGAAATGGACACAGTGTTCCAGCTGTGGCCTGAATGGGAGAATAGGATCCTCTCTCCAGAGCAAGAGGAGGGCCTATTCCATCTAGTTCAGAGAGTCTGTCTCATGGGTAGAGAGAAGAGTAGCAGAAGGAATGGGGAAGGCAAGGCTAAGAGAAAAGAGCCCTTATCTCTGTGGAGTAAGCAGCATGGCTCTCTGGCTGAGAGAGAGATGAAGTGATTTGCCCAAGGTCTTTGGCCCAGAGAGATGAAGTGATTTGTCCAAGGTCATATGGTAGTAAGTGGTAAATCTTGGATTTGAACCCTAGTCCTGTGTCAAGTTCAGAACTCTGATGCCCTCAGAGGCTTTGGATGTGCTTTTTATGAATCTGTCACCTTCCCATTTATGAGCCCTGCTCTGGATAGAAGCTTTTCACCATCACTCCCTCCCCACCATCCCCCGACTCAACACCCCCTGAATCCCTGCCTTCCAAATGGCCCTCTTGGGTGGAGGTCCTGATCTGTCCCCCTCCCCCCCAATCCTGACTCTACACACTTCCCTCCACCACCAGCAGTCCTGTGAGCCGGAGAGCCCTGCTGCTTACTCCACAGAGATAAGGGCTCTTTTTTCTTAGCCTTGCCTTCCCCATTCCTTCTGCTACTCTTCTCTCTACCCACGAGACAGACTCCCCATCCTGACACTTGCATACACTGCTCCTGACCATATTGAGTCATGTAGGGTTAATCTGGTATAGAGGGAATGGTGTTTGGGTTCTGTGGAGCGTCCTCTAGAGTCCTCATGGCACTGAATGTCTTTCTCCTCTCTTCTCTTCCCCTTTCCCACTGTTCTTCCCTGTTCTTTTCCTCTTGGTCCCTGCCCTTTTCCCCACCCACCCAATTTGACTTTCTCTCTGCAGACAAAGGAACCATCCATAAGGTGGTGGAGTCAGACCATGGCGCCTTTAACATCATGGAAATCCAGCCCTTCCGTCAACATCCAGCCACCATCCAATCCATGACCCTGGATAATGTTACGGTGAGGCCCTGTGCTGGTGATGTCCGCTCCTGCTCTGGGTCCTGCCTTTGGCTAGGGAACTCCATGATTCTGAGCCTCTTGACCAAGCTCATTGCCCTTCTCCACTCTCCCCACCCTCCAGGGGCCACTCGCTTAATGAAGTGCCCTCCTGGAGGGGTGCAGGGTCATAACCTGGCGCCTTCTTGATCTTTCAGATGAAACTGTATGTGAACTCTCAGTGGGAGGTCAGCCAGGTGCCCCTGGACCTATGCAGCGAGTACCGAGGGGGCTGCCAGGGTTGCCTAATGGCTCGAGACCCTTACTGTGGCTGGGATGACATTAATGGCCAGTGTGTCTCCATCTACAAGTTTAAAGGGTAGGTGTGACCCCCAACCCTCTTGATTGACCCCTGCATATGGATGGACAAATTCTTGACTTTTCTAGGGTTGCCCTGGGAGATGGGCATTTCAGGGATTATGAATGCTATTTCTTAAAATTAATTTTTATGTCTCTCATCTTTACGTCCCTCTGTGTCCTACCCCTCCTCCTTTCCAGAGAGCCATCCCAAATAACAAAGAATTTTTTAAATGATTTTTTAAACTGATTTGGAAACAATCCCACATAACAAAGGATTTTTTAAATGAATCTTTTTTTTTTTTAACTGATGTGGAACAGAGAAATGAAGTAGAATTGAAATGCCTTGAGGCCAGGGCTGGTTTGTTTTGTTTTTGTGTCGGTCTCTAGGTTAGGACAAAGAGGCACAGTGTAACCTGGTGGCTCCAGACTTAGGAAGGCCCTGGATTTGAGTCCTTCTTCTTGCACAGCCTGGTTGTGGGGCCCTGGGAAGTCACTTTATTTTTCTGTGCCTCAGGCTACTTAGTAGACTGTATGTTGCAGAAAATGTGCCAATCCACTTTGGAGGAAGGAATTTTCTCATTGGAGTTTCCTGTAACATTGGAATCTTAAGTCTAGTCCCTCCCCTTCTCATCTCCCTCCACTTAAAAAAAGATTCTGGTACCAGAGAGACATAGCTTAGTGGATAACGGACCAACTTTGGCATCTAGAAGACCTGAGTTCAAGTCCTACCTATGAGATATACTGGCCTGGTTATTAAACATCTTAATCCCCCTTACAATGCTCTGAGGCCAATCAGAAGCTGGTATGGTTCTGCTTCCCTGTTGGGGTTGGGGACTCAGGGATAGGACAGGGAGCCAGAGGAAGGGGGCCATGGCATTCTAGGAGTCCTTGGGAAAGACAGTGGAGGGCCCAGGCCTGGCATGAAAGAGGGAGGTGTTGGGGTTGGGCAGTGATGGTACTGGAGCAGGCAGGATAAAGAAAGGCAGATCATTGTGGGAGTGTTGGTTGAGTTTTGGGGTTCACTCACTTTCCTTCACTGCTTGTGTGACCTTTGTACTATCTGGTCTCTAGGCCTGTGTTACAGTCCCTGGGTCCCAATGAGCCACACACAGAATGTCCGTCATCTAAGCTAGGTAAGCCATACTCTTGAGTTTGGGGGAGAGCCATGATCCTGTCCTTGGGGAGTCCCTGGTCATGGAAAGAATGAATGAAATGAAATGAAATGAATGAATGAATGAATGAATACATACATGAATGAATGAGTGAAAAAGCATTTATCTACATGCTTACTGTGTGCTGGGCATTATATTAAATGTTTGGAACAGATACAAAAGCGAGACAGTTCTCACCCTTATGAGAACTCATGTTCTGCTATAGGGAGATGGCAGTGGGGGGTGACCATAGATGGCTATTTTGGTCTGGGAAGTCACAGGGAGCATGAATTGATCCACACTATCTGATTGACAAGAAGCAATGGTTGTACTGATTTGCCACTGAATTGACTGCAATGCGCCACTGAATTTATGTCTGGAAGTGACCTCTATCTGTAATGCTACCTGCTGCCAGGTTACTGTGAGGATAAAATGAAATGGTTTTTGTTCGTTATTGCACAAATCTTAAATCACCACACAGATGTTAGTTGTTGTCAGTGTTAATCATTATTATTTCCTGTCCAGAGAAGGGTTCTGGTGAAGCACAGAGCGTCACCCTGGCCCGGAATTCCCGTTACTACCTGACCTGCCCTGTGGAATCCCACCATGCCACGTACTCCTGGCACCATGGAGACAAGAAGGTGCACCGCTGCGAGCCTGGCTGGCAGAACTCTGACTGCATCTTGTTCATCGAGAAGCTCACAGATGAGCAGTACGGGCTGTACCGATGCAAGGCCGAGGAGGGCACCTACAGTCGGATCGCCGTTCAGTGGGAGCTCCGCAAGGAAGCCACTGCCGAGCACCTGCTGATGGGTGGCAGCGTGGGGGGGCCCAGAGCCCCACTCTGCCTCAGGCTTTTGTTCGCACTGGCTGTTTTCCTCCTGTTTCAATAAGGATCCCTCCATTCTCAACCCCCTTCCCAGCACCTCTTCCTACTCAGGGTGTGGGACTTGGTGGCTTGCTCCCACCCTCTTCTGCCACTTCTGGGGAGCCACCCTCTGTTCCTCCCCTCCCCCTGTGCCTCTCACAACTGCTACAGGCCCAAGCCTTGCCTTTACCCCTGGGGGCTAGGGCTGGGGGAGCAGAGATCTTCTCCCCCCCTTTCTTCAGGGGAATGAACATTTCTGAGCCATAGGTCTGCTTGGGAGGCATGGGGTTTGGGGGGGGAGGGAAAGGACTTGGGACATAAGGAGAGGGGTCCACTTTTGGCTGCACATAGATGCTGGGTTGTGAAGAGTCTGCCCAGGGTGGTGGTGGTGGGGGGCGGGATATGGAGAGGTGAGAGATGTGGGAGATGAGAAAACCACCAATGAAGGAGCAAGACTGTGAAGTGAGTGGGGATTGTACCCTGTACCCAGGTACATTATCCCTTTAAGAATATTTAAGAGAAAAAAACAACCTCCTTAGCTTACTGCTCCAGGATTGACATCCCCTGGGGGTCACAGGGATGCAAAGTAGGGAAACATCGACCAAAACAGAAGGGAGGTGATTTAGGTGAAAGGGCTGGACTGGGGGCAGGGCCCATGGGAGAGCATTCTCTTCCAGGCTCCAAAGGGAAGTTTGCCAAAGGTCGAATCTTACTTGGAAACTATATTGACTCTATGCATTGGGTGTGTATGGGTGAGGGGTGGGAGGGGAATGGAGGGAAGGAGAGGGGTGAGCTCCGAATATGGAGCCTCTTCCTCAGTTGGAGCCCTGGCACCCGGACTTGGCCTACCTCCACGGTCCTTCTGTGCTCTAGCTGCCAGAGCTGGCCTCTGATCATCTTGCCCCTGCCCAACTCCTGGGGCAGGCCCCTCTCCCCATTGGAGGGCTCTTCACCTGTGGGCCCAGGACCAGCTGGCGAATCCCCAGGGGAGGGTGTGCCATCAAGATGTCCAGGCTGGGTTCTTTCCCCTTTTAGGGGGGAAGAGGAGGGCCCTCTGAAGCTTGCATGTTTATCTAGGGATGTTTCCTTTTCTCTGGAAAGGAATTTATTTGTATTTCTTTAGCTTATTTTAAGTTTGACAACTTCCGACTGCATCCAAATGAATCTTAAACAATGATGGGAAGGGTGGGGGTGGGGGTGGGGATTTGGTGTCCCAGCCTGGGGCACCTGGGGTTGGAATCATAATCCTGAGATGGCTTAGTTTAGGGGTAGAGGGAGGGAGGGAGAGGGTAGGGACAGAGGGAGGAGGATTGTCTGCTGAGATCTTGGAGTCCTCGGGGAAGACTTCCAGGGGCCTGGTCCTTCCTCTTGAGCCTGGGAGAGAAAGGAGTTGGGGTCAGGCGCAAGGCAGGGCAAAGAAGGGTGTTGATTTGATGGGGGAGACAGTCCCCAGCCCCAAGGAGCCCCAGGCATGATGGGAGAGACCATTTAAAAACCAGCTCTGGAGTCCCCCCCAAATGGCAGTCATGGGGGTGGTATTCTTCATGACTTGGAAGTTGAGGGAATTTTTTTGGGGAAAAGGTTGGGGGTGGGGTGGGTGGGACAAGAATGAAGGAATATATATATATATATATATATATAATATACATATATACATATATATATTATATATAATATATAATATAATCGGTCCAAATTTCACGGTGTTCATTGGGAAGGGGTTTGGTCCTCATGGGTAATGAGGGCCTGGGCCTCTGTTGGCCTTTGAAGTTGAGGGTTGGGGGCGAGAAGAGGGGCATCCCATTCTAATCCCCTCCGATGTCCCCTCCCCAAGGGCTGTGCTTCCATCCGGGTTCATGCCTTCAGCTCAGGTCATATTATAACTTAGGATAAACTGTGAATCCCAGAAGGAGCTCTCCCTGGGGCTGTGAAGGCTAGAGCACCGGCTCCCCAGGGCTTTGGAGCAAGGGCTCTTCCTGCTCTTGGTCTGTCATTTCAGTAGCAAGCCCAGGCATCTTTCTTCCTCTGTGCGCCATGGGCTCAGGCCCGGGAATTTGGCAACCTTGGGTCTGCTATGTCTCCTCTTGATGCACTTTAATAATGTAACATATTACTAATAAACAAGCTATTTATTTACCTGTGTCTGGTAATTGACTAATAGAACCCTATCAACAGAGACCCCTGAGGGGTGGGGGCCTACTTCCAGGTCAGGGGTCTTCTGCCAGGACCATGTCCTAGAGACATTTTTTGATCTCAGTTGACTTCCCTTACCCAAAGGTCAGGAGACCTGAGTTCTTGACCTACTATATTCTGATCTTTACCCTATTATCTTGGACAAACCTCTTCACCTCCTGGGTCTCAATTTTCTCAGCTGTCAAATGAAGATGATATTATTTGCTCAGCCTGTCTACTAGGGATGATATAAGAATGAGACAAAGAAATGAATGAACAGTTCTACATTGAGGCAAAAATTTTGGGTATTAATTAGTATTAGAAGGAGCTAGGAGGAACAGTGACCTTTGGGAAATTTTGTGTATTTGAGCTGAACATAAATCACAAGCAAAGTAACTCACAAATCAGGATCAGGCAGAAGGTGGGGATTGGGACGAAGGTTTTTGTCTTTCTCCCTCATTCTCTTTGCAAATACTACCCTCCCCACCTCACACTTCCCACCCCCAACTCTTGCCTTGGCTGACTGTCTAAACCAAGTGGTCAGTTACAGAAATGCATCTTATGGGTCTGCCAGCTAGGGACAGTTCTCCCTTCTCCCTTCACTCCACATCAACATCCTCCCTCAACATACAGTGGCAGGATTTTAATATCTACATCAGGTCCATATATATAGACCCTGGTACAGCATTTTGGAACTTGAGATTAGAAAAAGATAATAAGGAATTGATCCCATGCATCTTTATGTCTTCCCCTCACCTCCCATCCACCTTTTCCCTTAAGGGAAGAAAAGAGCAACAAAACAAAAATTGTTGGAAATGTAGCAGAAAAGGGTCTGGTCCCTTGGTGACTCCCGGTCTCACTGTGGCTGTTTTAAGGTAGCATCAGTATTCAGCTCTGGGACTGAGCCCTCATCCAATTGTTTTTTGTGTACTAGACCATTCAAAAGACATAAATCAATAACAAAAATATGCAATCAGTAAATGTGAAATAATGCAAATAATGAAGAAGTGAATCAAATGACCAAACTGGGGGTGGTGGTGGTGGTGCAATTTCCTATTGCTCCAGGGAAGTTAAAATATTGATGCCTCTACCATGCTCAGAACACTCTGCTTAAGTGCAATCAGGCAGAGTTCCCCGAAGATGAGTAAGACGTGAGATGATCCCTGATCTCAGGAGCTTCTTGTGTCCAGTCTACTGCTGTGCTCACTGCCCTAGCTCAGAGCCTCATTCACATTCACCTGTTCTAGAGTACTAGCCTCCTGGCTGCGGCCTCCCTACCTCTAGTCTCTTTTTCAGTCTATTTTCTTATACCTGCCAATATCATCTTAATAACGCACAGGTCTTACC
This sequence comes from Pseudocheirus occidentalis, assembly GCA_028646575.1. NCBI lineage: Eukaryota > Metazoa > Chordata > Mammalia > Diprotodontia > Pseudocheiridae > Pseudocheirus > Pseudocheirus occidentalis. The sequence continues at coordinate 37,575,558 of CM053598.1, read as the reverse complement.
ATTCCACTCTACTGTTAGGGAAAAAAATCCTACGTCTTCCTGTGCAGGTTATTCTAGGCTCCAGGACACCCCTGCCTCATACCATGTGGGCACCATGTTTTTTTGTTCAGACTTTCATTTGCCTGGAATGCCAAGCAGAAACAAAGGAAGTGTGTTCTGGAAGGGTCTTTGTTTGTATGGAGATAGTGAGAGATATTACAAACCTACCAAGGAGGAAGGAAATAACCAGGTCCCCTCAACCTAGCTGACCTCAAGCCCCTATTAAGAAATATTGATAAAAGGGACTCACTTATCATAGGTTTCATCACCAACCATTCCTAGGATCTCTCTGCCTCCTCATCCTTACCTCAATTTAATTCCACTCAACCAACATTTATTAAAGGCTTAATATATGTAATGGCCTAGTGATACAGAGGTAAAGTCAACACTGGTGATACGTAAGAGGTCTGTGATTTCTTCTGGAAGAGAGTTGGTATGGGATCTCTCCCCCTGAAGAAGCTCCATAGATCACAATCAATTTGTGGTTGAATAGATAAATCCTGGGCAGCTAGGTGGTACAGTGGGTAGAGTGTTCCCTGCCTGGAGTAGGGAAGACTCATTATCCTGAGTTCGAATCTAGACTCAGATACTTACAAGTTGTGTGACCCTGGGCAAGTCACTTAACCCTGTTTGTCTCAGTTTATTTACCTGTAAAATGATTAGGGCAAAGGAAATGGCAAATTACTCCAGTGTCTTTGCCAAGAAAACCCAAAACGGGGTCACAAAGAGTCAGGCATGACTGAACATTGATAGATAAACCCTTGGGCATTGCCTGAGGCATGTAGAGATTAAGTGACTTGCTCAGGGTCATTCAGCTAGTGTCAGGGACTGAACATGAACCCGGTTCTTTATGACTCCAAACCCAGAATACTGTTTGCTTCATCATGCTGCCTCTAATGGTGAACATTTTCATTAGGTTTTAAGGTTTTCAGAGCACTTTACATATATCATCTCATTTCAGCCTCTTGGCATCCTGTGGAGGAGGTGTTTCAGGTCAGAGATATAACTAGGGCAAGGCATTAGGTACTTTGCCCCAGGGCACTGATGTGGGAGGGGAGTATTTCCTCAATCTAATGTTATCCTCCTGAAAGGAGGTCAAAGAAGGGCCCAGCATGTTAGATTCTGGATGCAATGGACCCAGGAAAAGGAAGAGTCAGGTAATGGTGAAATGCTAATCCTTCCAAACTGGGTATGGCCTCAGGCAAACGTGTTGCAGTTCCCAGGAAGCCTGGGTACAAGCAGTAGCCTGGGAAGCAGTTGCCTGAGTATCATCCATCCACTTGTGGAAATGAGGTGGTGATATGGGGCTAGGATGCTCCTGGAAGGCGATAGTCTTCTTCATTCCATATTCCATTGGAGAGAGGGTCAGCACGGCTCGAGAAAAACAATGAGCTGCCCAGAGACAGCTCCATAGACTCACTAGGGTCAGGATCTTGGCTGTGCAACTCAACCGAATGATTAAAAAGTATTCATTAAGCTGCTGCTGGGTCCTAAATACAGTTAGGCACTGAGGGGAAAAAGCCCAGGGTATGGTTCTTTCCATCATTCAGGATGGGGAGAAAGGTAACCAGGCAACTCCAAGACAGGCTGGCAAGGGGTCCCTTGGATTGGGGCTGAAGGTGAACCCAGTTCTTTAGGACTCCAAACCCAGAATGCTATTTACCTCATCATGCTGCCTCTAATGGCAGCCTAATTGTGCCACCTTTCTCTTCCCCTCGAGCATCAGAATATCTAGTTATAGCCCCACTATAGGTCCAATATCAACCAGAGGGAGGCATTTTGTGGCCCATCACAGGACTCCGTCCTGAGCCCTGTTTCATTCAACATTTTTATCAGTGACTTGCTTAAAGACAGAGAAGACGTGTTCCTCAAATGATGATGGGAAGCTGGTTGGGGTGAGAATGGATTATGTGTTGGATAACAACATTAGAATCTAAAAATATCTCAAAACGCTGGAATCGAGGAACATACTATGAGTCAAGGAATTCAGCCCTAGCTCTTCCTTTGGTCATCTTGGTAAAGTCATTTCAGTTTCCTTATTGGTATAATGAGAAAATTGAACTCCAAAATATATAATGTCCAGTTCTAATGTTCTATGATTGGTTCCATGATCTTATTTAGGAAGGATTAATTTTTAAATCCTGCCTTTTATATTTGAAAAAAAAAACTTGTACATATACAAGATTTTCCATTTTACAGAGAAGATCACGGAGGCTCAGAGAGGTTACTGATTTGTCATATAGACATAAGTGTCAGGGTTAGGGGGCACTAGGAAATCAAATCTTCTGTCCAAGGCTGGCACTTTATCTACAACACTGTCCTCAAGGGCCAGGTTCTGGCAAGTGACCATGAGAAACTCGGAGGGAGCAAATACTTTGGCCTGGGGTGGAAGGAAGTGGGGAGACTCCAGAGACGTGGTGGCTCCTGAGTTGGGCCTTGAAGGATGGGCAGGGCCTGTTCTACCTTTGTTTTGTTTTGTTTTGTTTTTATTTTACTGTTTATAGAGTTGGCTGAGAAAGAAAGATGAAATGATACCTGGCCTGAGATGTGCCACTGGGGACCTCTGACCAATGTGTTTCCCACATGACCTACAGATCCTGGGAATGGAAATTACGCCCAGGATTCTTTTTAAATAAAGAAGATTGAGGAGGGAATGGGCCAGGGGTTGTCACTCTGGTTAGGTTTCTGTGGGGAAAAACAAAACAAAAGCTATCCTCTCTCCAGATGGGACAGTGTATCGAGGAAGCAGAATTTACCCACAGAGAGAAAAAACAAATGTTTCCCTTTGGTTTTGGTGAACTTGGAGAAAGGGAGACTTCAAACACATTCTTGGGGTCAGTGAGTAGGCTTTGAGGAGCCTGCGGAAGAGAGAGGGCAAGACCAGTCTTTGTGAGGTTTGGCCCGGATCCCAGCAAAGGCAGGCACTCACTGTATGATGTATAGGCAGAACATCGGTGCTGGAGTTGGAAAACCTGGGTTCAAATCATGTCTTTGATGCTTACTCTCTGCACAACATTGGGTAAATCACGTCAGCACTACAGGCCTCGGTTACCTCATCTGTAAAATGGACTCTGAACTTCCTACATCTATGATCCTATGGTCTTACGCACTCAGGCCTGTCCAGGGACTTTCTTTGGTAGAACCTTGAGGATCATCTGTAAGATACAGGGGTGTAGAACCCTCCATCTCACTCTCCCCACTAGCTAGACTGGTGCCCCTTTCTCAGACAGGGCAAGGACCAGCTCTAGAGCTGGTTGGGCCATGGGGATGAATGAAAGGGTGTTTGGGTCAATGATATTGCCCCTCCCAAGGAAAAATAAAAAGGAAGCAGCCAGGAAGGTTCCCCATATCCTGCAGGTCATCTTCCCCAGACCCAAATATCTTCTACCCAATGCAAGAATCCTCTCTGCAGCATACCTGACAACTTCTTCCTGAACACTGATAGTGACAGGGAGCTCACTCTCTCAGGAAGTGGCCCATTCCATTGTTGAATGGTTTTAATTGTCAGGAAATGTTTCTTTAACTGAAATGTCTCCTTGGAACTTATCCTCCTTGGTAAGTTCTGCCCTCTGGAGGGACATGGCACAGGCCTAGCTTCTCTTCCACAGACAACTTCTCAGCGGTTTGATGATAGGAATCATGACCCTCCTAATTCCTTTCTGTCACCTCAGCATGCCCATTTCTTCAACTGTTCTTCGTATGACATAGTTTCCTAGTTGGCCATAATCCACACACGTTCTGATCTCTCAATGCACCTCTTTGAATGGGGTGCCCAGAAAGAATGAGACACAATATTTCAAATGATCACAGATGGAAGATGTTATCTGCAGGCTCATGGAGCTACAATTGGAAGGGGCCATAGAGGGTTGTTTTATAGAGCAGGTCCTCGAAGAATAGCTCGATGGCTGGAAGTGCTCTTGGACTCTTCCTTATTTTAGAGATAAGGAATCTTAGCTTCAGAGACATCGATGACTTGCATGAGGTCACATGAGTAGTAAGTGGCAGAACGAGGATTGAACCTAAGTCCTCAATTACCTATCCGAAGTTCTTTTCACTGAATCATGGCCTGGAGAAGGGGATCCCAACCTGTTGATAGATAACGCTTCACCCCGCAATGAGTGTATTGATCAGTTTCAGAGTTCATGAACTTGGGTGGGAAAAAAGTTATTTTAATTTTAATTTAATCATTTAATTTAAATTTAATTGAAAGCACATAGTAGGTGCTTCCTGTTGTTGTGGTTGACTGACCTGTAGCTGAAATTTAGCATTTCCTTCCATTCAGAATGTAGGCAATAAGTGTTGTCCTGAGAAGGGCTTCCCTAGATTGCCAAAAGGGCTCATGACACATAAAGAGATAAGACCCCCTGCTTTAGAGAGGAGCAGACTTGCGGGGAGGGAGCTGTTCTGAATTGGAAAGCATCAGGATCTGAGGGTCACCAAGTAGGAGATCCTCTTCTGGCAGATTTGTTTTGTGTGAATTATTAATAACTTGACCCCATTGTGTTATGCTTGAGTTTGTATATTTTCTCTCCCATTGTAAATAAATTCAAAATTTACTAGAGAAATCCTAGAAAATGGAGGCTGGATGAGGTGTTAGTGGGAAGAGTGAGAGGATTAATCCAAGGATACTTACTACTTCTGTGACCTGTCCTCTGGGGCCTTAGATGTGTTATCTGTAAAACAAGGGGGTTGGGACTAGAAAGCCATGGCTCTCCATTCTAGTTCTAGACCTATGATTGTATCTTTGAAGATGAGGAGGTGGGCAGGGGCAGTTAGTTGGCACAGAGGATAGAGCACCTGCCCTGGAATCAGAAGGACCAGAGTTCAAATCAGACACTTCCTAGCTGTGTGACCCTGGGCAAGTCACTTTAATATGCCTCAGTTTCCTCATCTGTAAAAATGACCTGAAGAAGGAAATGGCAAACCATTCCAGTATCCTTGCCAAGAAATCCCCAGAATGGGGTTAGGAAGAGTCAGACACGATGGAAGCAGCTGAAGACCAACAAAAAAGTTGACTAGCAAGGAAATGGGAAGCCACATAGTGCTCTCAGAGTTCTCAAATTGCTAGCTTCTGCCAAAGTTCTCCTTTTTATGATTTTTTTAAAAACAAAAAAAATATTGATACCTTTATCTGAAAACTATCTTCATTCTTGAATATGTCCCCTCCTTTGCTAACCATAGAATGTGATCTCTTATAACAAAGAATAAAAAATAAAAACATTTTTAGGTAGCTAGGTGGCACAGCGGGTAGAAGGCTAGAATTGAGAGTTACAAAGATCCAGATTCAAATACTGCTTCAGACACTTACTAACTTGTGTGACCTTGGACAAGTCACTTAATCTCTTGGTCTGAGTTTCCTTATCTGGAAAATAGAGACAAAGATGGAATTTATCTCACAGAATTGTTTTGAGTATCAAAGGAGATATTTGCAAAATGCTTTAATTTACATAATTTAATAATTTAATATAATTTAATTTAACAATATTCATAAAATACAAACATTATAGCACTAGACAAATACTTGCTATTATTAAAATGACAAAAATATGATTTGGTAATATTGCTCAATACATCCATCAGGTCTGAGAATATATGCAATCCTTCACTCCCAGAGTCTCCTACCTCTTTGAAGAAGGATTTCTTTGTCCCTTCTTCAGGGACAAACTTAGTCATTGTTATTATACAATGTTCAATTTTGTTTTATTATTCTTCCTATTGCTACTACTGTAGTCATTTCCTAAGCGGTTTTCTTGGCCCTGTTTATTTGATCTATACCAGTTCATACAGATCTTTCCATATTTCCTTGTTTTATATTCATAGTTTCTTGCGATGCAGTAATTTTCTCTTATATTCATGTACCAGTTTGTTAAGCCATCCCCCAATGGGGAGCGGAGACCATCTTTTTAATGTCCAGATGTTCCCGTGATGTTATTTGGCTGTGGATTATTAAATACTACGATCTCAAGAGAAATATATTAGCAAGTGACCCAAAGGATCGCTACTCTGTATAAAACCAATTAGATTTGAAAGACTCGTGGCAGGTGGAAGCCGGCTTCTGTGTTTTACCAATGAAGATTTTAATGCACTAAGTGGTTTGAAGGACATATTCAAGGACATGTCTGACAGGAATATGTTGGTAATAGTTTGTACTTACAGTTTGTGTTAAGTCTTGCAAAGTGTCTTACAAATGTTATTTCATTTAATCCTTATAACAGCCTTATGAGGAAGGTGCTACGATTATCTTCACTTTCTACATGAGGGAACAGCCTAAGAGAGATTAAGCAACTTCCCCTACACACACAACTGGCCAGCATTGTCTTTACTTCATCGAATCTGTGATCTCATCAGTGTAGGCACTCCCAATGTAGAGACTGCGACTCATCTTTGTTGTCTCTATCCTATGTGACTCTTGATGTGGTAAATTCTATACAGAGGGTTCACCCAACCTGGGGCTCAGCCCTTCCTCTCAGTGATTCTCAATCTTCCTAATGCCATGACCCTTTAATACAGTTCCTCATGTTGTGGTTACACCCCCCCAACCATAAAATTATTTTTGTTGCTACTTCATAACTGTAATTTTGCTACTATTGTGAATCGTAATGTAAATATCTATAACGCAGGATGTATTTTCATTGTTACAAACTGAACATAACCCACAGGCTGAGAACCGCTGCTAGATCTTTTGACATTGTGTGGATGCTAGTGATGGAGCATGTGAACTCTCCATTTATTGATGGCTGTTCTTTTTGGATGACTGGACCACATCTTTTTCTGGTCAAATATCTCTCAAAGAAAGAAAACAACCATCACTACCAGAACAAAAATATTACAGAATTTAGAGTCAAAAGGGATGTCTACAACTGTCTAGCTCAATCTTTACCCCAGAAGGAATCCTTATTATGACTTGGACAATAAGCAGTCACTCATCCTGTGCCTGACAACTTCCATATACAAAATATGGTCCCTCTTTCCCTCTACTTTCTGAGATGGCCTGTTCTGCTTGTGTCCGGCTCTAATTGTCAGGATGTTTCTAATGAAGGGGAAGAAGAAAATTTAATTTGTACCAGGAGGTTGGAGAATAGATGAATGGAAGACAGAGGAAAAGGGGAGGAAGGATCACTGAAAACTTGGAGCTAAGAGAAGTGTGAGGCTTTACTCAAAGAAGTAGGGTGGAGAAGAAGGAAGCAACAGCTTGTCCTTCATGATTTGAGACTATAGGTGCTGTTGGGTGAGATTGTTCAGTGTGAGTCAAAGGACATAGACAAAATTTGTGGTTGGTGACTTTGTTGAATGATAGCTATGTGATTACCCGGGGAAGTCCTCTGTCTTCCCAGGGCATGGATCCAAGATGTAGCAGACTTATCAAACTGTATGCTTACTATCCAATTCTGGTAATGTATGTAGGTACAGATAGTATGGTCTGAAGGAATCTAGAGAGTATTGCTAAAGATTGTGAAGTCTTGGGCTAGAAATTGAACTCCTTAGGGGCATAGATCATAGGATTATAGATCTATGAGGGGCCTCAAAAACCATCTGGTTCAAATCCTTCATTTTATAGATGAGGAAACTGAGGCTCAGAGAGCTTCAGAGAATCAGGGAGCTAGAACTAGAAGGGACCTTGAAAAAGCCTGATTTTACCGACAAGGACACTGAGGCCCCGAGAATTTTAAGTGATTTTCTCAGTTACACAGGTAGTAAGTGACAGAGCTGGGCTTCAAATTTATGTTCTCAGATTCTAAATCCAGAAGTCTTTTCATTGTGCCATACTGCCTCCAGTTTTTTCATCATTTATGCCCTTTGAAGACAAGAGCTTTAGACAAGAAAGACAGATGTGGGAAATGAGAAGCTGGTTAAAGTCATGGTGAACAAGAATCGAAATTGGATTTCGGGACTATTGCTTACAATATTGGAATGATGGGTTGGTGGAGTGCGACTAAATTAGATGGATAAAATTGTATTTGCCTGTAGTCTTGCAAATCTAATCAGAAAATCTTTAAACTGAAAAGGAAAGGGAAGGAGAAAATTGCCCTCACGTATTTACCAACTGGGACACCAAAGAGTAGCTGTGTTATCAGAAGATGGATAGCATTTGAGATATCATATTGAGATTCTCACAGTTAAGATCCTAGAAAGGAGGCAGTCATAAAATCCTTAGTTTCAGATATCTAGACTCTATACAAATATATAAAATATGGCAAACAAGCAAGATTAACTACAAATCCTAAAAGAAGGAGGTATATTTGACCTCATAGGCCTTGCTGTTGGTGTGAGATGGGACTCTTAACTATAATATATATTGGGAAGCACACACCTTATTCACAAGAAACTGGAAAGGTAAAGGTGGAATGGTGGGGAAGTAGCTTTGTATATTAAAAAGATGTATTCATGGGAGTGGCGGATCAGTGGAATAGATTAGGTACACAAAGACACAGTAATCAATGACCATAGTAATGAAGTGTTTGATAAACTCAAAGATCCCAGCCTTTGGGATAAGAACTCATTATCTGACAAAAACTGCTGGGAAAACTGGAAAACAACAGGACAAAAAATAGGTATAGACCAACATCTCACAACATGTACCAAGATAAGGTCAAAATAGGTGCATGATTTAAACATAACGGGTGACTCCATAAGCAAATTAGGAGAACAAGGAATAGTCTACCTGTCAGATCTATGGGGAGAGGAAGAATTCATGACCAAACAAGAGAAATAAGACACTACTAAATGTAAAATAGACAATTTAGATTATATTAAATTAAAGGTTTTGTACAAACAAAACCAATGCAACCAACATTTGAAGGAAAGCAGACAGCTGGGAAACAATTTTCAGAGCAAGCAGCTCTGATAAAGATCTTATTTCTCAAATATATAGAAAACTGAGTCAAATTGATAAGAATACAAGCCATTCCCCAACTGATAAATGGTCAAAAGATATAAGCAGACAGTTTTCAGATGAAGAAATAAAAACTAAAATAGGCATATTAAGATGTTCTTTAAATCACTTTTGATTAGAGAAGTGCAAATTAAAACTACTCTAAGATACCACATCATATTTATCAGATTGACTAATATGATAAAAAAGGAAAATGATAAATGTTGGAGAAGATGTGGGAAAATTGGGATACTGATGCATTGTTGGTGGAGTTGTGAATTGATCCAACCATTCTGAAAAGCAATTTGGAACTATGCCCAAAGGACAACCAAACTGTGCATACCCTTTGACCCAGCATTACTACTACTTGGTCTGTACCCCAAAGAGATCACAAAAAAGGGAAGAGGACCTACATGTGCAAAAATATTTATAGTAGCCCCTTTTATGGTGGCAAAATATTGGAAATTGAGGGGATGCCCATCAATTGGGAAATGGCTGAACAAGCTGTGGTATATGAATGTAATGGAATACAATTGTGCCATAAGAAATGACAAATAGGCAGACATCAGAAAAATCTGGAAAGACTCGTACAAACTGATGCAAAGTTAAAAGAGCAGAACCAGGAAAACATTTTACACAGTATTAGGAACACTGTGTGATGATCAACTATGAATGACTCAGCTCTTCCTCTCAGCAGCACAATCATCCTAGACAAGTACAGAGGACTCATGAAGGAAAATGCCATCCATATCCAGATAAAGAACTTATGTACTCTGAATGCAAATTGAAGCATATTTCTTTCTCTTATTTTATTCTTTCTCATGTTTTTTTCCCTTTTTGAGCTGTTTCTTCTTTTACAACTGTGACAAATATGGAAATATTTTTACATGATAGCACATGTATAAACTATATCAAGCTGCCTACCATTTTCAGAAGAAGGAAGGGGAGGAGAAGGAGGGAGAAAAATTTGGAACTCAAAATCTTGTAAAAATTAATGCTAAAAATTTTCTTTACATATAATTGGGGAAAAAATAAAATACTGTTAAATAAAAAAAACCCCAAGATATATTCATGTGAGAGGATCCAGCTGCCGTATTGGGGAAGCATTGCAGAGAGCATGTGAACGCAGATCAACAAAGGCAGAAACAGAAATATGTTATTGGATGATGCTAGAGACCAACTGGACAGAAAGAGGAAATTGATAAAGGACTTGTGGAAAGAGATTACAAACTCCCAAGTAATCATGGTATAGGAATGATGGGGGCGGATAGAACTTTGATTATCTGCCTTATGTGGAATTCTCTCTTTCCTCTCTTCCCCCTCCCACTTGCTCTCTTTCTCCACCCCTTTCTGTGTGTCCTCCCACCCAATATTAGAGCAACTTCATATATATATATATATATATATATATATATATATATATATATGTATATTTACTTTCCTTAATGACAGTTTCTTCTTTCAAAAGGTAGAGGAGTCAACAAAGGGAAATTTTATCTAGATCTGACTCTTAGCAACAAGGAGGGATGGATTGCTGGGGCAAGAGGATCCACCATCTTAGAACTTGTGAGAGAAAAGGAGAAGAAAGCTAGAAGAGTCTAGATCTGGAAAGAGCAGATTTCAAAGCATTTGGAGAAAGAATTGGTAGGACCCCATGAAACAAACTTATATGGGGTAGTGAGTTAAAGAAGTATGGGAAGGTATGGGAAGCTCCCAATAATGAAATTTTAAAGACAAAAAGGTAAACAATCCCAGTGAAGCAGAAAAGGGACAATTGTTTAAAGAGAATGAATTGAATACATAAAGAATTTAGGGGTGGCTCACTGTCTCCGCGGCTCGTCAGTCCCTCCGTCCGTCAGTCCCTCCGCCCG
>CM053598.1:37545021-37557726 GCA_028646575.1 Pseudocheirus occidentalis | reverse complement strand
AAGCAAGAACAAGTTACTGAAGATGACCACAAGAGAATGGAGGGTTCCTGGAAGAATGGCAGCTGCATTATTAAAGTTCTGAATGTGCCAAAGCTAGTGAGGAAAGCAAAGGATTGCGTGAAGCATTGCCTTTTAAAAATCTTCACCGGGGAAAAGAGAAAGATCAAAAAAGAGATTAGGACCACTCCACAGGGTCAATGGGGTGGTCATCACTGACAATGGGGAGAAAGCATGTTTTCCTGTTTTCTCTGCTAAAGACAATGATCTTTGGATTGGGAAAGGTGTAAGCAAAATGCTGATGAAAGTTGAATAGTCCAAAGGTTTGAGGGATTGGGCTCAAACTTTCAAGAACCAATAATGAAGATTAAATTTAAAAGTGTGTCCTGCACACATTTTTATTTCGAGAACTGGTTGTTAAACATTTATTAGCATGCTTCTGTTTGATAGGTAAGATAAACAAGGAAGAAGAGGGCACTTACTCAATCTAGATGAGATCATGTGACACCCAGCCCAGACAAACGTGTTAATACTGAGTTGTTGATGATATTCGAAAGATCTTAAAAGAGCATGAAAGAAAAAAGGGATGCACAGGATCAGAGGAAGTCAAACGGAGTCCTGATTTTCCAACAATAAAAAGGAAGGAAGCTGGTTTTGTTAACCAGGGAGCTGGACTTTGATTCTTGGAAAAAGTCTAGAATGGATCATTAAAGGGTTGGCTAATGAGAATCTAGAAAAGCAAAAAATGGGTCATGAAAGAGTCTATCATTTTATTAAGAACAGGTCATTCCAGACTTACTGAATGTCTCTTTTTAATAAGGTTACTGAATGGGGAGATCGAGGAAATATTTGCCTAGATTCTAGCAAGGCACTCAACAAAATCTCTCATGTTATTTTTATGGAAAAGATGGAGAAATACAGGTTAGATGATAGAAAATTTAGATTGATTTGGAGCTGGTTGAATGACTGAACCCAAAGATTAGTCATCTATGGTTTGATGGAAGGAAATCTTTCAGAAGGCAGAGGTTCTCAAACTTATTTGGCCCTCTGCCTCCTTTAAAAAACAAAATTACTCAGGGCCCTGCTGGAAACCTACTTTCTCTAACCCTTCCATGGTTTTTTGAAATTTGTATCATTCAAAAAATTTGAAATATCAAAAAAACTCATCCTAAATTTAATAATTTATTGTAAATTTGTGAGTTTATTTCTGTATTCAAATTTTGATGATGCAATATTGTCATGTAACCATATAGTGTCATATTGTAAACAAGTCATTACACACACACACACACACACACACATACACACACTCTTGCCAGTGCATGCTAGACTCCCAACAGTGTTCCACATGCTCACCTGCCAACATTTTCTTGTTAAGACCTGTCAGCAGGCTTGACCACTGATAAGTTACAACTTGGATTTTGTGTGTTTATTTGGAAAATAGCGTAATCACTATGACTTTAATAGATGAAACATGTACCAATGATTTTCCAAAATTTTCATATCTTCTTTCCTTATTTTTCCATCACCCTCTTATTTTTATTTAAGGCCTCCCAATTGCACCTAGGGCTACTACCATCCCACTTCAGATTGTTCCAGGGCCCCCAGGGGTGGTATCACTCATCTGGGGAAACTATTATAGAAGGCAACACAGAGTTCTGAGATTGGCCCTCTGTTGTTTAATATAAAAGCCGAGATCTAGGGACAGAAAAGACCTTCAAGATCATTGAGTCTATTCCTTCCTTTTGCAGATGAGGACTGGAGATACAGACTGGCTAAATGATTTAACCATGGTTGCACAGCTGGTAGGTGTAGGAGATAGATTTACATCCACATCTCTCCTCTTGATCCTGAACCAAGTGTTCTTTCTATAGGTTGGCTGCTGGAAGAGGAGGTAGGTCAGCCATGTTGCAGGAGTGAAGGTTTAAGAGAGAGTTGGAACAATGCACTGGTTCCCTCCATCCTCTAGCTCCTGAAATAGCAGAAGAACCCCAAGAGATCCCGCAAACACATTCACTGAAAAGTTCATAAAGCAAAAACAGTTCTTTTAGAGAGGTCTTGTCAGGAAGTTTTTTCTAGGTTAGGTGAACTCAACTGAAATAAGGAAGGACTGATTGGATGGACTGGTGGATAGACAGCACAAGTTCAGATTTATTTTACATACAGTCCTGATGTAATGTGAAGGATACCAGGAAAGCTTCTCTCAACCTCCCAATATTTCCACGCATATCCTACCCCCTTCCTTCCATGCCTATACCAGTGTCTGAAATAACTCCCATTAGTGCTTCCATGGTCAGTGATGTCTTATGGTTCTTCAATTTCCTTTCTATTCCAAGACTCTCTGGAATGGGAATCTTGCTTAGCTTTTCTAAGAGGTTAATGGCAACTTTTTTCCTGGGGATGGGAGTCCTGGACCTCAAATACTTGGAATTTCTCTAAGGTCTGCCCCTGTGCACAGTAGTAGATTTTGAAGTCTAAGGGGCTTAGCAAGGACTTGGAGGGTGTGTGTGTGTGTGTGTGTGTGTGTGTGTGTGTGTGTGTGTGTGTGTTGGGGCAGGATTTCAGTTCATTCCAATGATGTATGAATGCCATGCAAATGATATGCAAAGCAGCATGTAAATGAGCAGCTATTATTGGGGCCTCTCTGGAGCAGGACTGTCGCAGGGCTTACCTTTGCTGGGGGAAGGGACCTTGACTCAGTCTCCCTAGTTCTTCTGGGGGCAAAAGAGGAACCCACAGGGGCAGTCTGAGGCCCTGGGTTCAAATCCTAGATAGAAGGGGCTATTTATGTGCCTTCCCCTGATTAGCACTGCTGATTGGCTGGAGATGGGAGCCTTCTTTTCTCTCAATTCTAGCAGTCTTGTTAAGAAAGCCAACGTGGAGGCTCTAAAAATAGCCTGCTCTTGGCCTCCCCCTCTGTGCTCCAGATCCCAGCCTCCTCCTCCTCCTCCCCCTCAGCCACCTAATTGGGAAACTGCCTCTACACTTGGGTTCCTCATTTTTTTCCTCCCCTCCCAGCGTTACCAGCTTGCACTGTGTTGGATCAGCCCCTCTCCCTGGAGGAAATGACTCCTAGCACTCTTCCCTTGCCTGGGGTGGGAATTGTAGGGCCTTTTCCTCTATGTAGGATGTGATGCAGTGGTGAGGAGTCTTCCTGGGACAGGGAAGAAGAGATCCAAGCAATGATTCATCAGTCTAGATGAAATCCTGCTAGTGTGGAGCCTGGAAATTCTGACCCTAGAAATTAGTAGGAGGCATTGAGAGGATTTGTGATATGGAACTGCTTGGTAGAGTGGAAAAAACCCAGTTTCTGGACCTAGGAAGGGGCAGAGTAGGGTCTGGTCAAGTGATGCAGCCTGACCTAGATCAGCAGATCATTTACCTTCAGGGAATATCCTCCCCAAAGCCCAGTTAAGTTAGTACTTTTTTTTTTTAAACTCTTACTTAATTTGTAAGTTAGTTTTAAAATCCTGGCCTCTGCCTTGAGTGAATGAAGGGCAAGGAGGAGCATGTCCACCTAGCCTAGGTAAACATTGGTGGCAAAGGCAAAGAGACAAAGAGGTCCTCAGTCCAATAGTTTTGGTGGATTATGGGGAGAGCAAGAAGCACAAGTGTCTGCCCATTTGATCTACCAACAAGCAATTATTAAACACTGTGTGCCAGGCACTCTGCTGATAGGACATCTGAAACACTGGTCATCTAGCTGTTTGTCTTTCTGTCTGCACCCCATTTTCTCACACTTAACCTTGACTTCAAGACACCATTTGCTTCTCTGGAGAGGAGAGGAGAGGGGGAATTGGGTTAGCCAACTGTCTTCATCTGCTACGTCTGGCCTTTGGTTAGCATTTCCTGCCTCAGGTTGGAAGTTTTTGCCAGTCAGTCGATAAGCATTTACCAAGCACCTACTATGTGTCAGGTACTGGGCTAAGCAATGGGGAAAAAAAAGGCAAAAGACAGTTCCTGCCTTCAGGGACCTGACAGTTTAATACCTTTCACCTGTTTCCAGTAGTGCCCAGACAATGTCCATTTCCTTGAAAGAAAATGGTAGATCTTTGTTTCATAAATCTAGTACTGAAAGGGAACTCATGATGCCTAATTAATGCAGCCCTCTCATTTTATAGATGAGGAAACTCAATCTCAGGGAGCTGAAGTAATTTGTTCCAGATCACACAGGTGAGTAAACATCAGAGGTGGGATTTGAACACGGGTCATCTGGTTGGGTCAGATGCTCCTTCCGTCAGTCTTGTTGTTTTATACCTTGTTCTTCTCCATGTACAGGATGATCCCATCAGACTGGCCTCCTCACTGTTCTTCACACAGGACACTCCAGGCCTTTTCGCTGGCCATCCCTCATCCCTAGAGTCCCCTCCCTCTTCACCTCTGACCCCTAGCTTCTCTGGTTTATTTGAAAATTTAGGAAATATTCCATATTCTGCAGGAGGCCTTTCCTGGTCCCCCTAGCTGCTAGTGCCATCCCCTTGAGATTTCTTGCCATTTACACTATATCTACCTTTTAGATGTCTCTTTGAGAGCACGATACCATGTTATTTTATTTTTATTTTATTTTATTTTATTTTATTTTATTTTATTTTATTTTATTCCATTCCACTCCGCTCCACTCCACTGCACTACACTCTGTTCCATTCCATTCCTTTCCATTCCATTCCATTCCATTCCATTCCATTCCATTCCATTCTATTCTATTCTATTCTATTCTATTCTATTCTATTCTATTCTATTCTATTCTATTCTATTCATGGGAGAATCAGGTCTCTTGCTTCTGGCCCAGGTGTCTTGACTCCTGGTCCTGAGGGTTTCCTGCTACATAAGTCATGCTCACCCCTTCCACCAGATCATTCTAACGCTCTTGAATTTTGGTTTAGGAAAAACTATTTCCAAGGCACAACACTTTGTCTTCCTTTGCTGCATACTATGAATACCAAAAATTCATCACACAGAGATGCATAGAGGAGGAGATGTGTATCAGCGTTGAGCCAGAATGTTCCAAAGAGGAGCACACACAGGAATGTTGAAACAGATATTTGCAGCCACTTTCTGTCTGTGTTATATGTCTCCTTTCTTATTGCTTAAAAAAAGCAAATAGACAGACCAGTCTCAGGTTGCCAAATGTCATGTGTTCTAGGAAAAATTCTTTGAAATCAAAAGGGAATCATACTATAGAAAACTCAGAGCCTCTCTACAAAGCCTTCCTTTGAGGCCTCGTAATGGTGGGGGAGTTGATCCTGGGAACTTGAAAGTTTGGCTAGTAAAGTGTAGATTCTGAAAGGTTCTCTAATGCTAGAAAGCCTTTGAATGTGGTCCTAGACCAGGGGTGGGGAACCTGCGGCCTCAAGGCCAGATGTTGCCCTCTAGATCCTCAAGGGCAACCCTTTTACTAAGTCCAGTCTTCACAGAACAAACCCCCTTATTAACAGAATGTCTTGTGATGAAAAACACTCTACCAGGGGTGGGGGAACCTGCAGCCTCAAGGCCACATGTGGCTTTCTATGTCCTTGGGTGCGGCCTTTTGACTGAGTCAAAGTTTTACAGAACAAATTCTTTTATTAAAGGACCTTGTTCTGTGAAGTTTGGATTCAAAGGGTTACACTTGAGGACCTAGAAGGTAACATCAGGCCTCAAGGCTGCAGGTTCCCCACCCCTATCCTAGACAGTATCTTTTGTTGGAGGACCAGCCTATCTAGGTGTGGAAAGCTTGTCATCAGTAGGTTGGCCATAGGTCAAAGAAATCAAAGAATCAAAAGAATCATGGAAGGGGCTCTCTAAAGAAATACCCACTTTACAACTTATCTGAGAAGTGGCCATCTGTCTTTGCTCGAAGGTCTCTAATGAGGGGAAAACTCATTACCTTTAAAGGTAGCTCTTTCCACTTTGAGATAACTCTAATTGCCAAGAAATTTCTTTCAACATCAAGCCTAAATTTGCCTCTTTTCAACTTCCATCCTTCACTTGTCCTCCAGGGTTGAGATGAACAAGCCTAAACTCTCTTCCACATGGCAGCCTTTCAAATACTGAAGACAGCTATTATGCCAGAAGTAATGGATTTTATATCTTGCAATGTGCAAATAGATGAACAAGGTGATGAATTCTTTGGTCATGGTGATACGTGAAACAAAGACTGATTTAAAAATGATCCTGTGTGGCTCTATTCTGTTTTTACAGTAGTGTTGGCAGAGGGATTGAAGAGGGGATGAGGGTGCTAAGAATTACAGTTTTTAGACCATCCGCAAACATTAATGTTAATTTGTAATAGACTAATAGTACTCAAGTGAGAGATCTTTGTTTAATGATGAATGTACTATGGGAGAACTCAGACTGAGTTATGTCAATATTAACGCATTCACTATCAATGAAATCAGAAGACATCAAGACATTGAAACTAAATGGAGGATTGTAAACTCCTTGAAGGTTGTGGGGAGAAGAGTGTTTTCTTCCAGTGTCTAGAATGCTGCCTGGTACATACTTTCAAATACTCAAAATGCATCTGGGATCTAACAAATTTGGCACTTCCCTCAAAGGAGAGCAGCATTAGAGCTGGAGGGGCCTCCTGGTGACCATCTAGAGAATTCCATCCCTTCATTTTACAGATGAGAAAACTGAGGCCAAAAAGGCCTGAGTGATTTACTTATAGACAGGTTGTAAGTGGAAGCTGGGATTTGAACACAGGCCATCTGATTTCATATCCAGCTCCCTTCCCACTGCAACATTCACTACAACCATGCATGCCTGCCTGTCCTGTGTGACTCTTGGCTATGTCTCTCATAAGTACACCATGGAGAGTCCTCCCAGAAAACTGGAATTCTTCCTTCCTTTTTCCTGCTCTTTGGAGGATATTTGTGGAGCTCTTGGGCTGACCCCTCATCATGTGACCAGCTCATCATCTTTTCCTATCACACATTTCTGTAAAGATAGATACCCTTTATTCCAGTTTCTTGTCAAAGTTCCTTTTTTTGGTTATATGTTGTAGTCTGCTCACACCTACCGTACTTTGCACATAGAAGATGATTAATAAATGCTTGCTGGATTTCTTGGTTCACAGTTTCTCCTTGGAGGAGGTGAACAAAACAGTTGGCTTTACTGTGTGCCCAGAACAATCAAGAAACATCATTTCATGGGACACCTGGTCATCTCACCTTGTAGAGCTCATGTTAACAGAGCACTAAAAATAGTTCTAACTTATGTGCCAACATTTCTTACAGAGAGAGGGTGAAATAGAAAAAGTTAACAGAGAACTTGCCCAAGGATCCTAGTCTAACATAAGACAATGGATACCTTGGTACATGATGATTTCGGTGAGAAAATGGAAATTGATTATAAAACAACAACCAATGTTGAAAAATATACTTTGGGATTAAGCAGTGACAGAGATGAAGGCGGATGGATGAATCAGAATTCTGCTACACACACACACACTCACACACATATACACACACTCAGGCACACTCAGGCATACTTACACACACACTTATACACAGATTCACACTCACACACATATATATACACACATTCACATACACACACTCACACAGATACACTCACACTCACACTCACTCACACCACACACACTCACACACACTTACACACAGATGTCCACCCACACACCCATACAGACATACTCACATACATGCACTCACACAGACATACCATACACATACTCACACTCACATACTCACACACTCCATACACTCTGACACCCTCACACACTCACACCATACATACTCACACACACATACACATACACACTACTTTCTTCAGTAACAAAATCAAAAGTCATTGCATGGGAAATACTTGAGTGTCACCACAAAAATGGAAATTGGCTTCATCTCAACACAGGAAATGGACTGCTACCTGTGAACTGAGGTGGGTGTTGTTTATGAACCATAGCCAGCTAGTTAGAGCTAAGATCAAAACTAATACTAACTTGGAAAAAGGAACAGAGAAGAGAAAATACCATCACCACAGCTCCAACCCAACCTGATTAAACAAGCTCCTCTCCACTCCACTGCACTCCCCTCCATCCACTCCAGGATGTGGGAAGGACTTTAGCGAGGTTTGAAGGTGAGGAAACAGCAGCCCAGAGGAGGGAAGGAGCATCTCTAAGGTCAGACTGACAGGACGCAGCAGAGCCAGATCTTGTGTTCCAGTCTCCTGGTTTCCAGGTCAATGTTACTTTCACCATCTACAAACACCATGATTCTCTCTCCAAAGAAGTCTGACCAATTTCTTGGCCTGATCCCTATGATGGAGGCCACTGGACTAGAGTTTAGGGACTCAGACCTCTGTTGCCCCTTCTGTGCAGGGCAGTATAGTTCATGCACTCTTATTTAAAATACCTCTTGTCTGACCTTGAGTACATAAAGGGACAAAGAGAGACAGGAAGCTGGAGGAAAATGGGAAACCAATAATCCATGTGCTTTTTTTGGGAAACACAGCCACAAATCAAATGGGCTTAGTGATGCTGTCTTCTCATCTGGAGCACCCACAGGCACTTGGCCAGCTGTAGAGGGAGGGGTTCCTTCCTTCCTTGTGTCTTCTTTGGCTTTCAAGACAAATTTAATCACACTGCAAAGCCAGAAAAAGAAAGAAAAAGAAACCCAGCACAGGGTTTGGTATCAGTAAACCTAGGTTCAAGTCCCTAATTCTAGCACTAACTAGTAGCTGTGACAATCACTTCAGTTTTCTGGGTCTCATATACTTCTTCCATAAAGTCATAGAATCATAAAACCTCACAGTTGGAAGAGACTCTCTGATCCGATTTATAACTGAACAAGAATTACTCTCTTCACTCTCCTGCACTAGTGATCTCAACTTGAACATTTCATGACAGGGGAGCTCATTACCAATCAAGGCAGCCAATTTCCCTTTTGGCCAGCTATTTTAGTATTTTAAAGTTGTTAGACTTGTTTTGCTTGGTTCCTGAAGGCAGAACTAGAAGAACTGTGGGTAGGAGCTGCAGAGAGGTAAATTTAGGTTGGATATCAAAGAAATCTTTTGTATCAGAGATATGCCCTAGTAAAGCTATGGAGAACTGAAATGGACTGGTTGACTCAGGAGGTAGTGAGTTCCCCATTTCTTGAGGTCTTCAAGGGGAGGCTGGATTACCATTTGTTTGGGGGGGGTTATTACAGAGGTAATGGGTTGAAATAGATGAACTTGCAGATCCTTTTAACCCTGAGATTTTATTATTCTGTATTGAAGTTAGCAACATTTCATTCCCCTGCCTTCTCATTTCCAGGATCAACACAACATCCTTCAAATACCTTGTGGTATTTGGTTTCCATTCTCCTTACCATCCCACTCACTCATTTCTGAACATTCTTTAACCTGGGCAGAACTGAGAGAGATGTTGTCAAGTATTTGAAAAACAGTTATGCGGAAAAAAACCCAACTAGACTTTATTCTGATTGGCCCCCAAGGGCATGAGTTGGAAGTTGTAGAAAGATAGATTTTGGTTTGAGATGATGAAAAACTTCCTGACATTTGGAATTGTTTCAAAGTAGAATAAGATATTTTGGAATGTGGTGGATTCCCCCTGAGTACAGATCTTCAAAGAGAGGCTAGATGATCATTTGTTGAATTTCTTGAGGGGATTCTCAGGCAGCATCTATGAATTGAACTAGCTGGCTTCAGAAGTCTCTTTCAAGCCCGAGATTCTGTGATTCTGTAATAGGGAACCAACAAAGCTTTTTGAGTAGAGGATCCTATCTATGCATTGGAACAATGATTTTGACATGTGCGAGAAGGGTGTTTTGAAGAGGGTAGAAACTGAAGCAGAAGGACATGGTAGGAAGGTATTTCAATTGCTTCAGAGAGAAATAGATGAAGGTCTGAACTAGGATACTGAGTATGGGAGTCAGGAGGAGGGAAGGGAGCAGGTTTGGGGGTAGAATAGAAATGGTGAGTTGAGTTTTGAACAAAATGAGTTTGAGCTGACGTTACCAAGGGAGAAAGTGCAGAGAGTAAAGATAAGTCAGCAGAGAGCCTTGGAAACATCCAGCTTAGGGGGAGCAAGAAGAAAAATGACCCCCCAAAATCCCAAGACACTGAAAAGGAGCAAATAGATTCAGGAAGGTATGAGAGAGAGGAATTTAACTGAAGTTGAGAGAGAGACAGAAACAGAGACAGAGAGAGACAGAGACACAGAGAGAGAGAGAGACAAAGAGAGATAGAGAGAGACAGAGAGACACACACAGACAGTGAGAGACAGAGAGATGGATAGACAGACTGACAGAGACAAATAGAGAGATAGAGAGACAGACAGACAGAGAGACAGAGAGACAGAGACAGACAAAAGGAGAAAGGGAGAGAGGGAAGTTAGAGGGGAAGGGAGGGACTTGGAAAGGGAGAAAGAAGAATCTTTGAGACAAATTTCCTTAGTATCACAAGATCACAGATTTAGAACCAGGAGAGACTTTGGCACCTGTCTAATCCAAGCTCTGTTTTACAGATGAAGAAATTGAGGCACAGAGACCTAAAGTGCCCTGGTCTAGATTTCTTAGGCAGGCACTGGCCTCCATCTTCAGTGCTCTTTGCACCACACCATGTCAATGACAGTATTATATGTGACTAAGGTCACTAGTGGGGGTCAGGGATGGGGAGTACAGCTTTGGCAGGAGTGGTGCAGGAGGTGTGGAGTGGGGAGCAAGTCCATAAAAAAGGATGTCTTTTCATTAAACAAGGGGCCAGGTCAGATGCTGAGAGGGGGGATAGGATGATGCTGGAGGATCAAGGAAAGAAGAGACAGTTTGGCACAGACAGTGTGAGAGGTATGTGAGGGAGCCTTGAGTCGGCGTCCTGTGAGGAGAGGCGGAAAGAATTTGCGATGTCTGGTCTTCAGAGGAGGAGACTCAAGGTGACCATGGATTCTTTCAGACACTTGAAAGGCTGTCCTGTGAAAGATTTGTTCGGTTTGGTCACAAAGAGGAGGAGGTACAGGTTGGATGTTTACTCATCAGGGACATTAGGGTGAGGATTCCTTTGATCAAGTCCTTCTCTTCCAACCCTAAATTCTACAATCAGGTGATTCTGAGTCAGGCATATGCAGTGGTGAGAGTGATGTGTCATATAAGCTGAGATGAGAAAGCAGTTGGGATTAGAGTGCTTGGATGAATGATGGACCTGGTCCTTATGATTCCATGATGCATATCCTTTCTAGGTTTCCTTCAGATCCTTTTTATGATTTCTTAAGTTTCCCCATATAGCACACAGTAAATCAGTGTGCTATAACTCCAGAGGGCCCTGCCCTATGCTTGAGTATAAATATACCAAGGTATGGCTCCCAAACTCCAAGTCATGGAAAGTTCTCATCATAGAGACTGATGAGTCCATTGATTCTCCTGCTTCTGCACCAGTCCCAAAGATCTAGGGTAACTATCAACAGAGAACCAGCCTCTTCTCTTCCTGGTGTCCCTTAAGCAGCCTCTTTAAGGGAGATAGTCAGTAAAAGAAAGATGGTTTCCATGTGAGCTTTGATTAGGACAAGAGTTGGGTCCTGAGGATGTAGAGGAGCGAGGCAAAGTCATGGAGGCTCTATGGATGTCAGAGCTGAAACAGCTCAGTGGTACAGTGGAAAGAAAATTGGATTTGCAGTTAGAGGACCTGACTATTACATTCTTGGTTCAATTGAGTTCCTTCAATTCAAGTATATATTAATTACCAATTATGTGCTGGGGATACAAAGACAGGAAGGAAAACAAGTCCTGCCCTCAAGAAGCTTATATTCTCCTGGTGGCAGTGGGGTAACAACTACAAGCAGAATGTTTAGGAAAGAATACAATGTAACCTCTGTTGTCAGCTGAACCTTTAAGGGAGCTAGGGATTCCAAGACAAGAGGAGGGAGAGCATTCTAGGCACTGGGGAGAGCCTGAGTAAAGGTATTTAATATCTGTGTGACTTTGCAAGTCTTTTAACTTTACTGGGTCTCAGTTTTATCAATTGTAAAAAGGAAGCTGGTTGGGTTATCTAGATTTCTTTTCAAACTTTTCATTTTAATTTATTAATTTTTATCTAGACTTCTAGCTCTAAATCTATGCTTCCAAGAACCTAGGACTTCACACTGGGCTTGGTCTTGGGCTCCAGAGGGAATGTGACTTGTACAGCACAGTGAATTAGTAGGAGAACCTGAGATTCTCCATGTCACCTGGTGGAGTTTCTAAGCATCTTGCTGCCTCCCATACTGATCAATGAATACCTTTCCAGTATATGCTAGGTTCAATGAACTCCAGTCTCAGACCTGCCTTGTGGAATGGTTAATGAGCATGAAAACGATAACAACCCACTTCCCATTTGTGACTGCTTAATTGTTGTTCTTGTTACCTCCAGTACCTAGTTCAGTGCCTTATAAATACCCCTTGCTTGATTTGTATGTGTAACAGTAACCAGTTTAGCAGATACTTTGCTCTTAGTAACTTAGGGCTAAGTACGGAAGGTATGAGCTCAGCCATGCCTCCTGTTCCTGATATGGCAGGAGGGGATTGGCTGAGACAGGAGGCCAGTATGTATATATAAGAAGAGTTCTAGAGACAGAGAGACAGAATAGAGAATCTTCCTCCTGGTGGCTCCTGGTGGAGGAAGCAGAATTGTTCCAGCATCTGGGAGCTGGGCTGCTGAACTGAAGAAGTGAGTTGTTTTCTTGAGAGAGAGAGAGGGAGAGAGAGAGAAAGAGAGAGAGAGAGAGAGAGAGAGAGAGAG